>JAQHUG010000282.1:1599200-1622226 GCA_028555095.1 Dicrostonyx torquatus
TTAATCTTCCTAAAGATGTGACCCTTTAATACAATTTTTCACATGGTGGTGACCCCAAGCATAAAATTATTTTCATTTTTACTTCATAAGTGTATTTTTTACTGTTATTAATCACAATGTAAATATCTGATACAAAGTATACCTGTAATGTGACCTGTACAAAAGGAAGACAACTCTCATGTTGAGATCCACTATTCTAAACACTTCAGAATGTTCTGTAAACATGGGTACTCTGCCTCTATCACCCCAGAGTTTTAAAAATTCTTAAAGCACTGTACTAGGGCACATTTTCTGAAATTATGACAGAAGCAAAAACGGATGAGAACACAAAACAAGAGGTTTACAAGAAGCTAAATAGAAATGTTTCCAGTTTTCTTAGTAACATGGTGAAACCTTTATTTTATCAGTGAAGACACGTAGCATCAGAACAGGCACATGACCTGGTACATTTAGCAAAATCACCCTGTAAATTATAAAATGTAAATAGAATATCCCTGTGATTCTTACTTCATACTATGTTTCTTGTGTAGTCATTAATTACATCCATGGCATTGTTTAATCAATGTATATTCAGGTGCTTTGAAAATCACATTCAGACTGGGCATTGTCGTACATATGAAACATTCTAGCACTTGACAGTCTATCAGGAGGGTCATGAGTTAGGGGCCAGCTCGGGCTGCTTATGGAATATAGATCATATAGGCCTACCCACCAAGTGCTGTCCCCCATCAAAATAACAGAACTACAGAAAAAAGAACAGAGTTAGGAAGCAGACATGAGTATGTTGTATTCATTTTAACGTTGCTCATATTTATAGCTTCCTTTGTCTGAAACAATCTTGATCCCTACTGGCCACATCCTATTTTAAAATCCCGATCTGGAGAAATAAACCTACTAAAAAGGCATGATAAAATTTCTATTAACTAAAGATATTATAAAAGTAACTCAGAAAAATGGAAAGATTTGCTTTCCTACAAGATCAGGATTATCAGTTTGTTGCTGACAGTTTGTGATAGGAGTGGAGCAATGTCTGCACAAACACAGGTTGCTGTAGAGTCTCAAGTACTCAGACGACTTTCAGTAATCTACTGCAGTAAACATCAGGCTACACTCCCTTCTGTTCATGGCCGAACTACAACTGAGCATGGCAGACTTTAGAGAGTGAGACACGTTTTCAAGGACTGTCTTTCAATCTGTCTGAGTTGTTCAGATATCGGTACTCCCATCTGCAGTTTATCTTGCCTAGTACCCATTCCTTCTTGCTTTTCTTTTACAGTGGTCAGATCTGTACCATGGCCTGAAGGCCTTCCATGTTCCCCCATCTTCTACCCATAAAAAGGGCTTTTTCCAGGAAATCTCCCGCATGTCTTCCGACTATGGGAAGAATGCTATAGAAGGGCCTGACTTGATGCATTCACTGTGCTTTCAAGAGTGGTGGATATCTTCCTCTTTTGTATCTTTGAGTCTTATTTTTAGGTCTCAAAAAATGCTATTAGTCACTGATAGGTGTGGATGAGGAACATGATTTCATTCCTATAACAATAATTCAAAGCTAAGATACTTTGCTATTAGTTCTGAGGGAAATTTTCAACATATTTTTGAAGATTAATGTCTAATTAACATCTAATACAAACATTAGAAATGCACAATGATCCTAAAACATGAAAGTGAGTTCATAATCCAGTTGATTTTATTGATTTTCCATATCTAGGGTGTCAGTTGACTGGCTATTATTTAGTTAGCTAAATAAAGCTATAAATCTATACAAGAAAACTTTTAAAAGATATCCATATTTTAAACAGTTTATTTTTAATATAAGCACTGATTACTCAAAAGCAGATATGGAGATTTTTGGTTGATATTTAATAGGAAAATAACCACCAATGAGTTGGGTATACTGGTTCTATGCATGAAGAAAATAATAAATATTTATTGACATAAATTTCAGATAAATGTCTTTCCCTTACAAGACTCAATAAGCACCAAGAGTGCATTTTTTTTATCAAATAAGAATAACTGGCTGTTTAGTCACTTATTTTAGCTATTATCAAATATGGTTATGTTTATGTAATTTGTAACCACACCATTCACCCATTCACAAGTCAGATCAAATGCATTATAAGAATTACATAAATACATCTTAATCTACTCAAGTAGTCCAGTAGTCAAATATTTTGTCTTGTATTTTCAAAGACAAGCTCTATTCTTTTGACTTTTTAATTTTAGTGATAAAATGACTTTATTATTTCTGTTCTTAAAACTGCTTCTTGATTTACTTTGGCATTTTGTTCCTAAAAGTTGCTTAGTAGCTTAATTAGATATTCATTTTGACATTCTTGTCCCAGAAGAAATACCATTAACTCCATCTTTATCCATCTGGTTATCAGTTATAGCTTGTGAATTGCTGCTTGTAATTTTCCAGGGACATGTGGGCGCCCTTCCAGTTAGGCTATTAAAATCTGTACACTCTAACAACATGCTAATTAATATCCTTTCACGTTTGTGGATGCACAGCAAAAACAGTGCCATGGAGAAAAAATTTCACTGCTTCAATACTAAAATGCTGAAATATTAGATTAAAAGTTAAGCCAGAAAATCTTTATAGACCTACATCTTACGAGGAACCAAAACCTTTTATCTTCAATTTTATGAAAATGTTTAATTCACACATCATCCTAAATTTAATACCCATCATCTGAAAAATTTGCACTGTGAAGAAGTATCTTTTCATCCATATTCAGAGAAGGGTGTTTCCTAGCAACCTCATATAATCAGAACCAATCCTTGCCTGAATTATGACTCAAAGTGCTGTTAGAAGAATCATTTGCATGAGAAAGATACCACTGTCTGTTCTGATTAGTTCTTTCTTAATATTGGTCAGGCATCGTCCAAAAGAAGGCAGCTGTTTAGAGAAGTCTTTGTTGTCACAAAATTTTGAATGAGGAAGGCAAACATTATCTGTCCATAAAGGTCACAGTGGTCACTGAAATTTGAACTGAATCCTGAAGAATATCATCAGAGGTTTCACTACCTGATTCATTAATGTATGTACCTAATTTTCATTTTTCTTATTTTCCTAATTTATTTTAATATCCTTTCAACTTGTAAACATCCATTGATTGTTATAATAAAGACTGAGCATTGGATAAAGATTTTATAGAGAACAGTTATTAATTTTTTTAATTTGGATCATTTGCACATGTATATGCATTTTATGATTTTTTTTATATTACTACTTTTGACCATGATTTCAAAATTTTGTTTCAATTTTATTTAGGCTCAGGTGAATTTTCACAGAACACTAATACCTACTCAAAGAGCTTTGATTTATTCATTTACATTTTAGGGAAAATAAGTTTCACAGAATATAAATAAATATAAAACTTCAGCTAATTAGTTCACCTATTATTGGACTCTTCTTTCTGTTTTGAAATTTATTGCAACTGATGATGTTTAGGATTTGGTCACTGTTCTTCAGATCATTAACTGTAAGAAGAAACACAAAGTGCACTTGGGACAATAGAAAACACAAAAGGCATTGTAATACAAGGATCCATGATTGTTGTTCTTGGAACTTTATTGATGGCAGGCATGGAGAGGTTATGAACAAGGTAGGCAATAGGCAGATGGATATGAAAACACACTAGACAGTTTTAAATTTATTTTTGCAATTTATTAAGTAATAAGTTACCTATATCAATAAACCCAGTCTTCAGAATATCAGGAAAAAGAAGCCAGCCTGCAGGTCATTGATTCCTTGGGAATGACAGACCTTCTTCCCAGAGAGCATGGAACTAATAGGCACACCAGTCCAATTACATTTAATTATTTAATTAAAAAGAGAAATTACTAAATGAAAAACCTTTAAAAGAAGTTATTTTAGAAAATGGACAAATTCATTGTTTTTAAAAAACACCCCAGTCTCGATTTGCTCTTAATAATCTTAATATAACTAACAAAGCTTTTGACCCCTAAAATATTGTTATAGTTCATATACTGTTGAAGGGATAAAGTAAAGGCAAAAATCTCTTTCTAACTCAGAAAAGCCTTTCACTAGGGTAGAATAGAAAGAAAATAAATTTAGTATTCAATAAAGCTTATGCTAAAATACAATGTACATTTCAGGCAACCTGCTAAAAACTTCACAAAGACAAACATTCTCCATTTCATGTATCAAACTAGCTGTAATATGGAATATGTTGGTTTTCAAGAAAAACAATGAATGGTCCTAAAGTAAGAGTACTTAACAATACGGTCTCTCATGCACTCTCAACCTATCAGCACTGAATTCTTGGGGTAGGGATTCACCAATGACAACATGCTAGCTTGATTCAAAGAAAGACACATTTTTCATAACTTTTTGACAGAGGTAGTTTTGCAGTCACAGAGGTTAGGTTGTTCCCCACAAACTGGGGACCTCGGGGCCACACCTCACTGATGATATTTCAGAGATGGGATCCAGAGTCAGAATGACTCCTTGTGCCTCAAAGCTTGTAAACTTTTATTTACATTTTCAAAGAGCACTTCAAGAAATTCAAAATCATTTTAAAGGCATTTCAAAAAGAAAAGGAATTTAAAATGAGAAAAGTTGAGAGCCATAATCCTTCTCCCAAGCAAAGCAAATTGTTAAAAATGTAGTAACTGTTCATTTTAACTTCTCAAGCTAGGCATATAGCCTGTTTTATTACTAAAATTTTTTGTGGTAATTTTTAAAAGTTCTACACATTGAACAAGTAGAAAGGACAAGAAATAGAGGGGAAGGTAAGAAACAACAGAGGAATCACACCTTTGTTTATAAGAACTGTAAATTTTACTCAGCATACACATAAGCACACACATACAAAAACACTTCCAGAAGCTAATTTGTTTTCATTTTAATGTAATTGCTTTTGTGATTGTCTTCTATGTTTTTTGCCTAAGCTACATGAATATATTTTTTTCTGTTATAAAACAAAAATTTATACAGTATAAAATAATATATGTACATACATATGAATATATGAATGCTATAATCCAATAGCTCACATTTACAGAGTTACATATACTCATTATTTTAAGACTCAGCTTATATAAATCTCAATTGAATCTTTCCTTTAGCTTTGATCTTTAAGTGTAAAGTATGATAAACACATGACAAGTCCATGTGACCTATTTAATGATTTCAAAATGACTCGGTATAAATTTCTATAGGAATTGATTGTAGTTTTTTTTTTTTTTTTTACTTTTTACTGCAGAAATGAATCTTCACTAGATAAGATGAATGTAGGTGTCCACTTGTCTTTACAAAACTTTGTTCACAAACATTGTAAATAGAATTAACATAAATTAACATAAAAGGGAATTTAAGATGAACAGTTTTGGCAGATTAGCTAGCAATACAGAATTGATAGAAAATGGCAAAGGAGAATCCAGCTGGGAGGTCTATAGAAACAAGGGCACTCAGAAGACCTAAGACATTTGTACCCAGTGAAAATAAATGTCAGGAAGATCACTGAGTAAAGGACTTCTTAGGCAAGCATGAAAGCCTGAGTTTGTGTCCCCAAAAGTCACAAGAAGAAATTAAGCAGGTGTGCTTACAATTGCTACTTATGCTAGTAATTCTGCTCCTGCCGGGAAGATCGAGGACAGAGAAAAAGATCCCAAGGATCCCTGAACTGTCAGTCTTGCCAACTTGATTAGCTCCAAGCGGGTAAAACACCCTGAATCAGAACCCAAAGTGGATGGTGCTTCATGAACACCCAAGGATGGTCTCTGAATCCACACACACACATACGGGGTGGCGGGGAGAAAGAGAAGTTAGAATTAGAGCTAATAATTCCTTAAAGCCTATTTCGAGGGCCAGAGGTTACATAACTTAAGGTTGTTCATTTGCAGACTTGCAACAGTTGCTGGAGAGTTCCTGTTAAACCCCTCCGGAAGCAAGCCTGGCTGTGGGATTGCACTGATAAGACTATGACAAATAGTAAGGAAGAAGTATTTGCCCATTAGGAAAGGAATTATAAGTAGGGAGGAATGACGGATTCTTAGATACTGAAAAATGTTAAGTATTTAGTTTGTTCAATAAGTATTTCTTCCTATAGGTTTTGGGGACTTCATACAGAGCTTTTTATTTAAGATTTGTATTTTATTTTGTTTTTTGTTTCTGTTTTCATTTTGTTTTGATACAACGCTACTGTGTATAGCCCAGGCTGTACGGGAACTTGCTTTGTAGACCAGTCTAGCCTCGATCTTACAGAGATATGCCTATGTTTGCATCCCAAATGCTGAGATTAAAGACATGTGCTACCAACTGCCTGGCTTTATTAAAGAATTTTAATAACATTAATTTTAACACAAATGATATGACACTTAAGTTTTTGTTACATGAAAAGTAAAAACTCCTAGGCTCAAGATGCAGATAAATGTCATGAATCAGATTGAGTCTATAAACTGTGTTTATTCAGCAGGTAGTGTTCCAGAAATTTCTCAGCTCTGGACTCTCCTTCCATCTGTTTCCTTAGCACCGCACTCTCGGCCTTATTGTACTCGCAGCAGCCTGATGGCCTCAACCATCAGAAATGACTGTTTCAAATCGTATGTTTCATGTTTCCGTTTGGGTTAGTTTCAACCCGGCATGTTTCACCGGTTGTTTCTCAGTTTCACCTCTGCATGCTTCCTACCTTTACTGATGAATGAGAACCTGAATAAAGCAACTCCTGCCGTGGAGTGTTACTGTACAATATCACTGATGAGGCCATGCAAATAAAGACCCCTTTCAAAGAAAGACTTCATTGGAATGCTTAAAATCCCCAGAACTTTTATGTCAGAACTGTATGAGGTTTCTGCTTTCCTGGAATTTTCTAAAAACTAGAGACACTCACAGAATACCCATATTCAAAGTGCTTATTCCAAATATGTTCCTTCATAAAGAAAGCATGAGGCACACTTCACTTTCGTTTTATAAAAACATTTACTTCTCCAAAAACATCTGTTGTTCACATTGTGCAGGGAGCAGATGAAGCTTGCCCAACACCGCGCTCTGCCGCCTCGACCTCGCTTTAGTGGTCTCTTCACCTGGGTCACCAGCAGAGACTAGCAAGCCTCAGCAGCAGCAGGTGCCTCCCATGAGAAGTGCTCCTAAAAATCTGTCTTTGGAAGTCTTCAGCCTTGAAGGGATCATGCAAAAAAAGAGAGGCATTTACTTTCCTCCAATTCAAGCAGAGAAGACAGCATGGGCACTGAAGGAGAACTTAGGTTTATTCAGTAAGCTTCCTTAGATAAGAGTTAGTTCTGCAGTAAAGATGCTTCAATCCTTGACTTTAAAAAGGTCTAATTGTAGATTAACTATTGGTAGGAGATTTGAAAGGCATTCGCACAGTCCTTCATTCCTAGACTTGAAAAACTTCTCTCTCTCTCTCTTTCTCTCTCTCTCTCTAAACTCTACTAGGAATAGAGTAGACATAAAATATATCAAAATAGCTCCTTTATTATTCATAAAGATGAGTTGGAAAACACTTTAGCTGTGCTCAAAGCAGACTTACAAACGTGCTGCTCTCAAACTAGATCCAAGGACAGGATACCCAAGTGTTCAAAGGAGGCAAACCAGAAACATCTGCACAGTTGTTCACTGCTATCTCTGTGAGGTCTGATATTCCAACCTTGGTACTTAATGTTGTTTCTCACTCTGTGGTACAGCAACTGGAGCCTTTTTTGAAATGTAGAATACATACACTCCAGTTAATACTTGGATAAAATCAGTCAGTTCTTCAGAAATGTTATGAATATGTGAGCTACTTAAAGATTTTGTTGAAAAGTAGTTTGTGATTCATGAAGTTGGGATGAATTTATTTAAATTCTGACTTCTCTTAGAGAAAAAGAATTGCAATTAAATTTAAAAATCATAGTTGGTTTTTTCAAAAAGAGTTAGCCATCAAAACAAGAGCAGGCTAAAATAATTCTACTCTGCTATATCGACAGAAAGAATTTATGGAAAGAAAACATATGACATTGCAGAGAATGGAGTGACTACAGAGAGGCAGTTAGTGGGGCACATGTTGGTATTTATCTTACCTAAATATGTGATTGGCTGAGATGAACATTCTTACAAAAGCATACTCCTGATAGGCTCTCAATTAGCTAACATCCTGAGTTAAGTGCCATTCATTAAGCAAAGACTACCGTATGTGGGCATTCTCAGGCTGAACCGAGTTTAGCATTTTTAAGAGGCTTGAGAGATGATAATGATGTGAAATCATATTCTGCTTAGTAATATGTGAGATGTTTTCTCTCTAATGATATGATCTCAGGGAACCGTCTACAGAGCTGGGCTGTCAAAGCCCCAAATTTAGACACAAGGTAGAAACAAACACACACAACAAAGTATTAACTACTGAACAAGTGCTTCATCACTTTTTTATGTAAAGGTATTTGTGCAGGAGCTCTTTCTGCTCCTTCAGCCAATAGCCTTTAAGATACCAGCCCACTGGGTTGTGGTTTCATTCATTTTAAAAAACAAGTGGCAGCAGCCCTTAACTCTTTCTTGCTTCTGGCTCCCATTCTGACTGCTAGACTCTCTGTTTCCTGTTTGCCACGAGAGGACTGTGGTGTAGGACGGTGTTCTTTAAGTTTTTTTCCCCCTCCAATAAATAACCCCTTT
The DNA here is from genome assembly GCA_028555095.1 of Dicrostonyx torquatus. Taxonomy (NCBI): domain Eukaryota; kingdom Metazoa; phylum Chordata; class Mammalia; order Rodentia; family Cricetidae; genus Dicrostonyx; species Dicrostonyx torquatus. The sequence continues at coordinate 1,607,836 of JAQHUG010000282.1, forward strand.
TAATCAAACTGGTGTGGGATTGTTTTGCGGCTTTAGGTATTAGTCAAGAGCACTTGGAAGACAAGTAGACATAACCTTCCATACTATTACCTCTTGTGGAGTAGAGCTATCTCATTTTGGAAATATGAGGCTTAGAACAGGGTTTTTTTTTAATTAATAATCACAATGGTTCACTGGTTTCACTGTTATTTCAGGGAATAGGCCAACAGTAACCCTTGTTGTGGGCCTGAGACTGTCATTTACTGTCAAGCACTGATCTTATAAGTAACTAACTATTGATGAGCATTGATCAGCTTGTAACTCAATATACTTCTGGAATGAACCAGAATAATGCTTGAGTTACATCAAGCTGACTACGCTGGATGCTGATAGCCTATTCTCCACTGTATTTCTCATTTCAAATTATATAAAATAAACCTTAAAGTGCATATTATTTAATATGATATATATTGCACATTACTCAAAAATACTATTACAACATTTTTTTCTTAAAAGTGGCAGTATATTTCACTTTAAATTATCTTCGATCTATGAAAAAATATAACTGAACAAAAGTAAAACCCACCTTTCACTTTATTTCTAAATTACAATCAGTTAACCTTAAGGTTAATGTTCTAGTTGATTTGACATTATATGATTAAAATTTCTTAATAATTTCATTATTATATATCATTAAATATAATGCTAGGTTCATAAAATTTCCTTTAAACATATCACATTCTTTGACCATATAACTTCTGTTTTTACCCTCTTCCCACCCTATTAGTTGTTTTTTTTCTACCTTCCAGTCTCCTGTGACTTCATGTTTCATATACACATGCACTCTCTCTCTCTCTCTCTCTCTCTCTCTCTCTCTCTCTCTCTCTCTCTCTCTTTCACACACACACACACACACACACATATGTTTCAAATACAGGCTAGGTAATTTGTATCAAATTTGAACAATGTTAAAACCTTAATGTTTTAATTTTTGGAAAGAAATTGAAACCGAAACATTTAGTATTATCTGTAAACTAAAGATAAGAGTGGACTTATTTACAGTGTTAACAATTATATTTTCCCTATGTTTATTACTCACTCAAGATATCACATGAAGCAGAACCTCTTGGACATGGGTCTCTGATCTTGGTCTTGGAAACACCCTCTATGGTAATGTGCAGAACATGCCTTACCTAAGGACATTTGTGAGCATAATTGTGAACAGATGCTGTGCTCTTGTGGAGGCAAGCCTTTGCTGGAACTAAGAGCTTTACCTTGCTTAGAGACTTTATTCCTTTCCCACTGTGCTCTGTCAGGCAAAGTTGGCATCAAAGGCTCATTTCTGGCATTGAAACTTGGATGGAATGAGAAGTGAGTCACCAGTGAACAGCAGCTTCCACTTTGCTAAATGGAAAAAGTCAACAAAATCTCATACAATTAACTTCTTAGATTCTTTCTCAAATGGATATTTAGGTTTATTTCAAAAGATTATCTGCATCATGCACCTTGTTGGAAGAGTCACAGATGCTCATAAATCTACCACTATTCAGACAATATTTAATATCAGCTGGGAAAATGTGTTTAATACTGAAATGATAAGCTTAGAATGTACCTAGATATACAAGGAACTTTTCTCCTCTTCAGCTTTACCATGACTAGTTCACCCTATGCAACAAGGAGCAAGGGATAGAACTGGTTCTCTTGTTCTTCCATATTCAGGGCTGGCTCACCCACACTTACACCACCAGGGCCTGTTCTAGTGAGCTGCGAGGCGAGGTGCAGGGCCACTCTTCCGAGGTTGGTGGCGGTCAGGGGCAGCTCTGCTGCTTTTATGATCTTAGGGCCAGCTCTCCCACCTGCCACAGGCAGTGATGTATGGGCTTGGGGAGGGGGTATCTCTCCCACACCCACACCATCATAGGGAAGATTTCCTATGCTCAAATACTTGGGGCTAGCTCATAAGCATCTGCATTTACAAGGACAGCTCTCCTATGCTGCCCAGGTGAGGTACAGGGCCTGCTTTCCCAAGTGTTGCAGCTGATAAGAGGGACGGTCAGCTCTCTCGTCTTCCACAGGCAGTAAAGGGCAAGGGGCAAAGGAGTGGCATCTCTCTCTTGCCCATACCACTGCACAAGAGGTGAACAGTAGGACCAGCTCTTTCAGCTCACCCCGTGCCTCGGCCAATAAGAGCAGCTCCACTGTGCTATCCAGGCAAGCTTTCCTGAGTGCTGCAGCTAGGGAGGGGCAGGAACAGTTCTCCTGTTCTCAGGAACTCAAGGCTAGCTCTCGCACCTCCCACAGGTGACAAAGAGTAATGAGGGAGGGCAACTTTCCCTTGTCCATGCCACCATATGGAAAATGAGGGACAGGTTCTGATTTCCCATGTTCTCATACTCAAGGCTGGCTAACCAGCTCCCGTTTCCACAGGGTCAGCTCCACTGTGCTGCAAAGCAAAATATAAAATCTGCTCCTCTGAGTGCTGCAGCAGGTGAGAGGCAGGACCAGTTTTCCCTAGTGTTACAACCAGTGATAGGTGAGGCTAAATCTGTGTATTCATTTCCTCTCAGTCTTCAATAATTTCAGGAGTTATAGACATCAACACAGACCAAGGCTGCTGCAGGGCCATGGACACATACGTGGGTGCTTGAAGTAGCCAAGACACACCCATCACTATGGCCCTGGGTGACAAGAAAGCCATCAACCTCAGCCTGTTCCTCAGATTTTCCACTTCTTCAGATCTGCCTCTGTCAACAGGACATGAAATATTCTGTTTCTCTTGCTCTTCCATACCACACCATACATTTGCTTATCATAATAGCGCCTGACCACTCAGTGTTTTGTAGGGCCAGGCAGTCCCATACTTTATATGTTAATCATAAAATGTATCTCTATAATGCTAAATATGATATTTATTTATGAAATTATAGTATATGATTTATTATAGTATTTTTAATTATATCTACCCAAAGTTAGCCAACTGTCCCTGTCTGCTGACACTGTTGGAATGGAAGGAGGTACTACTGAAGCATACAGTGGTTTAATTTTACACCTACAGGGAATTGTCCCATGATTACACATCTTGTTCAATGGACAAGTTTTTTCTTTTTTTTTAATAAAATTTTCATTTAGGCTTCAGTCACATTTAATTTGTGTATCATAAATTCCAATAGGTGGGGGCGAGGGTGACAACTTGGGTAAAAAGTGCTGTCCATGCAAACATGAGGAACTCAATTTGGATTCCCAGAGCCCACAAAAAATTCAAACATGGTGGCACAAATTTGTAATCCTAGCCCTGGGGACTGGAGTACCATGGCAGTAGCATTCCAGGAGTTTAGTGGCTAGCCAGTATAACCAAATCCCTGAAATCTGACAGAGTAAGAGGTCCTGTATCAATAAGATGGAGGGCACTAGAATACAACACCAGACAGACATTGATGTCTGGCTACTGTACATACATGTGAGAACATTTATATGCTCATGGTCACACAGCTAGCTATAAGTATGTACACCATACATTCAGATATAGAATATTGATTTACAAGAGAGAAAAATAAAGAAGACACAGTTGGGGAGAAAGTAATATATAGATGAATCCTTCTAGACCTTTTCCTAATTCTTAATGAAATGTGGGTGCATACCTACTCCTGGTTTCCATACAGATTCTGTGGCTTCAGATTAGTCTTATTAGCTATGATTAGAAATCTCAACTAATGCATCTGTTTCCCAGTGCTTTCTCATTTGCGTCCTCTTAGTTCCCATGGTGCCCCAGGTACATGTTGATAAGCCAGTCCCATTATATGATTATAATACTTTGGTTACTATCCCTTTATTGCTGTGATTCCATGATTAATCCTTTGGAAAGTGAAGTATAAACTATGATAATGCTTTTCCCCTTTAGAAGACTTTTTGCCTTTTCAACCTTTTTATAAATTAGGCTCAATGCAGAAAAATGGTCAAGTGAAAATATAGAATATTTTACTCTGTTTACTTTAACTAGTTGTCAGTAACAAAAGGAGGCTTTCTTAGAAGTGAGAAGACAGTGATGATCTTCTGAGAGCACAGGGCCCAAGAAAATCACATTTTGACTGTGAGGAGGAAGAGGGACAAATAGGCATAATGTATGATAAAAGAATAAATGTCATAAAACTTGTACAAGTTACTACCACAAAAGCACATGCTGGAACAGTAAACTGCACTCTGGGAATTTGGGAATATATTATAGAGTAGGTTAAGTTTGTATTGAGACTTCAAAGAGAGGTAATTTATGCATACATTTCTAAACTATAGACAGTGTATATATTCAGTGAGAAAGTGTTGGCTGCAATTGATTAAAGTGTTGGGCTGATGCCAGGTCATTATGATTCCCATAAAGGTGGTGAATCAGCCTCCTGAGGCAAAGGTCAGTTTCAAAGAAGAATAATACCATCAACCCATTTTAGAAAAATGACTTCTAGAAGCATATGAAATGTGTATATGCAAAGATTTCATTTAAAAGGCTATTGCAGTAATCATAATGAGAATAAGTATGTCTTAAGTTTAGGAGGAAGGTCATAGAAGATAGAATCAAGAAACATTGGTAGGTTCAAATGAGTTTTATCTGTGGAATTTGCTGAGTAGAAAGACAGTAGCATGTAAGGGTGAGATGGTTCAGGAAATTTTAAGTGGTAGGAAGATGCACATGATCATAATATATTATATGCTTATATGAAAATTTTCTCATTGCCTCATCAGGACAGGAAGAATCCCAGTACAGAATCCCAATAAAGACATGATTATAGCAGGTCTGTTATGTTGAGTGTGGTAGACAGAAATGTAGATAGAGATATGGGCAAAGGCAGATATAGATGCTCTGCTTACCAATGTAAACACAAGTAAAGAGATACATCAAGCTAGTTGTTGCTTCCTGAATCCTTGATAACATACTGGAAATGTGCAACTAGGGCTAAAACACCAATACTTCTCACCAATGGTAGAAGCATCTAAACTCAAGTAATTCACTCTTAAAAGTAGAGTTATGTGAACTATCTATCTATATATCTTTATTTATTTATTTCAATCTACTGATTTATCTATCTATCTATCCATTTATCTATCTAAATATGAACACATACACATATATAAGTTTAAACTTTGAATAAGATAGTAGGTACAATAGAAATGTGTGTGTCATTGCTGCATGCAAATGAGTGTGTTGATGTGTATACATATGATTATTCATACAGAGATCAGAGTAGCTAATTCCCCTAGCACTCTTTGTCATTGCTTTGAGGCAATGTCTCTCATTGAAACAAAATTTCACTTTCTCTTGGCACAGTAGTGAAAATTCTTGGGGTCCACTTGTCTTTCCCTTCCACTAATGCTGAGGTTCTTGTTACATGCAGTCACATCCTACTTTTTAACATGGGTAGAATAGATTCAAGCTCAAGCCCTCAGACTTGCACAACATGACCTCTTTCCATCTGCATCATTTCCCCTCCTACAATTGTACCTTTTTGAAATTCTAAGTTAAGATATAGCCAACTACATTTATTAAGTGCTTGCTGTGTGAAGACCATTGTTTTGGCTCAAAGGACATGATGCTGCACTACAACATTTAATTATATCTGGGCGATAGTGGTGCACACCTTTAATTCTGGCCCTCAGGAGACAAAGACAAGTGGATCTCTGTGAATTTGAGGTTGGCCCAGTGTGCAAGAGCTAGTTCCAGGACAGGATCCAAAGCTACAGTGAAACCCTGTGTTAATAATAAAAAGATTTAGTTGTAAATGAAGGATATCTTCTACTGAATAATTAACTGCAAGAAAGACTATTGACCACCAATGTATAGAAAGAATTCCCAACCTGAATCAGAAAGATAGATGTTATGAATGCCTTAGAACTGAACATGCTGAACAGAGAAGTTAGCTAATGGGGAAGAGACAGAAAACAGATATTAACAAAAAAGTGTTTTTTATAAAAGCTAGGAAATAAAAGAAGATAGGACATGAAAGTTGAGCTGAAAAAAATGTGTCAGGTTGCCCAGGGCAGTGTGTGCTGTGTGTTAAATAATAGAAGAGGTGGAGGTGGAGGAAGTCAGATAAGATGAACTTGTGGACACTAGTACACATACTGGGACTCTTATCCTAAGGGAACAGTAAATTATAGTTATTTTTAAAAAGGGAAGTTACAGCATCAGAATGAGAATGTTTAAAGAAGCTGAAAATAATTGTCAACATCACTGGAATGACAATGACTGATGTGAAAGATGAAAACAAAGACAGGAGAATTTGGTAGGAGTATACCAAGCAAACAGGATGAAGCTGGGGTGGACCATCAAAATTAGAGGACAGTGTCTTCAGAGAGAAGCTTTGTGAAAATATTTGGATGCCAAAATAATTTTAGGTGATTAGAAAATCTGGAGTGTGGTTGAGGGCAGCAGAGTTAGGGTGTTTAGGTGGTACTTGCTGAAAACTTGGATAAAAATTGAAGGTGGGAAAGAGGTAAAAGTGTTAAAGACATTGCCTTCCTTCTGTGTTTGCAAGCACACAGTATTCTTGCCCAAGTGCCATGCTTTTGTTGGTGCCTGATCTTCAGTTCTTTATTGAGTATGTGCAGATGTACAGCCTGGTAATGAAGGGTGAAGATCATTTACCTTAACAAAGTCAACCTTCCTGTCTGTCTGTCCTACTGCCAAACCTCTCCCTGCATGGTAGTTTGGATCCATAACCCCATTATTAATCTGTTGCTCCTAGTATGTATCTTTCATGGGGAATTGTGGTTGGGGGTGTTGTTTTGGCAAAAGACCAAATCAGGATATTCATAGGTGTCCTGTATTCAAACAATCATTTTGCTTTAAAGCTTCTCTCTTTACAGCACTAATATACATACATATGTATGTTTGTATATCAACCATTTGATAATTAATTATTTTTTATAGAATCAAAGGTAAAAGATAACTGATGAAGACTCAAGTAATAATGAAACTAGAAAACAGAAAGGATTCCCTTGAATTCGAACTGGAGATAACTTTTGAATTTCCTGTTATTGCTAATTTTTGATGTGTGAGTCTTCTCTGTGTGCTGTGATTACTATTAATAAATAAACTGCTTTGGACTTATGGAAAGGCAGAACTTAGGTAGGCAGGGAAAACTATGCTGAATTCTGGGAAAAAAGAGGTAGAGTCAGAGAGATAGGATGGAGATAGACATGCTGAATATTTGCCGGTAGGCCACAACCTTGTGGTGTTATACAGATGAACAAAAACGGGTTAAATTAATATGTAAGTGTTAGTCAATAAGAAGCTAGAGCTAGTGAGTCAAGCAGTGATTTAATTAATACAGTTTCTGTGTGATTATTTTGAGGATAAGCAGCCAGGAACCAAGTGGCTTGCTTACCTCAACAAATTGGTGCACCACTAAAATCCTTGTAAAACCTGAGAAAGCTTGAAAAGGAATTCTAGACTCAAAAATACAGAATTTAGCACAGCTTTTTGCTGTTTGCTGGTGGCGTGCCACAGCTCTTTTAAAAGAGATTTCCTTCATTCAGCCATGACGATTTTGAAGTGCCAGCATTCTGGGCCTTGCTGTCAGTGTGACCTCTGGTTCTTTCAGGAGATGGGGCATTTGGATGGGACTTGTGAGCAGACTGCATCATTTTGCTTAGTGGTGACATGGACTGGCTGTGTGCCTGAGAATGGGGCTGTGTGCAAGGCTCTCAGAGGTGCAAGCAGCTCCACCATGCTTGACTGGGCAGGCAAACAGAAAGTACCACATATATCATAGTAATGGTAAAGCTTAAGTTTTAAGAAGTGTTAGCATTTTAAAAAGTGCTCCTGGACAGTAAAAAATAACAAATATGCAATAAAGACAAATACAGATGAGTCATAGTGTTGGATAAATGCACGTAAGTTTGGAATACAGAAGAAAAAGAGTATAGAAAGTAATAAAATAAAGTTAATGCTTTAAAAAAGGGTAAAGTCTTTAAAGAGACAGAGTATAGATAGTCATGGTTTAAAAGAAGTAAAAAAGATAAACCACGTAAAAATGAAAAATTCACAGAGAGTGTGGATTATGTACATTATTGTGGTATCTTTGAATTTTTGACTGTTAATGAGTTAAGTACAAAGAAACATTTCATTCTATGGGCTGCTAAGCTAAACCAGAAGGTATATCAAAGAGGTACCATGACTTCCAAATTTGGGTCTAAGGATATGTTGCTTTGAAAAGAGGTTCTTCTCTCATTTCCATAGAGGATGAGAACCTGTGGACTCCTTCCAGACTGGTGTGGTTTGATAGAACGAGATATCCCAAAAGTTACCATAAACACTCCCAAAAGTTACTTTGCCAACAATCAGCAAGAAACAGTATGAAGAAAACTCTGCCCATATTCCTAAATATCGTCTATAAATGTTTGTTTACATTTAAAGGGGGACATGATATAGACATGAATAATTTGCTTTGGTATGGATCTTGGTTTATTGATACAAATTTAAGGTCAATTTTGTCATGTGTATGTGTATTTCTGATATTGATTAAGGTATTGTGTTTGTGTAGCTCATTTAAACATGTAATGTATAATTAAGAAATATAAGTTAATAGATACTCATCTGTAATAGTCAAGCCTGTAGTCATGGTAGTTAGATTTTCTAGATGTACAGAGATATATTTGAAATGGATAGGCATTCTTCAAACCTTTCAAAGACTACAGAATATGGCATTTAAAATGTTTAAGAATTTAGTACTTTTCATGTCAGTGAGACACATCTCCTGGCAGCACCAATAACTTCAAGAGGAAGATGGGCATTGAAGAGTTTCCTTATGAAATTCGTTAGTCATTTGGGAAGGAAAATGCTCTTCTTAGACTAACATGCAGGATTCACAGGAAAAAAACTGCTGAATTTGTGTGAAGGTGAGACAATCCTTCAGGGTTCTTGCTTCATGAAAGATTCTGCAAGACATTCTGCATAGCACAGAAAAAAGTGACTGACAAACTGCCAATGGAGGCAAAACAGTCTTTTAAATTTCTGCTTCATGAAAACGTCTGCCAGATACTTTGGGCCTGTAGGCTGAAGATGGATGCCCCCAATGATACAGACAATGATATAGTCAGCGAGATGTCTCTGTCAATTCTAGAGTTTTGGAAGTTGCTTACAATATACTTTCTGTTTACTTAGGTAATATTATATCCTTCTGGAGTCTTTGATGGAGTTGAGGAATTTATAGTTATAGCTTTCCTTAGTTATGATAAAAATAAAATAGATATAGATATTGTAACTGTAATTCTTGTTTGATACCTGTTTTGCTATATATAAAATTTTACTATGTTAAAGTTAAAACCTTTTTTATTTAAACAGATAAGGGCAGGTAATGTGGAGTCCCCTCTGTGTGCTGTGATTACCTTTAATGAATAAAGAAACTGTGTTGAACCTATAGCTAGGCAGAACTTAGGTAGTCAGGGAAAGCTAGGCTGAATGCTGGGAGAAAGAAGAGTGGAATCAGAGAAATGCCATGGAGCTGCTGCCAGAGATAGATGTGCTGAAACTTTGCTGATAGGCCACGACCTCATGGTGATATATAGATGAATAGAAATGGGTTAAATTAATATGTATGTTAACCAATAAGAAGCTAGAGCTAATGGGCCAAGCAGTGATTTAATTAATACAGTTTCTAAGTGGCTGGACTAACAAGTGGCTTGCACACCCCAACAAATTTTTTATGATATTTGATTTTATTTGTTTATTTGTTTGTCTTTTTGGTTAGCTGATTATCAGACAGGACCTTGAATGGTCCAGGCTTCTCTGAAACTTGCTATGTAGAAAAGGCTAGCCAATAGCTTAAACATATTTCTAGCTAGCTCTTATATCTTAAATTAACCTATTTATTATTTTATATTTTACCATGAGGCTCGTGGTTTACAGACAAGGTTCTGGCACATCTCTCTCTGGAAGTAGCTACATGGCTTCTTATTGACTCCACCTACTCTCTCTTTATATATCTCTTCCAGCCTGGCTATATTCTGTTAAGGCATTGACCAAATGCAGCTTCTATATTAATTAATAAAAGAAACACATATAAAGAAGGACTTCCCACACCAGTTTCATTCTGACACAATATGTCAGACAGCATTCACGTCACAGACTCATGCTATTTATTCAACAGATAAAATGATACATACTCTGTTGGAGGAAAATGATCACACAGATTTGAAGCGTAGAGTGTAACATGTAAGCATTGTTCTTTTTATAAGAATATATATACATATATATATATGATCACCAAATAATGCGAAAAATATGTATTTTTATCAGTACTAAGTGAGTTCTAGAGTCTATTAGTGAAGGTGGTAAAGGGAAAAGCTGATCATTGTCACTGTCTTAAGGATACCACTGAAAAAGGACATATATTTAATACAGATTTTCAGAGAAAACCAAGATGAGATAGAACCATTTATTCATTGTTCTTAGCCAAGAAAAGCTACTATTTCAGACTGATGAATAAAACTTAAACAAGATAAAAATCCCAATATTTCACTCAATATTTCATGTAGAACATGGCTATCTACATTTTATTAAGAATAGGGCCAATCATGATGAATCAAACTCATTGAAAAATTACTAACCTTAATTCTCCTAAATTTAGTAGGTCATGGAGGACTATTGTAAAATTAGATAGAGAGCTATTATTAATCTTAACAGCTGTTTTCTTCCATACCCATAATATTCAAGATTTCAGGCATGTGTGGAAATGAGGATCCTAACACTCAGAATTCTGGTCACACAAGGGAAGCCCCAGCAATACCTTTGTGTTCTCAGCCCCCTAGTGGGAAACTGAAAACTGCTTTACTTATGCAAGCTGCTCACGCAAGGCAGTATCCAGGCCATGAAGATTAGATTATTGTAACTCCCTGTTGGCTGACTTGCTCCATAAGGCCTTACATAAACTCCAGCTGCTGAAGGACAAAGCTGCCAATTTCTTCTGAAAAGGGCAAAATTAATCAAAATATATTTCTCCCTATCTGAAAGCCCTATGTTAGCTATTGGTTAAAAACTAAAGTAGTGGCCTGATTTTTAAATTCCTCCTTAATTCAGAGGATAATATCTGGCTGAGCTCCAATGTGCCTTTTACAATTGCTTGGCAATTTATGTTCCTGGCCAGCTACTAAACTCTGCTGAAGCAAATCTCCTTCATGCCCCAAGACTGTTTCAGGGTTTTATAAAACAAAAACATTTCTCTAATCTTTACCAGGTCGAGCCATGCTTTGGTTACAGAGCACTAGATTTGAAATATATTATTTTAAAGAAAACTTTACAACTATTCCTTAGAATTACATATAACAATTTTATTTTAACAACCTGAAGGTAATGAAACATGTTAATATTGGGAGTTTGGTGATGAAATGCAAGCCTTGGAACCTTCAGGCCAAAAGTCCTTTTAAAAAGATTTCAGTTGGTTAGTATACATGTACTTATACAAAGGCACATATTTCCAAGTTTTTATGCTGCCAAGTTCTAAATGAATGAAGAAATAGAAGGACTTGTGTGATAAAGTATGTATATGCCTTGTTAAAGTAACTAAATTCGTCATCTTGTGACTGAAAGCAAACAAGCTAAAACAGTTTAAATTCTTTGGTCAAATGAGTGTTTATTAGTCAGTGCTGAGAGTACAAATTAAACACTACAAATGAATATTTTTAAAAAAATCAGTGAAAAAAATTGGTTTTCACTGAGATTTCTAGTAATGACCAAAGAATCTTCTGGAATTGGAAGTAGGCATGGAGAAACTCTTTAGTGAACAATTTTTATCTTAATATTACTCTGAAAGGATGCCATGAAAAGAGCACATTAAACAGGCTTCCAAAACTTGAATAGTTTTCCCAAGTCTTCCATCTATTCATATGCCCATGTCAAAAGATCAACAGTGCCTATTGTCTAGATTTATGAAGCAAAAAATGCACAAAATTAACTGTGTATGTATCAGCTTGAGGTCAAAGATAAGGATTTACAATGTAAGAAATACCAAGTTTAGATTTATAATCTGCTACATTTTATATATCACATCATGTTTTAATTTTATGATAATGATATTATTATAGTTTATTTTTCTCCACTTACTAAACTAAATAATATAAAGATAAATATGCATTGAGAAAAATCAGAATAAGTAAATATTTTCCATAATACAAACAAATTATTATATATTTCAATATCATAGTTGACTAGTATTTTCATGAGAGCAGGCAAATTTGTCAGGTGAGTCAAAACTTGAAGGAAAAAAACCCAAAACATTATAGCAACTTTTTGTAAGGGAAGAACAATCATACATGAGGTAGTGCTTGGCGACTGAAGCTCTAGGGAAGCCCCTCATCTTCGTAGGTCAATGAATTTGGGGGAAGAACTCAGCATCAGGAAACACTCCTGGGAAAGAGTAGGGTTAAATCTCAAAAAGGGATGAGCCAACAAGGGACAGCACTCACTTCTTTGTAAATAATTCACTACAGATATGTCTGATTCCTGATCGTGTACGGGTCTGAGTTAACATTGTCTGAAGGGAAAATAGAACCAATACATCTCAAATACAGAGAGCTTTTAACATGAGACTAACCATACTGGTCACCTGTTAAAGTAAAATTATCAAGACCTCTTACAACCATGCTTTCTCCACTGTGTTGGGCTGATAGACCGTAAAACCTCTTTCTTCCTTGAGTTGCTTTTTAATAGGTATTTGTTACAGCAATAAGAAGTAGAAATAATAGACAAGAATTTTGATATATACATGAAGTAGAAAAATAGTGTATATACAATTTTCAAATTTGATCCAAGATGAACCAACAAGCAAAAAGAGAAATAAAACACTAGCTATTTAAAACACACTTGTCATACCTACATGCCTATCAGAAAAATTCACAATCCCATATTTCATAGTGAATTTCTTTAAAATTAAAGCAAATAGCATGAAGTCTACAAAAATATCCTCCAGGAAACATGAAAAGTACCAAGAACTTGACTTATTTTATGAGGTCACTGTTAGGCACACACTGAACTCAACATAAGTGTAGACCAAAAGACAACTGCAAACTAGTATTGCTTATAAATGAGGCTGCAAAAGCCTTAACAAAATTCTAACCAATCAAACCCAACAGCATATAAAAAATGTAATCAGTCATGACTGGTCAGGTTTATTCTGGGAATGAAAGATTGATTTGATGTCAAAAAATCAATTGGTGTAGTTCATCATATCTACTAGTTTGCTATTGCCCTCTAAACAATCACAACACACTCAGGAGCTTAAACTCCAGTTATTCGTCCAGAGCTGGGCATGCCAGCTCTATAGGCACAGCTTGATGGGATTCCTGTTCAGGATCTATGGGTCTGAAATTAATGTTCCAGCAGGACCAGCCTTGTCTTAGGGCTCAAAAAAGAGAGGCCATCCTTGCCATTAAGGTGGCTATCAAGATGCAGCTGCTGGCAACTGTAGGACTGAGGTGCATTTGCCTTGATGACTAGAGATATGAGCAGTTTGTCTTTGCCCAGGTCCCTCACTCCATGAACACACCAAGAATTAAAATGTCTGTCTTTCTTAGTCACACTCATGTTCTAGTTTTTCTTGACTTCTCTGTGTCTGGTGCCTGGACTGGGTTAAGCAAAACCCTTGCAGGTGATTTTCATGTCTTCAGGATAGTTGATGTAGGACTATTATGACATACACAGAATCATTTACAGATATATCAAGTATTTAGATGAATAAATGGGAGAAGATGTATACACATAGGCATAGAAATTGTTGAGCCGAAAGTAACTCTATCTATACATCACATTATTTTAGAAGAGGATAGGTATTTCAATTAAATGTCTACTAATAACTAAAATACTAAAATACATTTTTATTTTTTTGAGAATCGCACATCAAAAACAATTTAGAATTAAAGCTTTTCATGAAATGCGGCAGTGAAATCTAACATCCTCAATCTGATAAAATTCACCGATAAAACCCTATAGTGAACCAGCTAAAACCAGAAAACAGGGAAGAACGTTTATAACTCATGGCTATAGATGTTAGGCTGGGTTTTCTGAGGAGGACTATAGAGACGGGGGGAGAAGGAAGTTAGAAAGACAGAAAGGAAAGAATAACGGGAAGCAAGAATGAAGGGAAGGAGGGAGGAAGGAAGTTAGAAAGCGAGGGAGAGAATAAGAGAGTGAGAAGGGAGAAAGGGAGGAATGGAAAAAGGGAGATGAGGTGGAATTTTCTGTCCTGCCTGCTGGCTCCACAGAAAACCACACAGAGACTTATTATAAATGCTCAGTCAACAGCTTAGGCTTTTTACTAACCAGCTTATAACTTAAAATAACCCAAATTTCTTCTCTACATATTATCACATGGTTTGGAATGTTAGTCTCCTGCTTATTTGGCTTCTGGCTGAGGACTTATTGCGACTCCA
>JAQHUG010000282.1:1645431-1656710 GCA_028555095.1 Dicrostonyx torquatus
TTTTTTAGCGTGTTGATTACAAGTTGTTATAGATAATGGTCAGGAAAAAAGCAAAACAAAGGAGGTTAGATTCAGGGTTTTTGTTTTGAAAATAAAATGCTGTGGAATAATGCTTTTGCACACTGTAAAGATTTGTCATTTTTATTAGTTTAATAAAACACTGACTGGCCAGTAGCCAGGCAGGAAGTATAGTTGGGGTTATAAGAGAATTCTGGCAAGAGGAAAGACAGTTATGAGTAAAAACACATAGAAAGTGAGATTAAAATGCCTTCTGAGGAAAAGTACCAAGCTATGTGGCTAAATGTAGATAAGAATCCTGAGTTCATTCTAGTTGTAAGAGCTAGTTAATAATAAGCATGAGCTAATAGACCAAAGAGTTTATAACTAATATAGGCCTCTGTATGTTTCTTTAGGACTGAACATCTGTGGGACCAGGTGGGTTTAAGCTTCCATCTACAAAATTCCTATCCTATTTGAGTTTCTGTCCTGGCTTCTTTCAATGATGAACAGTGATATAAAAGTATAAGACTAATTATTATTTTCCTTTCCAAATTACACTGGTCATTGTGTTTTATCTTAGCATTAGTAAGCTGAACTAGGACAACATGTAAGTATATAATGAATTTATAATATAAACATATAAATGTAGTTTTCATGGCATGACAAGAAAATGAGAACATCTTCAAACATGTCAATAAACTGTCTTTTTGTATTTCCACTTAAGAAAAATGAATGATTTAAATATAAAATAATTATGTCTTTCTGCTTAGAATGTTTTGAGAATATCTTTGTGTGTGTGTTGTCTGTCAAAATTCTCCCTTATCTACTGAAATAAATAAACCATTCATAATTATTCCTACTTATAATTTTATTTTACGGAAACGCATTAACCAGAATCATTATATCCTCAATATCTTCGCAACACGTAGTCAATTTATATCTCATACTAGATAGATACTGTGTTTTCCTGCAAGAGAAGAGTATTTTATGAATTATCTGAATATTTCTGGTTGGATGTTTGTGTGAATGCTGCTCTAGAGAAGGTCATTGTGGGGAACAGAGAAAGCCCTGCCTAAGTGACATCTTGGACAAGTTTGATTGGTGTAGGCAAGTCAAGTAAAATGACTTCAAAGTCCCCTACTGCAAATCACATAAAGCTCAGAGAGAAATGACTTGGCCTCCCTCAGGGGTCAGGTCTGAGTGTGAGTGTTGAGAGTGTATGCAGAAAATCTTAATCAAAGCTTTCTTTCCTTGATGATTACAGCCTGCAGATTGCATCATTATAGAGACTGTACCCACACAGAGACCACATTCCCACAGAGTCTGTACCCACACAGAGGTGGCACTCCCACAAATCAACACCGCACAGAGACTGCACCCACACAGAGACTGCAGTCACACAAAGAATGCACCCCATCACTACAGAGACCCCAACACACATAGATTGCATCTGACAGAGATTGTACCCCACATAGACCACACCCCACAGATATCACACACCCACAAAAACTACATCTCCACCGAGACTGTACCTCACAGAGACCACAACCACAGAGATTTCACTCCCACAGAGACCATATCCCACACAGAGACCACATTCGCACAGAGATCACACCTCCAAAAATTATCCAAACCTGTCTCTTTGATTCAGTTGTTCATAAGCCTTACCTGTTTATTTGTATGGAAAACCCATCTCTTGGTCAGCTCTGTGCAATAGTCAGTCTATACTGACTATCATAAACACACTGAACTTCCAGGGTGCTGTGATTCCTCCATTAAAGAGTCCAGACCACACCAGTATACATTTTCTGTGTGTTTGTATGTTTGCCTTTTCTTCATTCCAACACTGCCCTAGTAAGGTCTGCCTCAAGCCATGCAAGATACCATTTGTACAATATATTACACTGAAGAATAAGAAACATACTGTGGGAGCTGAGGTGATGTCACAGTTAGTAAGCTCCTGCTGCACAAACGTGACAACCTGAGTCAGACACCAAACACACTTATAAAAAGCTGAGCATGGTGGTCCTTCTGTAACTCAAGGTCTAGAGGATGCTGGGACAGAAGGATCCTGGAGGTCACAGAACAACCAGTCTAGCTGAAATGGGAGCACAACAGGCTCTGTGAGAGGACCTGTCTCCAAAAGTACAGGAGACAGTGGTAGAAAAAGACACTGACACTAACCCAGAGCTTTGACCTATATGTACATACATACATACATACACACACACGCGCGCATACACATACACACACATGCATACACACACACATGAACAACACACACTGATAAAGAAGCAGCCTAGAAAAAATTAATTATGTGAGTGGTTATTAAGCTTTGGGGATTTTATAAAGTAAAAAGTAAAGGAGACTGTTCTGATTTCCTTCCTGTTTGGGTCTAAATTTGATGCAAAAAGAAATTTGGAAATTAATAAAAGCTGAAAGGGAAACAAGGTGTATAGGTCACTATAGTGTACATTTTATAAAGTAGGTGTAACCTTCAGATAGTCATCATATGTCTTATGAGAACTGGCTCAAGGGATATGGCAATAGGAATGAGTAAATGGTAAATGATGATTAAACGAAGTGTGCAAGATTTATACTAATTATTACTAACCCAAATTCACTTTCAATATTATATTCCTGAGGCATGTCACATAAAAAATAAAATTCATGATTGGCTGTTGGTGAAAACCTCTAACTACAAATAGCTGTGGAGGAAGATAATGAGTTCAAGGTACACCAGGACTACTCAGTAAATTTGTGTCACGTTTGTGTGTGTGTGTGATGCCCATCTAAATGTTGAAGATCTTAACATAAGATGGCTCAAATCTCAGTGAAGAGGGTATTTTTGCCTAGAAATTATATTCACATTCAAATTATTACTCAGTTTTCCTTGTAAATTTTGCTTTTATCCTTTAGTTTTCAATGTGAGAGAATTCATTACACTGGTGTGTGGGTGTGGGTGTGGGTGTGGGTATGAGTAGTCAGAGGTTAATGAATAATAAGTACACAGTCAGATAAATCAATTTACAGGTTCAATACTACAAGAACATCAAAACTTGCACATATACAAATTTAGGAAGTACATGCTAATAATTCACACTCACAATTCAATTGAGATTGAAATGACCTTCCTGTACCCAAAACACTAGAACACTGGGATGACAAGTGTATGTAGATACCAAAGAAAAATAAACCCTAACCCAACCAAAACCCCTTGTTCTGTCTGCAGGATATACTAGGGAAATTATGGCACAAAACTTATGGGAATAACAAATCAATATCTGATTTGACTTAAGGCCTATCCACAAAACATAACTCATATCTGATACTGCTTGAGAGATCAAGAACCAGAGATTATATTGCCCAGAAACTAGAGAAAAACTAAACACCACTTGTCTTAAAATAATTTAGTTGTCTTAAAAATGTAGTGATACCTAATGATATTCAGTTAAATTCATGTACTCATAGATCAGTGCCTTATTTAGCCACAGAAATTTCATTCTGCTGCAGATAGGAGCAAATATAGAGACTCACAGCCAGATATTACATACAGAGAGATGCTTGGAACACACCATTCTAAATGAGATGTATCCATTATATTCCTCCCCTCAGAATTTAGGGCACCCTGCAGAAGGGGTGGGAAGAATGTATGGATGATATAAAGGCTACCACGAAAGCTAGGCCCTCTAAACCAACTGAGCAAGGATCATATGAATTCACAGATATTGAAGCAACAAAAAGAGCATG
The DNA here is from genome assembly GCA_028555095.1 of Dicrostonyx torquatus. NCBI lineage: Eukaryota > Metazoa > Chordata > Mammalia > Rodentia > Cricetidae > Dicrostonyx > Dicrostonyx torquatus. The sequence goes on from JAQHUG010000282.1 coordinate 1,649,182, forward strand.
CTTGGCTCTTCACTAAGTCTTCTGTGAGTATATTATGATTTCTCATTTAGTATTAATATAGGATTCCTGAGTGTGTGATTTAGTGGGTCTTTGAATCTTTTGCCTTCTCTTGAGCTCTTTTTCTTCTGTTTGTTTGCCTTATCCAACTTCGATGTGATGGTTTTGGGCTTATCTTATTCTATTTTATTTTTTTATAAAAGGTAACACACACTTAACTTGTTTGATTTATTGAAGAAAAAAATAGAAGACATACAGTTATAAGATGAATATTTGGGCATTGAAACACTAGCTAATGAGCCAGACAAAGAAGATCCCTGTGACAGTTTCAATGTATTTGGCCTCCATAAACACATAGAGAGTGAAACTGTTAGTAGGTGTGGCTTTGTTGGATTAAGTGTGGCAATGTGTGTCACTGTGGAGTTGGGCTTTGAGGTCTCAAATATGCTCAAGCCATGCCCAGTGAGACAGACCACTTCCTGTTGCCTTTGAGTCAAGATGTAGGACTCTCAACTCTTTCTCCAGCACCATGTCTGCTTGCAAGCCACCATGTCTCACCACGATGATTAAACTTCTGAAAATGTAAGCAACTTCATTAAATGTTATACTTTTATAAGAGTTGTCATGATCATGGTGTCTCTTCACAGTAAATAGAAACCCTAAGACAACCCCTGTCTAGCAAGTTTCCAAACATAGGTAGCAAGTATGGAACACTTGGCCAAATTAGTCTCAGAAACAACTGATCCCCAAAACATGGTTTTAACACTGAGAAAGTGGAATGAAGAGAGATTACTCTTAAGTAAAGATGGTGGGACAAGCCTTCTCTGACCATCTAGGCATAGTAGGTTCAACAACACAGCAATAGGACTAACATGGGTTTCCAGTTCTGTGCTTGTTCCCTTCAGGGAATCTTTGTAGTATTCTTACTGAGATCTGTCTTAACCAGCTGGGCAGCTATATACTATAGAGAAAGGTCCCTGAACACACTCATCATTTACCATCCAATCATGACCATCTTCTGAAGGTATTGCCAGTGCCTTGGAAGACGTCACAGTGATGGAAGCTGACAGGCATAATTTGCAAAACCCTTTGTTATGTTTGTCATTTTTTAGACTTTTTTGAGCTAGAAAGGATAGAGAAAGACTTCATTAGCAATGTTTAAGTTTTAACTTGAAAAGAAAAACTAAGGGTGGGTCAAAAGAGCTAGGTACAATAGTTTTTGTGTGCCATGGAAATTAACAGACAAACCATCAGGATATTGATACAGGAATATGAGGTTACTTTTTAATGAAATATTTTGAAAATAGCACAAAAGGAAGTTCTCAAGTAAGTCTGATACAGTGAGCCTGTGAGAAGATCACAGACAGAGAAGAAGCTGATGTTTCTCTTATGGGCTTCATGTAAGGTTGTGGATGGAATGTACTTGTAACATAAACACACATGAAGTCTATAAAAAAAGAGAGATGAAATAATGAGATAAGTAAAGATGTATGGGTATGCTGCTGTGTAACCATATGACATTGTGCATTGACATTTTAATGTAAATAGATGGTGTCTGCTATACAATAGCAAAAGCATACCACAGTAATTACCAATACCAGTAAGACCCCTGTTTATCATTATCAAGTATTACATGCTGACATAATTATATGTGCTATATTTTATATGACTGGGAGTGCAGAGCCTTAGTGATTACCACAACAAATATGTTAATACTGAATAAATCTATGCTATTTTAATGATGATGTGATAACTGGGAGACAGGAATTTTTCATAACTTGATGGGATCAAGATACTTTATATATCTGAGATCACCATAATGAGAGAAAAGAGATAAATAGGTGGGGAGAGGCAATCACACATATATTAATGTATGAATGCTTGTCTATGCATATAAATATATAGGAGAACATACTGTGTCCTGTGTATATACATGTGAGACTCACACATGTATAGAAATAAAGTCTACTGACATACATCTTTGAAGGACCTTCACTGGCACTAATACACATACCATATACAAACCCAATTTAGATCTCACACCTAATACTGAAACAAACCTTTACAGTAAAAAAATAAGAAAATTTACATTTAAAATGCCCAACTGCATGATTAATTTAGATTAAGATTCAAATATAATGTATGCTGATATTACAATTATACTGGTAAAAACAGAGAGATTTGCTCATTTTCCCTGTCACTGGAATGGCAAGCATGCTGAAAAAATCATTGAATTTTTAAATTAATATTAAAAGTAAATTGTAAAAGTAAAAGCAAATTATATGTACTATATATGTACATACACAATATAATTATTATATACATAAATTATATTATATATTAAGGGCATATATATATATATGATCAGAAAGTTGAATATTTAGACTTGTTTGAAAATATGAAGAAACTAAAGAAGTAAAGCCAAATATACATTCAAATTCTTTGAAAGTATTGACCCTCTTATATTTTGATCATATTTTATTTATTATTGATTTGATCTCAACTACATAAAACTACATGTTGCCACATGTAGAGTATAGAAGCCATCAACTTTAAAAATGTGTAGTCTGTTCTCTGATTCCTAAGTGCAGATGCAATGTGGCAAGCCAGTCTCCTGATCCTGCCACAAGTTTTTCTTGGCTTCTGCCATGTGTACCATGATGAATGGCACAACTCCCAAAACTATTATCCAAAAAACAAAAACTTTCTCCCTTATGTTGTTTTCATCAGGATATTTTATCATTACAGTTGAAAAGTTGCTGGGACACAACCAGACCAGCTTATGAAAACACACTTCCCTGATTACAGGTAAGACAAAAATCTTTGAGTTCCTTTTTTAAAAATAACATTTTTTAGAATGTACATTGAAAAAAGACAAAAAGATTCAAGTGCTCATGATAATATACAAAATACGACCTGAAAACTATTGCTGTAGAGTCCATCTAGCTTTAGTAAATGGAGTAAATTGGACAAAAATATTAATCCATCTTAATGATTTCATTAAACTTCAGGGCTATCTTACAAGGAAGTTATTTCATGACCATCATTTCTGTGTGTACAATCAGCCTGTTTGAGAAGTATGCTTCCTCTTTATTCTTCTTAGAGTTATGTTCTTATCTAGCCTGAGAAGTAAATTTATATAAGAAATATCAGCAAAAGAAATGTGCACAAAGTTAGCACAAATATTACACACATCAGGAGCTTCAGTATGGAAGTAAAACTCCAACAACCTTAAATCTTACATTCTCTGTCAAAGAGAAGGCAGTTGTGAAAAGGCAACTAAATCATGTGGGGAGGCTAGAAGACAAGAGATGCTTTAGAAGGGCAGTACACAAGTCCACGGGCTTTTACACCCTGTCTTTGAGGATAATAATATTGTTTCCTCCACATTTTCCACCTGGGAATTTTATTTCTTAACTTGTAAGAAACAGAAGGAAGGTCAGAGTGAGACTCTTGCACCTGCTGTTTGTGAAGTGTCTTTAGCTCAAAATAATTCATACACCGAAGTGGAAGATTAGAAGGTGGTGTGTTATAAGTGGTGTATTTTGGGGCTGCGTGTTCTGAATTCTAATATAACCCCATGAGGGAGGAGTGATAAGCCACAGGCTTTGCTCTTGAAGACTTTCCTTCTAATTAAGCAGCTAATTCTAAAGAAATATATTCACAAATCTCAAGAGACTAGAAAAACAACTTGTACAGAAAAGTGTTTTGGAAAATGTACCAGGCAATAGTTTTTAAATAGTTTCTGTGATCAAATAGAAGAAACAAGCTTTTTCCTGCAATCAAGTTTTCCTACAACACATATATGATGTCAATAAGGCAGAAGCAAAGTGTCAGCAAATAACATTCACCTCTAACTCTTGTGAGATATTTACTCTATTTTATGTAATTTTGATGGTATTAACAAGATGTTACATTAATAACACATGTCACTAGAAAGCTATTACCTGTAGCTTGAGAAATATGACTCTAAGGGCTTTTATTAAATACATGAATCATTTAAGATAAAGAAGGAGGTATTGGGGAAGACAAAACTGATAACAGAAATAGAGTGCAAATATTGTGACTACTATTCCAGTTCTGTACAGGGTCTTTGTTTGCTTTTCAACAACTTAGGGCTTTGGTTAATACCTATAACAACAGCCAAGCATTAGTTCACGATCATTTGAAACAGAAAGTATAATCTCTTTGTTTGACCAAGTATAGAATTTATGAAAATAAAGTGAGAAGTGTAGAATTAATTTAAAATTATTGTTTTAAAAATAGCAAAAATGCAACTTATTAGAATGTTTAACTTGCTGTAAGAAGGCAAGACCACTCTGCTAGAGTTTCAGATATATGTATTTTTATGTGAATTTTAGTTCTTCAGTTTTCCTCTTCTAAGTTGAGAAAGTATTCTGCTTATCCTGAGTAAAAATCCAGTAAGTGGATGCTTCTGTATACATGTCGACATTTACCATAGAAGCCAGAGATGATGCTGTCCTAAGAGATGCTCTTTCTATCTTTGTCAGCCTGATCAGATGACCATAACAACTAACTCAGGTTAGGTTTCTGTGTTATCCTGTTCTCACTACCATAACAAACTATCCTGGACTGTGTGCTTCAAATAAAAACTGATTATCTCATAGTATGGAGACTGAATGTCTCAGTGTTGATGGAGACTGTTGATTCTGAGGGCTGATCTTGGTTTATAAACTGATAATTTCTTCTTCTTTTCTCTCATAGCTTTCCCTTTGTGAACATGCTTTTCTGTAAAGGGAGTGGCCAGTTATATAAGGCTATAGTCTACCCTCTGAAATGGTGTTAATTTTACTGCTTCTAAAGGCTGCATCACAGGCCAGAGCAGGCCTGAGGTGATGAGATCCACAGGAGCGAGACTGAACCAGCTACCTAGGCCGATGTGGTCTGAGAAAGCTAGCACCACAGGAGAGCAGAACCAGATCCAGTCCACAGACATTTGTGGACACAGGACTGAGCCAGCAACCTGGGCCAGTTCAGACCTGAGACAGCGAACTCCACTGGAGCAGGTATAGGGAAACAACCTCTGAGCAAGTTGGCCAGAGACAAGAGACCGCTGCAGGTCTGAATATGAATCTGAGACCTTCAAGGGAGTAGACCCAAGCCAGGGACCTCTGCAGGAATGGATCCATACAAGGAACATTTACAGAAACAGTTCTGAGCCAACAGCTGGGCTAGAGCAGGCCTGAGACAGCAAACTCCAAAGAAGCAGAGCAAAACTCCAAAGAGCCATGAACACAGCATAACCAATGCGGTAACTAGAACCATGACACTGACTGCACCATGAGGAAGAACCATCTGAGACTTGGATTCACTGGGAACTAGAATTACAGACAGTCACAACCACACCTATTAGAGGAAAAGGAAGTTGGCTATATGAACAAAAACAAAGACAGTTGATGGTTTCATAGCAGCAAATCCCCAAAAAGGGAAAAACACAAATTAACATCACCAACAATAAAACTAAATTAATAGAAAATAGTAATCACTGGTCATTAATACCCCTTAATACAAATGAACTCAACTCACCTATAAAAAGACACAAGCTAACAGATTGGATACAAAAAAAGAATCCATCCTTCTTCGGCATACAAGAAAAACACCTCAACTTTAAACATAGACATTGCCTCAGAGTAAAGGGTTGGGAAAATATTTTCCAATCAAATGGACCTAAGAAACAAGCTGCTGTAGCTAACCTAATATCTAATAAAATAGTCTTTAAACTAAAATCAATCAAAAGAGACAAAGAAGGACAAGTCATATTAGTCACAGGAAAAACCTATCAAGAGGAAATCTCAATACTGAACATCTATGCCACAAATACAAGGGTACCCTCATATGTAAAAGAAACACTTCTAAAGCTTAAATCATACATTAAACCCCACACACTAATAGTGGGAGACTACAACATTCCACTCTCACCACTGGACAGGTTAACCAGACAAAGAATTAACAGAAATATAGGGGAACTAACAGATGCTATTACTCAAATGGAATTAACAGATATCCATAGAGTATTCCATCCAAACATAAAAGGAGATGCCTTTTCCTCAGCACCTCAAAAATTGACCACATTCTAGGTAACAAAACAAACCTCAACAAATACAAATATTTGGAATAACATGTATCTTATCAGATCACCATGATAAAACATGTTGTTAAAGAATTTAACAACAATACTAATTTCAGAAATCCCAGAATAACATGAAAATTAAACAATGCTCACCTGAATTATCAATGGGTCAAGAAAGAAATAAAGGGAGAAATTAAAGACCTCCTAAAATTCAATGAAAATGACCCAAATTTATGGGCACAATGAAAGCGGTGTTAATAGGAAAGTTCATAACACTAAATGTCTACACAAAAAAGCTGGAAAAAATCCCACACTAGTGAATTAAAAGAATGTTTGAAAACTTTAGAAAAGAAGGGAACACCCAAGAGAACTAGACAGTAGGAAGTAATAAAATTGAGAGCTGAAATGAACAAAATAGAAAGAAGGAAAACAATACAAAGAATTAATGAGACAAAGAGTTGGTTCTTTGAGAAAATCAACAAAATAGACAAACCTTTATCCAAACTAACGAAGAGGCAGAGAGAGAATATTCAAATTAACAAAATCAGAAATAAAAGGGGACAGAACAACAGACACAGAGGAAATACAGAGAATCATCAGGTCATATTTTAAAAGCCTGTACTCCACAAAATTGGAAAACATAAAGGAAATTGACAACTTTCTGGATAAGTGTCACTTACCAAAGACAAATAAAAGCAGATAAGCAAATTAAACAGACCTATAACTGCTGAAGAAGTAGAAACAGTCATCAAAAGTCTCCCAACCAAAAACAGCCCAGGACAAGATGGTTTTAGAACAGAATTCTACACTTTCAAAGAAGAACTAATACTAACGCTCCTCAAATTATTCTATACAATAGAAACAGAAGAAATATTACCAAACATTTTTGTGAGGATACAATTATCATGATACCCAAATCACATATAGACACCACTAAGAAAGAGAATTACAGACCAATCTCACTCATGAACATTGATGCAAAAATACTAAATAAAATTCTGGCAAATCGAATCCAAGAACACATCAGAACCATCATCTACCATAATCAAGTCAGATTCATCCCAGAGACGAAGGAATGGTTCAACATATGAAAATCTGTCAACGTTATCCACCATATAAAGAAACTGAAAAATAAAAACTACATGATATTATCATTAGAAGTTAAAAAGCTTTCAACAAAATACCACATCCCTTCATGATAAAGGTCTTGGAGAGAGCAGGGATACAAGGAACATACATTAACATAATAAAGGCAATATACAACAAGCCAACAGCCAGCTTCAAACTAAATGGAGAGAAACTCCCAGCAATCCCACTGAAATCAGGAATAAGACAAGGTTGTCCAAGCTTCAAATTCAATATAGTTCTTGAGGTCCTAGCTAGAGCAATAAGACATCAAAGTAGATCAAAGGGATACAAATTGAAAAAGAAGTTAAAATCT
>JAQHUG010000282.1:1713201-1729543 GCA_028555095.1 Dicrostonyx torquatus
TTTCTCTGTTGTTTTTCCCTCTCTTCCTTTGAGGGACTGATTCATATCTTGGCATTTCTCTCAGCATCCACACTGGCATTCACACCTCAGCCAGGAGAGATAGCTACCTTCCTGGGGCAATCTACAAATGAATCAGAGAAGCTGGAGCAAAAACCTCGGCTATTGTCTTTCTAAATAGTCGGGCGCCGGGTATGAAATCATGGCATCCCCTGGCTAGCAGGTATCAGAGCCCACAGGACAGAAAATTTGAAATCTAAAAAATGTTTTAAAATAACTATACATTGCTTCTTAGTTTGATCACAATGATTTTATTAAATTTCACTCATATAAGAAATAATTAACTGTTTCTTTCTGGTAATCTCCCAAATGGTTGTTGAAATTAAATGTATGCCACCAAGTAACATGGCATGATTTAGTGTAAGAAGGGAGAAAGCCAGTGAAATTAAAAAGAAAAATGTATGTTAATCACAAAATGAAAATTCAAAATTCTCAAAATGATTATAAACTTTTTCTGAAGTCTATAATCACATAAAATATTTACTATAAAAACAGGGACAGTTTTCAGTGTTTTAGATTTATCTTTGTTGCAGGTCCAACTCCTATGTCAGTTTTTGTTTATTTTCTCCTAAAAGGTAATAGAAAGAACTGTGATCAATATCCAATAGAAATGAATGGTATGGTAATTGTACTAGATGGGTCTATGCAAACAGGGAAGATGTATTTTAGATTACTGCAACAAAAAAGAAAATTTGAAGTCAGATACTATTGCAAAAAACACCCATATATCATAATCTACACCTAAGGCTCAGGGAACATCTTGGAAAAGCAGGTTGAAGGGTTTCAAGAGCTAGAAGACTAGAAAAAAAGCTGTAAGTTAGTTCTCCTGGAAACAACACTGAAGTTACACTCATGAAATCTCAACAATATGATTGCATAAATAACTATACAAGTTAACATAGTAATCTGCATAATAACTATACAAGTCAACATGCCAGGAAATATCACAATTCCAAATCGAAAGATGAAGAGCAATAATCACTCAATGGCTTGGGCAACCACTGAGAACTTAGGAGTTCCAGGGAGGAACTTAGAGATGCCTTATCCAGTTTAAACCCATCAGCTTTAAACACATGTACATGTATGGTCAGGGAGCACTAAATGGATTCAGTGGGTTATGTATGGACATTTATATATATATATATATATACATATATATATATATTTGTGTGTGTGTGTGTGTGTGTGTGTGTGTGTCTCTGTGTGTGAAAGAGGTATTTTGGGAGTTACAAATTGTCTTTATATGGGGAGATAAAGTAAATGAATTAAAAGTGAAAACACAGACTCACAGAATATTGGAGCAGGTGGAAGCTGCCATGTCCCACTGATCTCCCTGTGGGAAATATGAAAAACTATATAAGCTTGCTTCTGCTCTGACCTCCCAAGGGAGTGAACATGCTTCTTCTCTCCACTTATCAGTGCACATGCAGCACCTCAGACAATGCCCATAAAGGCCAGTATTCCCAAAGCTATTGGCTGAACGAATTCCCACAACAATTCCCCTTTTGTCTAAATAAGAGGGTTCTAAACCTAATACTAAACTGTATACAATAAAAACAAATATCAAGTACTGTCTAGGATAGAGAAAAAGTAAAAATACACATAAAAATAGAACTACAGCCAACATGAAAAACATCAAGAAACACATACCAAATGTTTATTTATAGGTAATTAGCAAATAACAGATTATTTCAACAGTTGTTCTATCCTGAGGACTCTAAGTCTTAAACCTAAAATGTCTTAGCTCAGTTATGAGAGAAGAGTAGCTGTGACTGTCTAGTCTTCAACCCTATCAAAGAACTAAGAAGGAAAATAATATTACCTGAGTAAGCAGGAAGTGCAACTTCCAAGAAGTTCAAGAAAAGACAGAGACAGATGGCTACCTGGGCAATGATCCAAACTAAATCAGTATAGTAAACTTGGGACAAGCAACTTTGGCTAAGGCCTAGAATATCTGACAGAGCATTTTCAGAAGCAGGAAGATTCCAAAAACTGTCCTATCCTATCATGGCAAGGCTCAGCAGTCGATTTTTCTTGTATCCTGCTTGTCCACTTTGAACAGCATGCATACTGTCAGCAGTCAAGGCAAGGGCAGTTCTTTGCTCAAAGACCAGTTTTGCCAAGAAGAAAACAAAACTCCAAGTGGAGTGTCTTTGATACCTAACATTCTCTCGAGAATATGTTGGTGCTGCCAGGAGCTATCATGTCTCATATCAACAGAATCCTGAGTTTTAAAAATATTAAATTCTATATTCCATAGTTCTTTTAAGTGTTTGAAGATTGACTATCTATGTGGAGCACATCTTGGTGTATCTAGAGAACCTAACTAATGTAGTTATAAATTATGACAAATATGAGTGACTATTAATCAGCAATTATTAAATAATCTATATAGCTAAAAGACAAAAGCCTTAGTTTATGTTTATAAACATAACCAATCTTTAAGCAAATGTGTAACATGAGGACAATGACCTCAAAATTGTATCAATATAAAAATATCTTGATCAGAGGTAGAGATGTTAAGTGCAATATGACAAAATATTCTTAAATTTCATCAGTATACAAATTATATAAGTAGAGAAATATACATATATGGAGTATAGCAAAATAATTTTACATTTATAAACAATTGTAAACAGAAATAGAAGCATACACAATACAAGAAATTCAATATAATTTGAATTTGTATCAATATGCAAATTATCTTAGGAGTACAAAAATAACTTTACATATGTATCAATACACAAAAATATATATCATTGTAAATTGTATGTAACTAATATTCACAAGTAGATACACTAATCGACCTATTGTTCCACCCAAATTATTTGAAAAAGTGATTGTGAAGTTAAGAAGGAGCTGGGAGATGCAGAAGTGTTGGATGAGGCTCAAAATATTATGTGCACACAAAGTAGTTGATAAAACAAATGTTTAGTGATAAAATAAGTGTATCATAACTCTTATTCAACATGGTTATTAGGAAATAATGTGATAATGCATTGGAGTTGTCAAATGTAAGCTAGTACACATAATAAGATCAATATATGGCAAGCTATAAATGGAAAAATATTACAGATTTGTTTTTCTTTTACCTTTGTCTTTGTGTCTTCTCATCCCTCTATTTAATCTTCTTTCTTTGTTATACCTGGGTTGAAAGAAACTCAGCACTTAGCTGCAGTAACCATACCAAGTCTCTCATACTAAGTGCTTAACACTGCACTGTATCAGCAATGAACGGGTCTTCCTATTGTTACTATTAACTCCACTAAAATATGGTGTGCAATTGTTTGATTTGGGGTTGATTGGCCATATTTTACATATTCTTTATTGTTGCTTCTTCAAGTATTTCAGGAAGTTCAGTTTAAATTAAGTATAAAATAAAATATAGCAAAAATAAACTTCTATGGCTTAAAAGTTATAGTAATAACATGAAATTGTAGGAATGTTAAGACAAAAAAGTCAACATCAAAATGTAAAATGCTTCTTGTGACACATAGTCTGTGGCTGTAGGTGCTCAACAGTCTATAAATTACACAGAACAATATCAATCTCTGAAGCCAGTGAGGAAAGAGAAAAAGCTTTCCAACAGAACAATATTGCGTAAAGGAATTTGAGTGAACAAAAGAAGACACAGATTCTAATTAGAGCCCAGCCAACTGTTTTGTTATGAATTCCTATGCAAAGTTTTCTCTCGTTAGAGCTAATTATTGTATCAAAAAATGAAGTAAAAACACCTGTCCTTCCTACCAAAAGGAATCTTTTAAAAATCAAGGGAAACATAATCTGAAAGTCTAGGTAAGATAACATACAAAAACATGTTCTATACTAATAACACTAGTATAATTACAAGATTACATCCTCAAAACCTTAGAAATTAGTCATAGTATCTTAAAACTCTCTACAGCTTTAAAGTAAACAAATGGGTAAGAATAGCTGCAAGATGCCAACTCAAACATTCTGTGTTTTCTTACAGGTGTTACTAAACATAATACCCCAAAACAACTTGTAGAGTTCAAATATGATGCACACATAGTGAATTGATACAAATAGGCTTATTATCAAGAAATGACTTGAATATAAATGAAAAAAATGTAATCCTCAAATCTACGTATGCATATGTTAACTTACAGATATATGAGAGGAGCTATTTATTATAGGGTAAAAATTGAAGGGGTCTACTAATTTATATTGTAGTCAATGTACATATTATATACAGACTGATAACTAAGCTCTCCTGTAAATGTGTTCACTTTTTTTCCAGAATAACCACCCACATCTACAAAGAAGTTCATAAATGCTTTGGCTTCTGCTCTCAGATATGAAGATATCTTACCTGATTGGCTGTTACTAATTATATTATAATGGCAACTGGTTCTTTCTTCCCGACCAGTTCCTTGTAACTCAGTCATTCACTGTTTATGTTCTATAAGCTCTACAAACAGAAATGATGCGAGTGCCTGTAATCATTTCATATTTCTAGACTATAGCAGTAGTTTTCTGGTGACTAACATCTAGAAAGTTATTGGAAGTTTAAAATGTAATGAAATCATGTGAAAAGCATTACTTCAACAATAAAAATGCCTTTCAATTGTGATGCATATAAGTGTGATTTAAATAATTCAACATTGAAGGAGGACACGGTGCTTGTATGGTTCTCAAGACCAAATACAGATCTTCATTGGCTTTCTAACTGTTGTATTCAAAATTGTACTGAAAGGAGCTATGAGACCAAAAGAAGTTAACAAAGCTCATATTAGATACAAATGAGACTTCCAAAAGGTCAGGTGAAGAAACAATTGTAGGCTATTTCATTCTTTAGAATAGAATGAAAAAATACAGCTCCGGCATTAGAAGAAACATTCAGGAAAAGCTTGTTAATGCAGAGACAATATTTTAATCTGTAGCTAAGTCACTGAGCGGTTATGTACAAGAGACTGGGAATGCAGGTCAGTGGTACAGTGTTTGCATTGCACACATGGAGCACTGGGAGTTGATACCCAGTACTGACACAGTGGCATACATAGGGCATGATTGTGATCCCAGCTCTTGAGAGGTAAAGACAAGAGGGAGAAAAATGCAAGTTCTTCCTTAGCTACATAAGAAACCCCAGGCAGAAAGAGAAAATAAAGAGAGGAGAGAATGTAATGGGGATGAGGGATGGTGGTAAATAAATATGAGAAATTGATTTTTTTCAAATAAAAAGAAAAAAACCAAAACAATCCCGAATAATAATTTTACTGGTGATGGTGCTCAGTATATACATGTGTGATTGGGAGGAAATTAGAATAATAGAGACAGTATATAGAAATATTATTGCTTCTAATTCCTTTCAAACTAACTCTTTCCTTACACCTCTTTTGCTCAGGCATTTAAGTAGATGTGACATTTCGTAAAATTTAAGTAAGATTTTATTCACACACTTTCACTATATAGAAGAGCATGTTTAATGAGAGTGAAGAATGCAGAGATCCAGACTAATGTTTTAACCACAAGCATGATAAAGATGATGACCTTGAAAGAGATGATGGACTAGGATTACAGAGTAGAGGTTGAATGCTTCCTCTCTATCATGAAAAAATGCTATTCTGCCATCACCATGTAAACACTGAGCATATTGGTCATCTTAGAGTCTACATTTGGTCATTTTTTAAAATAACCTGCAAGTTTTATGAAAATTCATGCAAAGGTTTGCATTTGGTGCAGCAGTTATAGACAGAACTAAGATTGTATTTCCTTGGATATTGTTTTCCACTTTAAAGTAGATTAATACAATTAACTTTCAGAATAACTATTCAATAGTCATGCATGTTTACCATTTGCCATGGATAAGTCTAGAACTTAGGTATACTCCACTGCAAGGTGTATTAGCCTTCTGAGGCCACACGGGACTCATTTTTCAGCCCTTTACTCTAATGGACTTCTAGTGGCCTTCCAGAGCACCTCACTATAGACAAAGTGAATTAGGCAACAGGGAATATCCAGCTCATTAGGACCCAATGTGCTGTACACAGAATTAAATTAAAGAGTCTCACCTCATCAAACTCAAGAGCCCACCATAACAGACACCAATGCACAAAGGCCATTGTTTCAGGACAGGAGATGACTACCTTCTGGGTTCTGATTGTGTACAGGATAACCTTTCTCTTTGGTGTTGTGGGTCAATTCACAAGGTCAACAGAGTTTTCCAAAGGTTATTTCACTGAGTTTTATGTGGTTGTACTGGGATTTAGCTGTTCACTGTGAGTCAGCATATTTCTTGCCATGTTTCACCCAAATGCTAACAGTGTAGGTCTGTGCTTAGACTGTAAATTGTGGAAGGCTACGTGGGGCTAAGAAGCAGGAGTGGATCATGGCGTACAGAGAGATGGTAAATTGGAATTTGTCCAGGTTTTACTTCTTGTAATTAATTCTGTTCATTAATGTTCTGAAAAATGAGAAACTGCTTTTTTACTTTTCCTTTTTAGCTATTTATAAAGGTAATAATTATGGTCACTGAAAATAATCAACAAACTTAGGAAAAAAAATGACTGGCTGCAGTTTTCAGATAAGCACTAAAAAAGAAAAGCTCTCAGATCAAATCAGAAGAAAATTCAAGAAAGTGAAGTTGCTTTAAAAAAAAGCTTGAAAGACGTGACTGTTTTATGAATATTTAAATTTTAAGTTAAATTTATTCACACCTGACACATAAAAAGTGTACATGCCATTGTGATACCGTGTAAGGCTTTGTAGCATATATGCATTTAGTATTATTCAAGAAAGGGTAAATGTATCTACATCCTCAAATATCCTGATATCATGATTTATAAAGCCCATTTGGTCTCCAATTCACCACGTAGTCAAGAATAGCCTTGACTTCCAACCTCCTACTTCTTTCTTCCTCTCAAATCCTGAGATTATAGATATTTGCCACAAACTTGGACATTATCATTTTGTAATTGTGAAAAGATGCAATATCTTGCTTTTTGAAATATATAGCATAGCATCATTATCTTGTTTTAAATTATGTTTATAGGAGAGGAAGGTATGTGAAAATGAGTTCAAGCTGAAAGAGTCACGGGATACCCTGGGGCTAGAGGTCCTTGAGACTTGGCTGAAATGTACACTGTCAATAGCAAATGGGCTGAGATATCTCTAAACCGTGGGTTTATGTTTTGACAGTGATTTTTTTCTTTTGGTTATGTGTCCAAAGGTGGAAAAAATGACTCATGTTGATTCTGTTTGCAATTTTCTGAGTAACCTCCATTCTAATTTCCACAGTGACCGTACTAATTTCATTTTATTTACAATGTACACAGATTCTTTTTACATGATATCCTGGTCAGAATTTGTTGGTTTTAGTCATTCTGATCTCAGACATTCTTCCTAGAATGAGATATGGAGTTACTTTTAGAATAAGGAATTATTCTTGTTTTTTTAAATCCCACAAATATGAGGACAGCTTGAAGACAGTTCCAGAATGACCTGTCAAGTACTCGTCCAATTTATTTACATACAATATGTTTGGTTTTATATAAAACACCAATGGTTTCCCTAGTTAAACATCAATATACTTAGGTTTGAACATTGCTGCTTACAAATATTGCCAAATCACATCGCAAAGTTTTATTTATCTGTTCTTGTTCACCATACACATTCTTTGCTGGTTTCATGGTCAGTAGGCTACATATAAAGATTTCATGCTATGTGCAGTGAAGTTCATGAAGCATATGAAAGAATACAGATTCATAAATCCCAAACCGAAGGTTTAGACACGTATATGTTATCTTATTGATTTTTGTGTCTTTTGGTATGTCTTTTTCCCATTCTTGCAGTATGTTCCATGTGAGTCTATAGAGAAATCTATAGCATTTCCACTAGTTGAAGCATCAGCTTCTGGAGGAATCTATTAATTAGTTATTTAACTGCAAATAGATTTTTCTTTCACAAATATAGCCCAACCATAATTTCCCTCCCTCCACTCCCAAGATTTCCCCTACACCTCCTCTCTCCCCCAGATCTACTTCCCCTCCATTTCTTCTTCAAAATTACAGACCTCCAACAGACAATAGGAAAACAGAAAAAAAACCACATGCAATAAGATAAGGTAAAGCCCTCATATGGAGGCTGGACAAGACTGCTTAATAGGAGGAAGAGTCCTAAGAGCAGGCAAAAGAGTCAGAGACATATCAGTTTCCACTGTTAGGAGCTACACACACACACACACAAAATTATCATGCTAATAGTCTTAACATATGCATAAAGGACCTAGTGCAGACCCATGCAGTTTCTGTGCTTCCTGCTTCAGTCTCTGTGAGCCCAGTAAGTCCTTCTTAGCTAACTCAGTGTGGAGACATCTCTTTAAGATCAGCAAGTTCTAACACGAGATTCATTAGGATCAGAAAGTAAGTTACCCCTAAGATTCAGAGAGTCCCTGATATGGACTAGATGCACAAAGTCCTCAAGATTATAATTCCATAAGAACTTAAACCAATCAAGGTGCCTGGAAGAGACTCTCTAACCTATCAAGCTGCTGAAAATCATGGAGAACCATCTAGGTTCTAGATTCATTAGTGGCTCCCCATACTGTGGTATTTGGTTATTTTGATCATAAGGCCACTTTTGAGTCACATATTTTACTGTAAGTGACACAGTATCACACTGCTTGTGAGTACTCCCAGGAAATTCATTGGTTAAACAACTGGACTTTGGAGGTGTAGCTACATTAGTATGCTAACCATTCCCAATCTGGAGAGAGTAGACCCTTATTGATGGCCTCCCCAAAATATTGTCACATAATACATTATTATTTTTATTTTTCCTTATAGATTTTGTCTATAAATCTATCAGAGGTTAAAATAAAGTACATTTCTATTAAGCAAATCAGAGCACTTTGAAATAATACTCTCTAGGATACAAAGGCATGAAAATATTTAGCACACTACCGATTCTGCATGTAAGCTATATATATAATTTCCATTCAGAACTTAGGATAATTGAAAACATTTGGCTCTATGTGTGATTGTAGTTTCTATCTATCCTCCAGTTGCTTTTTTTCTGATAATCTTTTCCCTGTGTTACATATTCTTTTCATTCTACTTGGTTTTTAAGAGTGAATTAAGTCCATTTTTAATATTTATTTAATTAATTTGAAATAAGAAAAGTGGCATTTGTTACTGGTAGGTATAACTTAGTATTTAAGGCCTTGGGTTCAAACCTGACTGAGGGAAGGAGGGGGAGAAGAGCGAGAAAGGAGAGGAGGAAGGGAAAGGGATATAGATTTTTTTGTGATATAATAAAATACAGAAACTCCTGATTACCTGCACCCATGGCATTGTTTCTTTTCTACTCTTGTGTCCTGCATCTTACTTTCCCCTTCTACTTGGCATCTTTGGCATTTTCCAGTTTCTTCTCTTGGATAATATTGTTTCAATAGGAAGTCAATTCTTGATCAATTTTGGAAGAAAAAAAGATAATTTTCAGATGTACTACTACTGAAAATAATATGTAAATATGGAAGAACAGTGCCTCCTTCATAAGGGACAATCTTACCTGCTGCTGTTCATATGTACATGTTTTCCTATTTTATATACAATAAATTCAAGGGTGGAAATAAATTTTGGATCAGAAATTGTAGTAGCTAGATTCTCTTTCTTTTGTCTTTTTAAATTTACTCTTTGAAAATTTTGCATATATGTATGATATGTATTGATTATATCCATTCCCCACTCTCCGTTTCAAAAAACACTACCCATCCCAACACACCTGCATCCCAGTTTCCCAATCTTTAAAGTAAATAGTAGCCCACTAAGTCAAGTTGGTATTTTATATATGTGTATGAGTGTAGGCTAGCCACTGGGGAATTGGAAAAAAAAGCAGTGGACATATTCCCAAATATCAAAAGAAAAGTAACAGAGAAAAAAATTCTGCACTGGCCAACACATTTCCTTTTTACTTTGACAGCTTTAATAGTGTTAGGAGGCAGGATGCAAATTCCTGGGGGTCGTCATCATCATCATCATCATCATCGTCATTGTCATTATTGCTAAACTCTACATGCTTTTATTCCAACCTGCCAGATAAGATGAGCACATTGGTGAAATAGTAGCATGACAGCTATTGGGGCATCCCATCACTTTCTGTCTGGCCCCTTGGCCTGTTCCACAGGAGGAAATTCATGTCTGATACTTGAAACCTGGTCAAATGTCTGTAACTTATGAGTTCATGGGTGCTAGAGAGAGACCTTCTCAAATTGTTTTGCTAAATGGTCATGTGCTAAATGCTTTTGAAGTATTTATGTTTGTACCCATAAATTTGTGCTGCTTTCAACCTTGGTCAAAGAAATGTACTTTTTCTGTGGAAAGTGGTTAATGCAGAGACTTATAACTGCTTAAAATACTGAGAATAAATAGTTGGGATCCTTTTAATTGCTGGACTTTAGATTTGATTCAGTAAGGCACAGTGCAAAATATTTGACTTACCTGATTAGGAAAATGTTTCTATCAAACTAATGTAATTTCAAGAACTTATGTATAATCTGTTTTAAGAAAAGAAAAAATTCAAAGGAAGTAATACAGCATTGAAACACTCTAAAGCAAATAAAATTGAATTATATAAAGAGATTCTTACCAGGAGAAACCCAACAGTTCACAGGGAAATGTTCTGTTCTCCTCAATCTAGGCACATTTACTGAGCACCTATCATGTTCCAGAGAGAACACTTACATGCTATGCCTAGATTATTAAAGTGAGTAACACATATCTTTTATCTCACATAAATAATAAGAAGAATCTGGAGAGACAAAAAATGGTTTAATAACTGTAATAGCAAACATATACGTAAGAAATGGTCTATGGGTAGAAGAGAGTGGGTATAAATAAGGGTGACATTGAAGTTGTCTGTCAATGATGAACATATTTTTACAGATATAGAAGGCAGCTCTAAGACAGTTCAGGGAGAAAGGCTTGGATGCTCAAAGGGTTAGGAGTATCCTAAACTTAAAATCTTTCCCAGAAAATTTAAGTTGTTTACTATAACTTAACCTTAGGGTTAAAAGGGGAGGTCAAATAGACTCAGAAACAAAATCATAAAGTGAGGTGAGGCACAAAGGACCATACCAGAGAAATAATGGCCACTCCCTGCCTGTCATGTGAAAGAGAGGAATTGAGCTCTTGAAGATTTATATGAACAGAATGGTAATGTGGAAAAGTAAGACATAGGGAGAAAACACAGAATTGAAAATCTGGGAGAGCTCTGACATACAACATTGTACATACCAATGACAGAATATTAACAGAACTGTGTGGCAAGTCCCAGATATAACTGTAACACTAAATGTAAACAAGCCAGTGTCCACCATATGGGCTGCAGTGATCATCAGATCACACTGATAGGCCTATCTAGACAGCCGTGCTTCTATAACTGGAGGGCAAATACAAGGCACAGGGCAACCTTGAGTTGTAAGTTCTCAAAGACTCTGACTCTGTCATGGCCTTGGTAAAATGTTTCATCAGAGAATCAGCATACATTGCCAGAAGAAAATCACCTTATACCTTTAACAAAGGACAATGAGGTGTTCATGTTACTGGGGAGAACTCTTTGGACCATTTATCCTCTCTGCCCACTCCATGTGTCTTATTCCAATTAAAGTCACAAACATGCTTTATATTGGCCATGGGCATGAAAGCTTAGACAGAACTCAAAGAAAATGGCGTTTTATTTCTTCCTTTATTCTTCATTGAACAGAAAAAAAGATATTGTACATAGTTGCTATCATCGAGGCTGTCACAGCATCTTGGCTACAAAAACAAAGTACTTCCCTATATTGTCCTTTTCAACACAAAGAGAAACAGCACCTTATTTTGTTGGTTGAGGTCTGCCCATAGCCTGTCAGTTTTGTATCAAAAGAAAAATACCCCTTTCATTACATGAGATGATCAAGAGAGCAAAACAGACAGCACTCTCCATTTTCCAGTGACTGGAATAATCCGGAGAGAGTTATGCAGCAAATCAAATGTTTTACTTTTGTGTGGTGCACTGCAGCCTATAGATCTCGCATTCCTTTGTGTTTTCCTCTCAATACATTCCAACTGAAATGCATTCTTTTAAAACATAGTTTCCAAACCACAGACTAGGGGTTTGGTTTTGTTTTAAACTCCATAGCAAAACTTAAGAGAAGGGGGAAATGGCCACTTGTATGAAGACTACAATGAAGGCACACCACACTCATTTATTGTCTTTTCCAAATAAAGATATAAATTATAGGAGAACGCTCTATTATTATTTGATGTTTTGTTTTTTAAGCTCCTACAAGAAATGTCCAAATAGAAGATCTCCACCTTAAATGTCACTTTGTATCAAAATAAAAGTGCTTCTTGTGTACATGTAGATGTAAAACAAAACTAGCATTTTTCTCACTATCTAGCAAATAAGAACACCACCACCCCCATATTGCTATTTGTAATTCTAAAAAGCAACAGCTAAAGCAAAGAGAAAAATGATCTGTAGCTCAGGTTTCTTAGCTTGACTCTGGAGAACTAATTAATAGATGTTTTCACTGGTCTCAGTAAAGCAATGTGTGTTAAATCTCTTAATACAGAGAAATTTCTGGACCTAGGTGGTGAGTGTGTGCTCAAATATGTGGCATTTCTCAACATTAAGCACTTCTCAGAAGTACTCTTAATGTAGTCACCTATTCAACATGATTTTACCCAATATTTACTGCATGTTGAATATTCCTAAGCCCTGGCTGCTCAAATACATAGTGCTTTCCCAGACTTTCTGGGGAAGTATTTTTGTTTTAGGGTGCAATACCACGCAAATTTGTGTGTAAAATGGGTTTATTTGTGCATTGTCTAGGTCTCAAATGTTTTGGCATATTTTGTGCATATTTCTTTAGAAAGTAATAGTAACGGCTTCATATAAATCATGCTACTTGCATTACTGGCATTATTCAAATGATTCTAACCACATTAGTGTGGACAAATTAAAGTCATATGCTTTCAACATAAGTAGTATCAGGAATACTTGGAAAAGACAGATGAATTCTCCCAAATGGCATTTTCAACAAGCCTACAAAATTGCTAGAATATGGACACTGAGAAAAGGCAATGTGAGACAGAACTTTGTTTGGTTTTGGTTTCTTTTGTTTTTGGTTTTGTTTTGGTTCTTTTGGGATTTTTTTTTGGTCTACTTTGTTTCTGCTTTCCAACAAAGAACTCAAAAACCCAGAGGTTAAATCTCTTACTTTGTCAGTATGGTTGAAAAGTATTTATCCAAATGGACACTAAAAAGAGGACAACTTGTCTTCTGGCAGAACTGGAGGGGAACTATTTCAGATGGAACCTTCTCAGAGGATCCTATCAGCAAACATGTCATGAGGCCATGTGGGAGTAGGAGGGTTCATCTGTATTTCTGTGCTTTGATTGGTTAAATAAAGATTCTGCTTGGCTTGTAAGATAGGTCAGCCCTTAGGTGGGCAGAGTAGACAAAACGGAAGTTCTGGGAAAAAGGGAAGTAAGAGAGCCAGTCGCCATGAGGCTCCGCCCCCCCGCAGATGGATGTATCTTAGTACAGTCTGGTAAGATCACCACCTTATGGTGCCATACAGACTTTTATAATGGGTTAGTTTAGATGTGAGAGATGGCCAAGAAAAGGCTAGAGATAATGGGCAAGGCAGAGTTTAAATGAATACCGTTCTCATGTTCTCATTTTGGGCATAAGCAAGTAACCAGCGGCTGAGCAGGCTGGTGGCTGGGGGCTCGGGAGCCAGGTGCTGGGAACCTACAACCCACACCTCTCCTCCAATTACAACACCTTGTAGCATCTCTAGCAATGCTAACTTCTGCCACTTTGTTAAGTGGTATTACCAAGGATCTCCACTGTAATATTAATGCATATGAGTAGTCACTAATAATACAATGTTAAATTCTCTTATTTCCTAGTAAATTATAATATTTGTCTACATTTCATGGAAATAGTTGGATACTGTACAAAGCCTGATTTAGGTTGATATTTTACTTAGTAGATTTACTTCTATTGATGATTTTTCCCCAAAATAATAATGATTATCAAAGACTGATTTTTCTAACTCTGGTGTTTTTCTATATTTGTAAGTTAACATTCTCCTATTATATGGAATTTTCCTCACTCCTCACTTTCTAAGCCCTATGACTGCAGACTCCAGTGTATATTATGTATCCAATAATTTATAATACATTGCTATGTTTCCAAAGCATGGCCAGGAGGGGCCTCTTTAATCTTGTATTGTTTTGACATGACCTCAATATTTTTCAACATTTCTCAAATTTTTGGCTTGATAAAGTTGTGTCCAGACTCATGTCTGTACCTATCCTGAAGCTGGTAATTTACTCATATAGCTCCTTCCCTCGAGCAGAGAATATGAAGTTAGAAACCAAAGTTGGAATGTCAGAAATGTTCATCATTGCTGTGATGACATCATTTATAGGTCCTTTTAGAAAACACACTCAATATCATACCAAACCACAGATATATATATATATATATGCATATAAATCATATATGAAATGTGCATAATAGAAAGAAATACATCTGCATTCCTATATACATATGTACATATACATAATACTAGAATATATGGATTCACACACATTTATATACAGTTTATGCAAATATTCTAGTATAATCCAGTATCAAGAGGTTTATTTTGTCCTCTTTCTTTTCCATGTATGCATGAAAAAAAAACACTGAGAAATCCCATTCAAACTACTGTCAGTGTATTAGTGTATTACCACAGAGCCAATACCTTTCCCCTGACTGAACTTTATAAAGAATTTGCAGCTACTACAAGTCCCCTGTATCTAACCCCTGCTAGATCCTGTTATCTCAGTGAAGTTTCATAGGATGTACAAGTGTTGTCCCTATTTTAATGACTTATTAAAAATTTTAATGGTAGAACACAATAAAGATTCATAAATTAATTTTTCAAATGCATTCCTTTACTCAATTGAATCATGTTCATACATAGCATATAAACAGATTCAACCAAGAAACTCTTGCATGGTGTGATCACGTCCTAAAATGAAAATAAACTTTAGACATATACTTCAAATCCATTGACTACAATACCAAATGTTAATCAGGAAATGGGGCCTCTATTTGATACCTCTAGAATGTCTGCCTCCATCTAAATCTATAAATTAGAGATGGAATTTGGACTGTATCTCTGAACCGCCAAGAGGCAGTACTAAGGGGAACAATGGGGTGCTCGTGCAGAACCAAGTGGCTTAAGTCAAAACTGCCACTTCAACCAGAGCAGCACTCACTGGTCTATTTTGCATATTAGTTCTCATTTCAGTAGGAAATCCCAAGTAAGTAACTGAAAAGTCTGCAGTCGTTTGTCTTGTTTCATGAAGGCCAGGCAATTTCTTTAAAAACCCTCTCATCATTCTTAAAACCATTTCCATGGTACCTAACAATGAGGTTCACAGGAAAAACACATGCACTAACTTGGAACTCCTAGACAAATAAGAACACCTACTCCATAGCATAATTGCGCATATTTGAATAAGAAGATATATATTATGTCCAGCACAAGGGAGTTTAGAGCAGGCAATCAATAAATGTAATTATTTCCTTCTTTTTCTAGTATACTGCAAGCATCTAGTTGGACCTTAATAGGTATTTGTTAAGATGAATTGCATCTCTGCAATTTGCCACTTAATACTAACCTGTCTTGATTTCTTGAAGATTTACAACTAATTCATTTTGATTAATATTTCCATGGAAGTTGATTAATTTGTAAATTGCTTCCTGTGAGTGGCTCTTTATACTTAGAGGAGTTGGGTGAGGGAGGAGAAAGATATAGAGAAAATTGGAAGTTAATGTTGTACACTGAAATCTAAACTAAATCATAAGGTTACCATGTAAGAAATGAGAATCAATACTGTAAGATAATTCACCTTAAATGATATTAGTAGCTAAGCTTCATTGAAGGTTTTGTTCTGCACCAGCTCTATGGCAAAGCTCCTCATAAACAATACTTGGAAGTACGGGCTATTCTCTGCTTTTTTATTTTTTTCTTCATATTTTTATTAAAAAATACTTTTCATTTTAATCTAATAACCCCAGTTCCCCTCCCTCCCTTTCTCTAACCTCCCTTTGCATTCCCCCATTTACTCCTCAGAGGGAGTAAGGTCTTCCTTGGGGAATCAACAATACTAACTTGAAGAAGGACCAAGCCCGTCTTTCCCATAATCAAGGCTGAGAAAGTTTTACCACCATAGAGAATCTGCTCCAAAATAAATAGTTCATACAACTGGGATAGGTC
>JAQHUG010000282.1:1747041-1757347 GCA_028555095.1 Dicrostonyx torquatus
GTCCTAGAGAAATTTCATGGGCCAATAGGAAATCGTATCAGGAATCAAATAGAAATAGGGGCCATTTGCTGACATTTTGGTCAAGAAGCTGGCTTCATTCTGCCCATGTACTCGAACAAAGTTAGAATTTAAAAGTTATTGCTTTGGTAAAGAAAATTCCAAGGCAGAAGAATATGCAGGTTATACTGAAAAGAAGGCTATAATTGTTAAGAAGTAAGACCTCCTTCAAACTAGTGCATTATTAAACATCTGAGGGCAAGACTCCACATGGTGAGAATTCAAATTAACTTGAAAGGAAAGAGTCTAAACTAGGGATGCAACTAGAGATTGCTGGCTCCTCAAAAGTAACTGCCTAGAAAAATGCTCACCTAAGCTCAGCACACAGCACCTGATATAGCATTGTTCCAACTGGAGCCTACTATATTCCAAGTTGCCAACAGAATTTTTCAGTGTTTTCAACCTAGTATAAATTTTGAGGCATGAATTATTCAAGAATGTGTGGACCATGAGAATATGCTCTACTATTTCAGAGTGCAATTGAGACAAGGAATTTTGTGGCAATGTCATATAGCATGAAGCTATGGTGGTAACACCAAAGTTGCAACAGAGACCTAAGGATGTTAGAGATGACAGGACTATGGAATGCCCACCAAGGGAAACTGCAAGCACAGGATGGAACCTGCCTGATTGGAAGCCTTCATATGTTCAGACAACAGAATGTGAGTGGTGGTACTAGTGAAGCTCTTTTGTCAACCTCACACAGGATAGGATCATTTGTGAAATGAGGATCCCAATTGGGAAGATGTGTTCATTGGACAGGACTATAAACAAGTCTGTGGGACTTCTTATTGTTTAGTGATTGATGGAGGTAAAACAGCCACTATAGTCAACTCTACCCCTAGGCAGGTAGTCCTGGGTTGTATAAGAGAGCTGACACAGCAAGTCATGGAGAAGGAATCTGCAAGAGCGTTCCCCATGTTTAGGTCCTACCTACAGTTTCCTGCATTTAGTACCTGATTTCTCTTCCCTTGTGATGGACTGGAACCTGAAAGGTGAAGAAACTTTTCCTCCACAGTTGCTTTTGGTCATGATCCTTTTTTTCAGTAATAGAGAGCAAACTAAAACACAGCTGAAAGCAAATTTCCTTGGTTGGATTTTTTTGTGTGTGGTTAATGAAAGAGTTGAAAGTACCCAAAAGAAAGCTCAAGGAACACTTTATCACATGTTGGAAGAAAAATGATAGGACAAGAAAACTATAAATTTTGGAAAGCTGCTGAGTGAACATAAATAGGAAAAAGAAAGAAAATCATGCCGTTTGAGTTAGTGTCTTAGTTACTTTTCAACTGCTTTGAAAAAACACCATAACCAAAATGACTTATAAAAGACAGCACTTTTCAGAGGCATGCTTATAGTCTCAGAGGAAGAGTTCATGGTTGTCATGTGGATAGCATGGCAGTAGGCAGGCAGGCAAGGAGGTAGAAAATAAATGAGAGTTTACATTTGTATCCACAGTAAGAGAGAATGGGAAGGGGGTAGAATCTTTGCTTTTTAAGACCATGGATGCAAAATTATTAGCTGCCCTGACTTCCCCATCTGTTACCTCAAACTGAATGCTAAAATCCTTAAGTTGTTTTATCAATATATTTTACCACTGCAATGGGACAGTGGCTAAGAAAACTTTTTTTAGGGATTCTCAAAATATTTAAAATAGCTTAGTGCGTTATCTATCACTCCTTCCCTTTTCAGTATATAGGAAGGACTTGATAGCTTCCATGTTCATTGTGCCACCATCCACAATAGCCAGGGCATGGAAGTGGCCTCAATATTTATAAATGAGTGGATAAAGAATACATGATGCATATACTCATATAATGTTATTTGCCAGTAAAAAATAGAATCCTATCACTTGTTCTTCTTTGCTGAGCTCCTTCCAACCCTGTGGCTATTTCTCTTGCCTTATATTATACTGGTATCTTCTCAAGCCTTGTTTCTCTCTGACATTTATTCTAGTCCATCTTCCATTCTCTCTCTTCCTTTGATGTGCAGGCACTGGGTGATATTCCTGTGGCAGCCTGTCTCAGTGAGTTCCCGGGATTGATTAAACCAAATGACCTCTATTTGCATATAAACATAACTACTAGAGAAGGGATTCATTCTTATACATTTGGAGACTTTTAAGGTAGATGACCAGTTAAAACTCAACATAGAAATATCTGAAACAAACACAAGGCAGACTGATTAATCAAAATAATAGTATGGACACAGAGATAAGTAGTCATGGAGATATTGCCATAAATTTCCAAGATAACTAATATTAATTTCTATGAATACAAGGTCTTCACTTCTTTTAAATAAATATAAGGTCCTACAATTAATCAAGAGGTCAAATTCAGAGACTTCCTTTGTTAGGATATTTGTTAGAGGTGATTTTAGTGAAGCTATATTTTATAAATGGATTTTTCCATTTAACTCACTTTGCAAATGAAAAGGCAGGTACACAGAAGAATCATAGGTTTCTTCAGTCAGCTTCTCTATATTGCTGCTTAGGTAAGCTTTTCCGTTCCCTCTACACCTAAGTCTTTTTGAGATAGAAACTTCTAATTAATTTGTTAAGACTTATTTCTTAAATTATAATTTTTTTAAGTGGCAGATAAACAGAAACATGTTTCCTCTGCTTTTAGCTTTTAGACTATTACCAAACAACTCATCCTCTAGTCTGGATGGTTTAATGGTCATCAGGACAAGAAGGCAATAGGATAAATTGTTAGAAATCCTTCTTTTTAGCTATCAGTAAGTTAGTTTAGTAAAAATTAACTGTAATGAAATAATTCATTGATTTATACATTAATGTTTAACTGTGTATGTAATTTCCCCAGGAATGGCTACAATTAGCTTAGCCAAATCTAATGGATTTGGTCAGAGTTGAACAAGGGAGGAACTTTATTTTCGAAGGACAATCTTACACTAATTTGATTTTTAAAAAGGGGTATTTTATTGGAGGGGATAAAAATTTACAGATCAATGTCCCAAACCACATTCCTCTGCTTGCAAACAGGAAACAGAGTCTAGCAGTCAGAATGGGAGCTGGAAGCAAGAGAGAGCAAGCAGAGAGCTGCCGCCGCATTTCAAAATGAAAACCATGCCCCAGTGGGAAGCAAGATAGCTCCGAGAGCTGCTGTGGCTTTTTTAGAAATGAAAACCACACCCCACATTGGGCGGGTATCTTAGAAGCCATTGGCTGAAAGCAAGAGGGCTTAATCTCCCGCAGCAGAATTTGTATCAGATGGATAGAGGAGAATAGATTCTCCATGGCTGAGATTTTGGTCTTCTAGGTAACAGTCCTCCTAGCAGGAGGGAATATATTGGCCATGTATTGAGGGGTGGAAGCTCTCTCAAGATAACTCTGAGAAGCTTCTCAGTTAAAAGGAGCCAGGAAAAATAAATTAATAAAGTCAGATGTCCTGGAACAATTCAGGGTAGATGACCATATAAACTTAAACAGCAATGCCATCTGCATTTCTTCCCAGATCTCTTTGTCAATTAGCTGGTGACAGAAACAGGCAATTGATTTTGCAATCATATTCACCTCATGAAAAACTGATAAGTAATTAATAGAAATAGTCACAAGTATAAAGTAAAATTGACTCATAGATAATATATTGCAAAATAGCTCATTGATCACATGTGAATATTAAAATAAACAATTTCATAAGCAAGAAAATGTGTGGTAGTCAAAGTTAATATATAAAAGTAAATTATAAAAAATATCATTTTTATTTTTATAATTATAAATATTTTATCTACATTCTATTTTAAATAATAAAATGTCACTTATTAATATAATTTAAATTTCTATTTCTGAAGAAATTTTTTTCTACTATGCTCCATAAATAAGTATTATGTAAAGAGGTGTCCTAAAGATAATTATTAAAATATCTGGGACACAAAGCAAACATGGCATGTGAAGTGTTCATCTTCCAGACCCAACTGTTTTCAAGAAGGCAGGTTAATGCAAATGACTGTCAGTTACCAAGTATCTTTGTTTGTTAGAAGTGTAGTGGAGGACTGGGAGTCACTGGGTTAGATATTGTACAAGGGCAAGGTGCCATCATTTCTGCCGAGATGGGGCATTCAATATGGTTTTTCAGTATGCCTATTGGTTTATAAAGTTAAATAAAACATAAATTCAAATGACTTTTATAAATTTGGGGTACTATCATAAAGTATGATATCTAGACTAAAATTATATCTAAACTTAAAATGTTGGAGTTTCTTTTGGGGGGAACTGGTTTATCAACAGTGTTGAGAATTAGGGAAAATAACATTCAGAGATTTGGAAAACTGAGCATTGTTATTTTGCATTAAAAACACTTAAAAGAGCTAGACCATCAGTCCACTGACCTCCCTACTCTCTTGATGGCCCCTTTTCCTTTCACCAGTCACCCCCTCCTTTTCATCATATCCCATCCCACAACTTAGACAGAGATCCCCCGCTCTACAAGAGGCCACAACAGCTGCAAGAAGTTCAGGTACACATCCCCACTTGTGGACTTCCCCAACTCTTGACGTGTTCCCCCCCACCTCTACCCATCCCCACCCTATTACTGTGACCTGCCCCCCATTTTTGGTAAAGGCCCCCTGCTGGACCAGAGACCACTCCAGACACCAGAGTTCAGGTAAACCACCTGACCATAGATTTCCCACACCATCTCAGTACCTGAAAACCCTATCCCCAGTCTCCTTCCCTCCTCATTGCTGTGTCCTCATTGCCAACTCAAGCAGAGACCCCTTCCTTGACCAGAGGTCACACAGTAAAGATGGTTATTCTACCAAAAAGATGTACAGATTCAACCCAATCCTTATCAAAATCCCAATGCAATTCTTTACAGACCTTAAAAGGACAATACTCAACTTCATATGGAAAAACACATCTCAGGAGAGATAAACAGCTCTAAATCATAATAGATTTTCCAGAAGTTTCACCATCCCCCATTGGAAACTGTGCTCCAGAACTATAGTAATAAAAATCAGGTGATACTTGCATAAAAAATACACAGGTTGGTCAATGTAATCAAATCAAAGGACCACACATAAACACCTGTAAGAATGGCCAAGATCAAAACCACAAGTGACAGTTCGTGCTGACATGGGCAACTTTCCTCCATTGCTCATTTGTTTGCAAATTTGTATAGTCAATATGGGAATCAATATAGCATTTCCTCTGAAAGCTGGGAATAGATCTATCTCAAGACCCAGATACACCACTCTTGGGCAAATACACAAAAGATGCTCCATGCTATCACAAATACACTTGTTGAACCAGGTTCATACTTTTTCATAACAGCAAGAAAGTGGAAAAAATCCTAGATTTCCCTTAACTGAGGAACAGATAAAAACATGTGGTACATTTTCACAATGGAGTATTACTCAGGTGTTAAAAAATGACATCATAAAATTCATAGGCAAATGTATGGAAATTAAAAAAGAAAATCATGCTGAATGAGGCAATCCAGAACCAGAAAAGCAAACATGGTATGTAGTCACTTATAAATGGATGTTAGCTGTTAAGCAAATGATAATCATGCTACAATCCACAGAACCAGAAAGACTAAATACCAAGGAGGATTCTAAGAGGGATGGCATAAATCTCCTTGGGAAGTCAAAATGGAAATTTTTTGTGCCTAGACTGGAAGTGGGTTGGAATAGGAACAGCAGGGATCAGTGGGTGTCGGGGGAATAGAGGGAGAGAGTATGAGGATAGATGAGTGGAACTGAAGGGCATTTGGAGACCTAAGCAGAAAACTCATGTAGTAGAAACTGACAGGATTCTACAAGGATGACCCTAATGATGACTTCTAGTCATGGAGGATACAGAGCCTGAACTGGCCATCTTCTGTAACCAGGCAAGGCCTTCAGTGCTGAGATGGTGAAATGAAACCAATTACAGAACCTTTGACCTGCAATCTGTTCTTCCTGTAAGATGTACTGGAGGAGTGGGGGTGCAGTACCTATGAAAGTGGCCTACCAATGACTGGTCAAACTTGAGGTCTCACCTCAAGAGGGAACCTATGCCCAACAATGCCAGCATGACTGGGAACTGGAAGCTGGATAAATCAGAAACATAGGATAGATAAAGAACCAAAATTAATCAAAACCAAAAACAATTAAATGATTCCTCACAATATCTCTTATACTTGTAGATTCATGCCTACCTAAATCATTATCAGAAAAACTTCCTCCATCAACAGATATAGAGACCCACAGTGAAACATTAAACAGACCTTGGGGAACCCCACAGAAGAGGGAGAAGAAGAATTATGAGAGCCAGAGAGGTCAAGGACACCAGGAGAACACACCCCACAAAATCAACTAAGCAGGACTCTTAGGTACCCAGAGAGACTACAATCACAGTGCCTGCATTGGTCTGCGCTAAGTCCTCCACACACATTAGTAAGTTTATTTCCATGGGACTCCTAACAGTGGGAGTGGGTGAGCTTCTGACTCTTTCACCTACTCTTGGGATCCTTTTCCTCTTACTGGGTTGCCTCACCCAGTCTTCATATTAGGGTTTGTGCCTAATCTTATTGTATCTTGTTATGCTGTGTTGGTTGATATCCCTGGGAAGCCTGCTCTTTACTAAAGAGAAATGGAAAAGTAGTGGATCTGGAGAAGAGAAGAACTAGAGCTGCCTGGGATGAGTGGAGGGAGAGGAAACTTCAGTCAAAATGTATTCAAAAAGAATTTTAAGACTCTCAAAAGACTTTTATTCTTTTTTAAAAAATACCTTGGGCATCTAGTTTTGGATAACAGAAGAAAGCTCAAAATTAGATTGGGTGGAAGCTTACACCCTCTACCACTGAAAGTGTTTTTTAATTGTTAAGTTAGTTTGCTACTATTCTGCTTGGGTGCCAGAACTTTACCTCACATTTAATAGTGACTCAATAAATTATCCCCATTATATTGTGTTACAAAATGTATCTCAATTTATTATGATATTTAATTATTGGACCAGATAGTCATAATCCTTGTTTTTGATATGGGACAATGGTGTTGACAGCTTTTCTAAAACTCACATCACTCATCTTCACAGGAAAGTTGCTAGGTTCTACTTCATTCAATTGATCAGATGATTTTATAATATAAAATGTGTTGATATTAAAAGTTCATTTTACCCAAAATTCCATAGCATTCTTCTACCAGTGTTGAACAAATATAGAAAATACAGTGAGGACACATAAAGACAGATATATACAACAAATACTCGATCATAATGCTGTATGGTGTTTTACTATTTGGGTGGTGATTTCTTTTATTCTTTTTCTCTCTTTTAACCTTTTCTATCTCTTACTCCCTTTAAAAGCATGAAGCAAGCAAGAAAAATAAATTTTAAAAAATCATCTACTGGCTTAAAAAAACACTTTTCTGAGCAGACACTCTCATCAAGCAAAAGGACTGACAGTCCCACCATCAGCATGCCAGTGATTGTTTTAAGAACAAGTCCTTCTGGAGAACTCTTAGTTTTGCTCAGTGAACCATAAAATTAAAGTACCATGGAAGAAAGCCAGAATAGCTACAGTGCCAAAATATGTATCCCACAATAGCAAACAGCTTCGAAATGACTGTGTTTACAAAAGGGTTTACCCAATAAAATAAATAAGAGTCACGATTTAAGTTAACCAACACCTTTCTATTGTTCTAATTCTTTTAGTGGGTGATGAGGGAATTGGCACTTACTGAAGAAGATCAGAGAAATGGTAATTTGTCTTTGAATAGAGCACTTTTATCCCATTAATTTCTGCAATTGTGGTTGGAGATAAGATTTAAGACAGTGACTAACTGAAAATTAGTGCTTAAAAAAGATAAAAAGAAACAAAGAATAGCTTATGTCACATTATATGGCAAGTATGCTAAGTTTAATTTTATATAACCCTTTAAAAATTCTTTTAGTGTCATTTATATGCCCTTAATCATCTTGGATTGTCTTTATAGTTATTGCAAATCAGTCCTAGCCACATTCGGTTATTTCTCCATAGTACAAGAATAGAAGTGACATAAAGAAAGTATCAAAACAAACTATCCAAAGAGGGAAAGTGAGTTGAGCTAATGTCAAGGCTATGAAGTTGTACTAGATATGCTTGTCCTTAAAGTTTTGCAATTCTTATTATGTTGTTTTCATTGGATGGTAAAAAAGTAAAATTTCTGTCATTTAAAAACCAATACCGACAAAGAAGAAAACACCTAGAAATCAATTGAACAAGTGACATTTTAAAGTTTACCTATTATTTACACAAGATCAAACCAGTAATAACTCCAAATCAGTAAATTAAAAGAATAAATGCTATATAACACTTTACACATAAAAATATAAAACATATAGAAAATATGTGAATATACTTCAGCAATAATATATAGCCCTACAATCATAATGTGCTCTGTATTTTGCAAATCATGTTTCTGTCTTTTCATGCACACAAGGATCCTCACAGTGGCTGTTTCTCATATTTGTCTGAAATATGTCCACAGAGTCATGAACATTTGAAATAAGTCCACAGAGTCATGAATGTCTCAAATATGATCACAGGGTCATGAATGTTTTAAATAGGTTTACAGAGTCATGAATGTCTTAAATGTTCCCATAGAGTCATGAATGTCTTCTTAAATATGTCCACAGAGTCATGAGTCCTATGTCCACAGACTCATGAACATCTTAAATACTTCCACAGATTCATGATTTCCAATTTTACTTTGTTGGACTTATTCTGTTCTTTTTCTCTTGGCATACTAGGATCATTGACTTTTTTTTTTAGTTTTTATCTTTTTCTCCCCAAAACCATTTTTTTCCAACATACATGTTTCTATTTCCTTTTTCATATTCATTACTACAATCTTGGAATCTCATTATCTAATCATTTGATTTCAGGCGTGTCTCCTTTCTCATTGTGGTTTATATAGACATGATAACATTTAAAAATTGTTTGAGCTTTCTATAACCATGACTCCAGAATTTATTACCTTGCAACATGACTCTGTATGTACTGTAACACTATGAAACGAGATGCTTAAAATTTGTTAAAAGTGCTACACATTCTGTTTTTAAATATTCTATGGGTCATGTGTAAAATGTTGCCAATAGCTTTTTAAAAGATGACAATGTTTGTGAACAGCTACTTTAGTTTAAGACAATTTCTAGTACGAGGAATTGTACTTTCAGTCATTCTTCAAGCTCCTCATCCCTATTCATCTTTAGCAAAGAAAATATGGATGAAAGGAAATGACTGTAGAATTACAATATATAAATTATGCTACATTTGCATTACATATTCTTCTTTTTGAATAAAGTTGTATACTTTTTTTAATAAAGAGAAAGAAAATATGGAAAGTCATCTTTATGACCCACCTTATAACACTGAGTTCCAGAAGACATAAAGTAGGGATAAGTATTTGTAAAGTGATTCAAGACAAAGTGAAAATAGAATCACTGTGTGGTATAGGACACAAAATGACTTCAGGGAACATTAAGAAAGGTGCTATCACTGCAGATAGTCAAGAGAAGAGATCATACTGATATTTGCTGAGCTAAAGGAACAGAGAAACATTAATTTCTGGGTGAGAGGGATGGGTGTGAGTGCGGAGTTATTTATAAGGTCCAGGACGTTATAATTTAAGCTCAACAGACTATTGCTTATCAGGAGGATTAAGGAGAGCTGTGCTAGGTTACCCACTTCCAGTGTCTTTCTATTGAAAGATGCTTATTTTCCATCCAACCATTGCTTTTTTTTTAAACTGCATTGGAAATAAGATGAGAAGCAACTGCCAAGGCAGAGGGTCACAAAAAGGACTTAGCTGCTAGGATGCCAGATACAAGACTTTCTAAACAGCTTCGTTGTGCTATAGCTAACACAGAGCAAACAGAACAGATTTCAAAGTAGATTTTCAAGCATTTTGGGAAATGTTTACACCATGAAACCATTAACAGAAATAATTTGAAGAGCATATATGTCATACCCAGTTTCTCTGTGTGTGTGTGTGGGGGTGTGTATGTGCTCTGAAATCCTTCTTGACATATACGTATCATCCTCTCTTCCCATTCAGCCAGTTACCTTTTTGCTAGTATGTATCAGTCTATATTTTGTATCAATGTCTGTAATTTATTTTTCTTTAAGCAAAATTACATTGATTTTCTATACTACTGTGTATATTAATAATTTCTTTGACTATTGAATAATTTTCAATTATAACAATATACCACAGTTTTTTATTAACCTGATATCCTGGCCAATTTTTATTGTCAACTTGACACAAACTA
>JAQHUG010000282.1:1759837-1772846 GCA_028555095.1 Dicrostonyx torquatus
GCTGTAATTTAATTAATATAATTTCCATGTGGTTATTTTGGGTTTAAGCTAGTCAGCCACCGGGATCTGGACAGCAGGACACAGCTTGTGCCACTTACTACAGGACCCCCTAACTGAAGATTTGCCTAGATCAGACTGACCTGGGGCCATGTCTGTGAGGAATTTTCTCTGTTGGTGATTGATGTGGAAGGGCCCAGTTGACTCTAGGCAGCACCATACTGAAGGAAGGTGAGTCTGGGCTGTATAGGAAAGCCAGAAGAAGGTAAAACAATGAGTTAGCCTTTGAGGAACACTCTTTTACTGCTCTTGCTTGCCAATTCCTGATTAAAGTTCCTGCACTATTCCCATGTGGGACTAAGAGGCGGAGATGTGAGCCCAGTAAATACTTTCCTCCCCAAGTTGATCTTAATCAGAGGGATTTTTTCATAGCAACAGAACAAAAACTGGGGCAAAACTAGGACAACTTGATTCATCTGACTTGCTTACAGCTTTGTCTACAAAATGCTGGCCTGGAAGTTATGGTTAAAGTTTTCATTTTTTTTGTTTTATTTTTATTAGCTTTTGCTTTTAGTTCTAATAGATGGAATGGCAGATTAGTTGACTCAATATGTAAGATAATATTTTACCTTTCTTAAAATAATTGCCTATATACTAAGGCTTAAGTATATGAGAATTCGAGTTGGTTCACACCAACAATTACATAGCCAATTGTTATATTTTATAAAAAGTAATTTTATGAAAAAATTTTATTTGTAAATGTATTTTAACTTGACTATCATAGTGGGTGTAAGTTAAAATTCTTCAAATACTAGCAGTGTTAAATTAAGATGTGCTAATTTACTATCTGTATGTTTTCTGTTTGAATTCTTCCTAAAACCATTATTTTCTATTGAATTAGTTTTTTTCCATTCTCTTTGTGCTCTGTATACATTTCATTTTGCAGAATTGTGATTATATGACTGCAAATACAACTTTTTGTCTTATTCTCTTATTCATATCTTGAAGAGAAGAGGTTCATAATTATGTCTATATCTATGACAAGGAATTTTAAAAGGCCAATATGGTGACTAAATTGGCCAAACTATTTTATTTAATAAAGAACTATTAATAAAATCTCAGAGAGATAAGTTGGGTTTGAACCTGAATATTTGAAAAGCAAAACAGCCAGCCACTGGCTGTTACCTCAACCCCAGTATGAAATGGTGATCCCGCCTCCAAGAATCTCAGAAAAAGACTATGTCTGAGAGCTGTTTCCTCCCAATTTATAATCCTCTTCAGGGCTGGTATTAAAGGTGTGCAATACTGGGGTTAAAGGCATGTACCACACGGGTTTCTATGGCAAACTAGTGTGGATACTGGGATTAAGAGTGTGTGTTACTATTACTTGGTCTGTAAGGTTGACTAGTGGGGTTGTTTTACTCTCAAATCTTTAGGCAAGCTTTATTTATTAAAATACAATTGAAATGGCACTACAAATTGCAGTCATTTGTTCTTTCTTTCTTTCTTTCTTTTTTCTTTCTTTCTGTTAGTACCAGGATTGAAGCTAGGGCCTAGAGTATGTTAAGACAACACTGAACTAAGTATATGGTCCCAAAGAAGAGATTATTAATTTTGTTGAATATAATTTCACTATTTTCTTTTATGCATCAGGTTGCAGTGTTACTTCAAGGAAATCCTTGCCTAATCTAGGAACATAAATGTAGAGGTAAAATGTCCTTGTGCACACTGAGAAGCACTAGGAAGACTAAGGAAAGTTAAACATAAAAGCTTATCTCCTCAAAGGAAGGAGATGTTTGTCTGTCTTTCACCCGGAATGCTGGGAAAAGATATAGTTAACAACCTGGCAATCTTTAACTATCTGTAGGGACAAACTTCACCTCAATCTCCCAGAATATGATGTTTGCTATTCCCAGACTTCCCTAAATCTTGAGCATTGCTTCTCAATCCATAAAAGTCATCCTTAAGTAAGGTGACCTCTATAGTTTGCAAAAGCCTAAGTAATTTCTATGTTATCTTAAGGCCAAGCCAATCCTGACTCCCACAGGCATCATGTTTACCTTAGTCATTCTCCCTAGACTCTTATTTTGAGCATTGTTTCTAAGTCAACAGAACCCATCTTTATGGAAGAATCCGTATGTACTTTGTAAAGAGTTTCAATGTAAACATGTCTTAAGCTTTTTTTTTCGTATAAGCATGGAACTGAGTTAATTATCTTCAGAAAGCTTTTTTTTCCAAAATTGTGCTGTGGCTAACTATGGCTAAAATTAACCAGCTGGTGTCAGACACCAAAAGTTTGAACCGGTAATGGCTAAATAATTCAAGCTAAACCAAGTTTCTTTCTTGCCTGTTAAAGAATCATTCAACTGCTGGATAAAAGATGCCTGAGATTCCCCCCCCGCCCTATACACACACATAACCTTTCTTTCCACTTCATCCAAAAATATCACAATTTTATATGATACAGGTCAGTGATCTTTTTTGAATTACTCGTGACATATGGTACAAAAGAACTGATAAAACGTCATTATTTTCCATATGAATATTCAATTGTTTTAGAGTGTGATAATACTCATCTTTTTTGCATTGAATTACATTTTAGGACTTTACTTTTACTTTAAAAGGGCAACTAGACATCATGATATATGATTCTGCATATTATAGAAGTGGTAAAAATGACTTATGAGTGCACGAATTGCTTTAAAATGGAATAGAAATGAGAAATAATGACCAGACATCTGCAAATGGACTGATACTGAGTTACTGTTGAGAATCCCCCTGGTTGATAATACTTTTAAGAAGACAGATATTCATGGTATCAGCTGCAATAAATTAACTTTCTGCAGGCAGCAATCTAATTAGCTAGTGCTATTCTGTTCCAGGAGTTTTGTGACTCTGGGAAGATGGTGATCAAATACCTCTTTCAACTGCAGTCAGTGCATGTCAGCAGAATTTAGCATTTAGAAGACTGTGTTTTGTTGTACTCAACATGAAAAATCATTGTAGCCTCAAAATTAAATTATTAGGATATTCAGTTGTTTATTTGCATTTTATCACACACACACATTGCAAATCAAATGCAAGGATTTGCTTGGAAATGGAGCTCAAATACTAAGGAAAACAAGGACATTTTGTACTAATTCCTTTTGCAACACGAAAGGTTACCCACATGCTAGTCATGTTAGACTTCGGGTTCATTAATCACTTCCATAGTGAGACTCCTGAGATCCAGGGCTGCAAGTAAAGTAAATACTAGGTAAAAATTTTAAGGTGATTATTTTTTTCAAATTTGAGCTCTAATCATCTTTCAGGGACTTGGACACAAGCTGAAAGTGGAACAGAATCTCAGGATTAAGCATAACAAACTCTACTGTGGCCTGTGTGAGTTGTCATAGGAAACCCTGAAGCCATTCCAAAAATGAGGTCTACCTTTACTTTCTGTTTTTTTTTTTTCCTGAAGGAAAAAATTCAGGCAGCTCAAATTCTCCACACTGTTCCCATTCTTATACTACAACCCGCACCATTCACTCATCTACAGTAGAGGTAATTTTAACCTAACCAATTACTTCTTGTACTGGCTGTTTTTCTGTGTTAACGTGACACAAGCGAGATCATCAGGGGAACGTGCCTCAGTTGAGGAAATAAATGCCTCAATGAGATCAAGCTGTAAGTTATTTTCTCATTTAGGAATCAATGAGGAAAGGCCCAAGCTGTGGTGGATGGTGCCATCCCTGGGCTGTTGATCCTGGGTTCTATAAGAACTTGGACAGGTGGACAGAAGCAGCACTTCTCCATGGCCTCTGCATCAGCTCCTCCTGCCTACAGGACTCTGCCCTGTTTGAGTTCCTGCCCTGAATTCATCCAGTGATGAACAGTGATGTTAAAGTGTGAGTCTAATAAACCCTTTCCTCCAAAACTTGCTTTTTGATCATAGGGTTTCATCACAGCAACAGAAATCCTAACTAAGACACTCCTTAAATGTAAATGTCCCCAATGTGTAGATAAAATGAAATACCACAAACACACTAAACCTTATGTTCGTTATCTTGGCATTATGTAAAGCTCCACAAACCCCTAATACATACCAAATGTACCCAAGAAAAAGTGTTTATTAATGCATAATTAGGACACTTAGATACCTAAGAGAGTCCAATTTCAGGGTATAGTCCTATTAGATTGCACTGTTGTGTGACTGATAATACAAGAATTATACGCTATCAAGGGTCTTTTAGACTTTTACATTGTGCTCAGAATCAAAAATAAACTGTTTCATAATATGGTCTCTTAATTTGTCTGACTCTTATTTTTATTTGTTAATATTCTATTCAAATAATTTATATACTCAAATAATACATATTTTGCCTTTTTGTTGTAATAGAAAAATTTCATATACTATATGCCCTTTCCTAACTCCTCCCAGATCTTCCCACATCTCTAGTCACCCAACTCTACTCCCTTTCTCTCTTTCTTCAAAATCAAGAAACACAGATAAAGATTCCAAAGAAACAAAAAAATGGAAACCAAAATGTATAATCAAAAGACCAATCAGACAACAAAAGAAAGCCCTAACAAAGCAAAATGAAGCAAAAAGTCCACCAACACATCCTTGAGGTCTATTTGTATTAGCCAATGCTCCTGAGTGTGGGTCCTATCCTAAAAGTTTGTGAAGATTCCCAGTGAGACTCCATTGAAAATAACTAAATTCCCTTGTCAGTGTGGATCAACTGAAGAGAGCCCCCACTTTCCCCTTTAAGTACTGGGACCATTGTCTGGTTGGAGCCTGTGCAGCCCCTATGTGTGCTGCTCCAGTCTCTTTATGTTCATATGTATATCAATCCTGTTGTATCTGGAATACACTGTTTCTTTGAGTCATCTCTCACCTTTGGCACTTCCAATCTTTCAGCCTCCTCTTCCTCATAGATATCTGAGACCTGAGGGAGAAGGGTTCAATGAAGTTGTGCCATTTAGGACTGAATGTGCAGTCTCTCACTCTTTGCACACTGGTCAGTTGTGAGTCTCTGTTAGTTGCCATCTACTGCAAGAAGAAACTACTCTGATGATGGCTATGTGAGGCATGAATCTGTAGGTATAGAATAATGTCTTTACAAGTAACTTTATTTCTGTGTTTCTTTTGTAAAACCATAATATTTGGTTTTTCCCTAGGCCCATGGACTAGCCATCCTCAGGTTCTTGGCCTCCTGTGCAGTGTTAGGCATGAGTTCCATCACACAGAGTAGTCCTTACAACCCATCAGATAGTGCTTGGTTAATCTATATTTCTTTTTTCACTATTGCCCCAGCATATTTTACAGAAAAATAGTCACCGTGGGTCACAGAGTATGTAGGTTGATGATTTTTGTTCTTCTCTGGTATATACAAAGTACCTTCAAGTACCGTGAACACTAACCAAAAGAAATGAAACTTCTAAGTGCACCCTACTTCTCTGTGCTCATTGACCTATAGAACTGTTAGCTCCAGCAATAGAGCCTCACCATCAGGTTGCAGACAGTAACCAATAGGTTTGGCAATAGCCTGTGAAGTTTGACATTTTTATGGGGTCTATTTTGCTAATGAGTCAAAAATAGCCCATTTATGACACTGGATGTTTCACTTGGTGACAAAAAAAAAATGTCTAGCTAGGGCATTGTTTCCTCCATTATTTTGTAACTGCATTTAGATTCATTTCATATATGTTTTTAGAAAGTTCCTACAATATCAGGCTTTCACATGAACCTTAGTGTTCTTTCTTGCCTCCTGTGTTGCCTCTGTTACACATCTCTTCTTTACTTTGTTCCCTTTAATCATCCCACCCCAGTATTCTCGGCACTACCCTGTTCTAACCTCCATAACAACACATTCCATTTCCTCTTTCTTGGGAGATCCTCTCCGCCACCATAGCCCTTTACTAGGTACATAACGTCCATGGTTATAGGAATTATAGCATGAATGTCCACATATAAGATGATTATACAATATTTGTGGTTTTTAGTTTGAATCACCTCACTCAGAATGATTATTTCTATAGGAGATCCATTCATTTACCCTCAAATTTCATTAATGATTCTATTTTTGACAGTAGAATAATAATCCACTGTGTAAATGTAAAACATTTTCTTTTTGGTATCTTTTTGGTAGTTGATAGACATATAGGCTGTTTAGAGTTCCCATTAAGAATAAAGTAACAGTGAACATGATTGAACAAGTATCCCCGCAGTAGTACATACAGTCTTTGAGTATATGCCTGAAAGTAGTATAGCTGGATCTTGGAGATCTTACTGCTTAGAAAGATGTTTTCTGTCATTTGTGTCTGAGTGTCTGTGTGTGCAGGGGACAAAAAAGACATGTATACAGA
This sequence comes from Dicrostonyx torquatus, assembly GCA_028555095.1. Classification (NCBI taxonomy): domain Eukaryota; kingdom Metazoa; phylum Chordata; class Mammalia; order Rodentia; family Cricetidae; genus Dicrostonyx; species Dicrostonyx torquatus. Next base: position 1,766,186 of record JAQHUG010000282.1, read on the forward strand.
TGTATGCAGCATACTAGAAAGATAAATTTCTTACTTAAAACTGAGTAATTATTTTAAATAAGGGACATATTAACTTATTTCATTACAGTGGCTTCTAACTTTCTGTATGAATCCCATAACATCACGTCACATATCTCATCATACACAATAAATTTATTTAAAAGCAAAAGTGTTTCCATATGTTATTGTGTTCACAACCTGGGAGCCAAACTTTTAAGAGAAAAGTTTATCTAAAGGATCTGCTAAAATTATTTTCATGAAAAAAATCCATGCAAGTTCATGCAGATATGCTTCACTGTTATCTCTGCTGCCATACTAAAGCATTTTTATATCAAAAAAGTTCATTGAATGATATTGATTTTACTGACCTTGAGTTTACTAGATACACTTATAGAGATAAACTGCATAATAAAAACAATGACAAATCTATGAAAACAAATTAACTTGGATGTTAATTTTTGGTGTAAAATATTCCAGTGTCAGGATCAAAGTGTTCAGTGGAGATTTGTGAGGCTCTTTGACACTTAGACTATAACCTTGATTTGCTATGATTAACATTGGATTATATCAATAGGCCATTAACTTTTTACCTTGTACCAGTTTCCTCACTGGTACAAGTACCTTTTCCTTGGACAATGCTATGGTCTTAAACATAGAACACTAATTTTTAGTGAAAATCATCATAAATGCTTATATATTTTAATTTCTTTTTTAAATTTAATTATGTAAAACAATCTGTCCTCATTTTACATACCAATCCCAGTTTCCTCTCCCTCCCCTTCATCTGCTCTTTCCATGTCCTCCCCACCCCAACCCATCTACTCCTTAAGGACGGTAAGGATTCACATGAGGAGTCACCAAAGTCTGGCACATCACTTTGAAGCATAACCAAGACCCTCCTCCTCTAGGCTTAGTAACATATTCCTCCAAAGACAATGGGCTCCAAAAAGTAAGTTCAAGCAGTAGGGATAAATCCTGCTCCCACTGCCAGTGAGCCCACAGATTTCCCCAGACACACAACTGTCACCAACATTTGGAGGGCCAACTTTGGGAAAATACAGGTTCCCCTGCTGTCAGTCCAGAGTCAGTAAACTCCCACTTCTTCAGATCAGCTGTTTCTGATCTGAGGTCTTAATCATGGTCTTAATTCCTTTCCTCATAATTTTCAAAGAGTTTATATATTTTTAACTGCATAAGTTTAAAATTATATAGAATTATCACTAGGCAGATGTAGTATTCTTAAATTTGGAAATCATATTAAAGATTAGCCAATAGCAAAGTTTATTTTAATGAAAATTTCAAGCTTAATATGTATCAAAACATTATATAAATTACAGTGAGCAAAGCAATGTGGTGTTGAAGGGACCATTCGCACAAAGTTGCCTGAACACGAACTTGTTTTCTGGATGGTTCAGTATGTAAGCACTCCTTTCCATGAAGGAATGTTGTAAAACTTACTAGTGCAGAAGAATGACGGATCACATCACTACCATGAGAATTAGACTTTCACAAAATATGAAAAGCCATCAGCCATCTATTCGTATCATTTAATTTAAAGCTTAAAGTCTAGATTGGTGCTCTGCTTCAAGGGCATGCAGAATGGTCCAAAGACTTGACATTCACATAAACATTGCAGACATTTGTCAGCTCTTTTACGAGAAGGATTCTTTGGATTCTGATATGAAAACATTGTCTTATTTTTCCAGCAGTGATGTTTCTGTAGTTATCTTTGTCTCTCCCACCTTGCTTTCCCTATATTACTCCCACCAGGGAGTGTAATGACAACCATTTATCTTTCTACTTCAAAAAAATTAGTGACCTTGTAGTGAGTGAGCTCTCTTACTTTCAGAAACCTTGAGTGACTGTTTGCCTATCATCTCCTCTCATCTTTTTACAGGGCTAGTTAAAACTTAAAGATGAAAGCCTTGACCTCTGTTTAATTTTCCTGCTTCTTTATTAGTTTTCAAACATTTGGTATTTCTCGACTAAGATTAAGTGTTGAAATCTGACCTGCAGCTGTCAAATTCAAATACAAAGGAACTGGGTTGTTTTTATTCCTTTTTCATGAAACATGACGTGAAAGTAGAGCCCTAGGATACCAAATAATTTTCAGCAAATGCTTCATGTAGTGTATATTAACAGTTGGATATCACATCCACATTCTGCCAACTTCTAGCTGCTGAGGTGGAGAATGAAGGAAGTGCTGAGATTATAGTAGCAGACTCATCAGTGGGTTACAGCTCCTGCTGAGCCGGCCACTGGTCCTCACACTCAGGGTACAGCTGGTGACAAGTCCCTGCAATCAAAAGCCATCACTAACTTAAGACTCTACAGTCATTTTAATCAGTCTTTGGCATAGGTAGCTGCAGTGTCCTAAGTGAATGCATTTTCCTGGAAATTGCCTTTGTGGCTCCAGTGTTCTGCTTGAATTGAGACAGTATGATACAATGTAGAATCAGTGATGATAAGATCAAGCATTCTGTTGGTTCTTAGTCCACATTTCCACTAATATTATTCTCATTTTCAACTGGGATACAATAGTTTTAATTATTCATAAGGCAGAGAGGTAGACAGGATATATATATATAATGCCTAATGTTACTTAATTAGAATCTATATAATCATAGAGACTAGAGAAATATGAAATGTTATGTTTAAGCAATATGTGTAAGGATCTATCTACCACAATTTTCCATTATTTTAGATAGATGTAGTTTAAGATATGTAACCATCATATAAGGCTCTAATGAGAACTTATATCCTTTCCTCTTTTCATTCCTACTCTATTCCACACCAGAAAATATTTTTTCTCTATTAGCTTATTAGCCCTTGTCCTACTTTTATTTCTGAGAAAAGGTGACTAGGAAAGAAAGGATTTATGTTAGTTCATAATTGCAGGTTACAGTCACCATTTCAAAGAATTCAAGGCAAAAGGAAGCTAATCATATCACATCACAATCAAGAGCAGAGAAAAATGAGTGCCTGCATGTTTGCTTGCTTAGTACTCACCCAGTTTTCTCTACTTTTATACATTTCAGGGCTCCATGCAGAAGGAATGGTGCTAACCACATAAGATAACATCTTCCCACTTTAGTTAATAAGACATTTCTGCACAGACATGACCACAAGGCAATACAATGTAGATAATCTCCCTTGTGACATTCTACCTACATGATTCCAGGTTGCAGAATGTGTTAAGATGGAAAAGCTAACCATAACAGTCACATGTTTATGTTTTTTAGAGCACAACCTTAAGTAATATATTTGCATTGTGACACAGTGATTTCATTATATTTTCTGTTAATTTCCAATTACGAATATGAAGATGTAATTCTTCCATTCCACTGTTCTCACACAATTCTCATTCATCTGTCTTCCAAATACAATCATCTCATAGCTTTTACTAAATCAATATTTATTCTTTATATTGATATCTCCACCACCACTATTACTACTTCTACCACTATGATTGTATGTTTTAGATATTGCTTGTAGAACTATGTTGGGGTAGAGAATTACATTTTTTTTGAGTTTGAATATTAAATGTCTCCAACAGACTCATCAATGAAAGATTGGCCACCAGCTTATGCAATATTTTGTAATTCTAGAAGCTTCAAAGAAGAAAACTCACTAAAGAAATTCTCTGAGAAGTAACCCAATGAAGATATGTTCTAGATAAAATCCTAGGCAGCCCCTTCCCATCCCCAGTAAGTCACTGTTTGCCTTTGCCCCATTTCTTGCTTGTTTTCACTTTCTGCTTCCAGTGTACCATATTGTGATCAGCTTATCATGTGTTTTGTCACTATTGTTTTGCTTTATTGTGGGCTTAAGGTCAATGAGGCTATGGACTATGAACTAAATTCTGAAACTGTGTGCCAAAACAAACTCTGCCTTTTTTCAATTGTTTTGTTAGGGAATATGAGAAAAATAACAGCTATGCATTTCCTGTCTTCAATGAGTATTTTTTTCTTTGTGATTCAGATTTGCCCCAATATGGTGAATATCTGATATTCAGATATCATTTATTTTCTTCCATACATGTATCTTTTCAATTCATTTTAATTTTAAACCAAGTAGTAGTTCAGTAAAGTTTCCACTCTGGAACTTATTTTCTTTCTCTCTAGAAAATGTACAGAATAAACCAAAAAGTAAAAGAGAAAGTTCCATGGGCACTCATGTAACCATACTGCAGTTTTAGGATAAAAGACTTGTGTGAAGTGTCATGTTCTTCTGTGTGATTAGTCCTAAAATACCAATAACTCAAACCTCAGATGTGGTAAGAAATGATTCTGTGTATGGGAGACAGACTTTAGGCTTGGACTTCTCCATTTCTGACTGTTCAGGGTAACCAAGCCTTTGAGAGCTCCATGTAATGATGTTTTATGAATTTCTGCTACATAGCTTTGGAGTCCCAATTTTCTGTTTCATTTTCTTGTCTTATATGTTGTTTTGATTTCCAAAATCTACCATTTTTGTAAATTGTCTAATTCACATGTAGATGATCTTAACTGTGTATGTGAGTGGAGAAAGAGTTGAATAATCAATATGATATGCTGTATTCAAGCTCTAATTAAAAGTCAAACACTGGAAGGGATGACAGTAACTGACACATTGATGAAAAGTACAGGCTAGCCAGAGACTAGACCAGTTAAAAACATGAATTCTTCTCACCTTCACTCTCTTGCTCTGCTCTTTGTTTTTTTCTAAACTGTTTAAATTCATGTGTCAACTACTCTTTTGTTTTTGTTTGCTTAAAATCCCTAATAATATTTGTACAACAATTATTTTTAAATTAGCTTACATAGTAACAGATTTCTGTAGGCTTACACATCTTTTTGTAGCCTGTTCTTCTGTCCACAGTTTACCAACTTTGCCCCCGGTACTTCACTTTCCATTTTGTTCTACTGTCTCCCCACCTTCCTCCCTTAAAATTCCTTCTTGCCATCTACATTGGCCCACTTCTAGTGTCCTGGTACTTACCCACGTTTAGTCCATCTGGACATGTATGTCCAACAGTTACAGGTTAGGAGCAATAAGTAAGAATAAACATACTATATGTTCAACTCAGTAGTAGATTACTCGTCTGCCATGTGTGAAGCTCTGAGATACATATTTAACAGAAAAAAAGAAGGAACTACCACTTCAATTACTACTTCTGTATTTGAGTTAAAGCAAGATGCAAACCTTTTCTAAAGGACTTTCCCATTTATTATGATATTTTATTTTCATATGGACCCCATGAGTCAAGAAGATTGGTTACAATATTTCTCAAATGAAAATAATAATACCAGACTGGGAGATTTAAAAAATTGCAGAACCCATAAGCCAAAGTACAGGAAGCAGAACCCCAGTGCCCTTGGCTCCAAATCAGTGCACACCTCTTTTGAGTTTGTCTTTGCATATGCAACACAAGAAAATTTACCATTCTACCTAAAGGTCTTGTAACATTTTTCTTTTGAGAATCAAAAACATTAACATAAGTGTCTAAATTTCTTCAAGGTCCTAACGTGCTAGACTTACAGAAGATATGTTTTACAACATCAAGACTGTGCCATGTAATTTAGTGTAAGCCTAGCAGCAGTCAAGAAGAAATACGGCTGCTCTACACCACATTTGGAGAGAAAGGTGACAAAGAAACCTTTCATAGTAGGAAAAAACTTATTTCCTGAAGGAAGGAAATATTATTTTCTACTGGAAGAGGAAGGAACTGACAGAGGTGTATGTGGAAGAGTAACAGACTTTAAATCGGGACATTTCGGGTTAAATTCTGCCTTTGGAACCAGTAACTGTGCAACTTTTCCTAAATATTTGAGAAATGTGAACTGTAATTTAGTTCATAGAAAGTGAAGTTATTCCAGGAAATATTGAAGGTGTTTTTCAGCTGTGACCTCTATTGCTGTAATTCTATTTTCTAAGGTAAGGTGTTTGTGAAATTGCTAAACACAGAACCATCTCAGTTGAAGAATTGGGACACTAGATAGAATTTTGGAGCAATAAAGCTTTCTGGTAATTGAGGGTTAAGTTTCCTTTCCATGTTTTCTAAAGCCCCTCAGACTTACCTTGAACATATTTTGAAATGATTTACCTAATCCTTCATCTTTTCTCTCATTTCTTAGAGAAATCTGTACAATGTATTTTCATCATACACATTTCCCTTCCCAAATGTCTCCTAGATAAAAACCCTCTTCCCCACCTACCCAACATTGCTTCCTCTGTTTTGTTGTTGTTGTTTTAAACTCATTAAGTTCAATCTGTGATACCCATATTCTCTTGAATTTGTGGCCCTCTGCTGGAGCATGGTTTTACCCTACCAAAGGCTATACCCTTAAAGAAAACTAACTCTTCCCCTCTCAGTCACTATCAATTTCTAATAGCTTCTAAGCTAGGAGTGAAACTTGGTGCCTGTCTCCCCTCTCCATGGCATTTTGTCTGGGTTGAGCATGTTCACGTCTTTTCTATGCTGTCACAACCACAGTGAGTTTCCATGTGCAGCTGGAACAGGGACAGAATGCAATGGTACAAAGGATGAAAATTAAAGATGGTCTGTAGAAATTAGCTCAATTCAGGAAATAACCAGGCTAGCTAAAGGATAAAACAATTATATTTTTATTTATTATAAGAAGAAAACTCAAGAAACAGGGATGAAAAGCCCAGAAGTCCA
>JAQHUG010000282.1:1831847-1843777 GCA_028555095.1 Dicrostonyx torquatus
ATCATAGAGAGGAGCATGGCAGCATGCATGACAGGCATGGTGCTGGAGAAGCTGCTGAGAGCTACTTCCTGATCTGCACAGAGAGAAAGAGAGGGAAAGAGAGAGGGAGAGCGGGAGAGGGAAAGAGAGAGAGAGAGAGAGAGAGAGAGAGAGAGAGAGAGAGAGAGAGAGAGAGAGACTGGGCCTGGCAGGAGCTTTTGAAACCTCAAAGCCCACCCTCAAAGACATATTTACTCCAACAAGGCTACACCTGCTACAAATTTACAAGCCCTAATGCTGATAAACCTGTCAAAGAATTCCTCTCCTTGACTATGCATTCAAATAGAGAAGCCTATGGAATTCATTCAAGCCACCACAGCAAGTGTAAGAGACAGACTTTAGTGTCTTTGCTAGTTAGATTTGTCAGTTTGACACAGCTTAGACACTTGACTGAGGAATTGCCCAGACCAGATTAGCCTGTAAGCATGTCTGTAAAGGACTGTCTTGATATAGGATGACCCTGCCTTTTTGTGGGCAGTACAGGCCCTAGGCATGTGGACCTGGTCTACATAAGAAAGCCAGCTAAGTAAGAGCTGTGAAGGAGTCAACAAGAAGCCTTCCTGCATTATTCCTGCTTCAAGCTCTTGCTTGAATTTCTGCTTTGACTTTCCTCAACAATAGACTGTGACCCAGAACTCACAGCAGTGAAACCAGTAGAGCTGTTGAAGGTATACTGTGGATTGCCACTAAGCTATACATGCCTCTTCCATGATATATCTGATTTTAATCATAAGCACGCCCAATTGTGCATAGGCAGAAGATAATAAATAAGGGATTGTCCACAAAATTCCTCTAGGGACACAGTTCTGCTTCGTTGCTCATGCGCCTAAAACTAGTCTAAGGTAAATCATCCCATTACTATTCACCAAACCATATTTCAGGATGTGTTTGAGGGTTGGGGTGAGTCAGAGGGTTGTGGTTATGGATATGATTATGGTTAAATGTCACTTCTTCTCATTTTCAAAATCTGTTTCATTAGCAAAATCTCCAACCTCATGGTTGAAAATATAATAAACTGTGCCCCCCTGCATTGATGGTACTTAGAAACAATTAGTAGTAGCAAGACCATTGCAGCAAGTGAGACAGCAAAGAGACTACTACACCTTCCCAAGGCTCAACTATGTTACACCAAGTAACTTGTTACCTGCTAAGTAAGCCACAGAGGAGGACATTGAGGGTGGAAACTCTTCACTAGTTCTGATCCATCCCTTCCTTAACATCCCTGCTCTGATGAAAGCCATCCCTGCCCTTCCTGAGGGGATACCACCCTTCCCCTTTTGAAAGCAACCATATTTCTCCCACTAGAAATAATACTCCCTTTACCTGATAACTGCTTCAAATTCTTCAAAATACAAAATTTGAAAAAAAAATTATGATCAGTTTCCTCTTAGTAAATTGTTCTCTTCTAAACAATGAAGCTCTCTCTGAGTTCAGAAATAGGTAACCCGTGGGTGGTTTAAAAAACAAATTGTCTTCTCTATGATACTTGAACATTCCTGGTGCTCTGCTACTGGGGTTTCCATTTCTGTTTAAATTCTACAGCTTTAGGAATTGGATCATCAGTAGATTTGTCTCGTTTAAGCATGATATGTACATTTTTATGTACATTTTAAACCCTTCTGTCCCATGTACAGACAGACACTCTGTTCCTATTATTCAGCCACATTATTCCATATCCTGCAAATAAAAACCACTGCCTCAGTACTTCTCTCTAATATCTTGATATTTCTGAATCATTATTAAGATATACTGATACTTCTTGGATTGAACAGTCTCCTGTTTTGATGAATCTATTTTTGTTTTCCTCAATCATTTCCTACATGCTAGATATAGTAATACTTATGGGAAAAATGAATTTGACCATGATACCTTTTCCGAAATGCTTTGAGAACCCTATACCCTTTTTGTAACTTCAAATCCCTCTTTTCACATGTTTGGGTCAGTTAAAATGAATGATAACACTATCATCCCTTGAAGATATTTACTGACCACTAAGTCATGCCAAGTTTGTAACTTTTCCTCTTATATATATAATAATCCATTCAGATATATCTACACTTAAGAGTTTAGCACAGATGGAAATCTCTTGGCAACAGAATATTCCCCATTATTACCTGGGAGCAGTATTTAAAATGATTTTTTTTTGCAAACCTCCCTTTTCTTAAGCTGTCTTCATTTAAGTTCAGATAACTCAATACTTTTATAATAACATTACCTACCAAATATTTGATTGTGTTTATTTCAGTTATGTTTATCTCATTAACTATATCCTCTACTTAGCTTTTGTGGACCAGTAAATCTGCTTGCCTTAAATCTTTTACTTCTGCAAGATCAGTCTCAGTGCTTGGCATGATTTAGTGGTCAGTAAATATCTTCAAGGGATGATAGTGTTATCATTCATTTCAACTGACCCAAACATGTGAAAAGAGGGATTTGAAGTGAACAGTTGCCTTCATTGGAGTGGCCTATGGGCATGTCTATTGGATATTTTTCTGAATGATAGTTAATGGAGGAGTGCCCAGCCTCTGTGAGGATTACCATCTCTAGGAAGGTGGGGCTAGAGTACATGAAAAGGTAGCTGAACTTGAGCATGGTAGCAAGTCAGTAAGCAGAGTTCTGTGGTTTCTGCTAGAGAGCTTCTGACTTGACTTCCACCTTGGCTTCCCTCAGTGATGGTAACTTGTAAACTGATGTAAACCCTTTCTTCCGCCGATTGCTTCTGGTCATTGTGTTTATCACAGCCACAGAAAAGAAACTAGAATATATATATAAACAAGAAACCCTCAAATAGAAGCTTAAAGGATGGCCACCTCAGAAAAGAATGTATATAAAAGAATTTTCCCAAGACACCTTAAAAGTTGGGCACATTCAGCAGTTGGCTTGCAGTGATTGTGCTGCAATACAACATTGTGCTGGAGTGTTACCAGTGTCAGGTAAAGAAGTCATGAGTGGGCAGAAAACACAATGTAAATACATCAGCTTTAACGAAGGCACTCCAGCTATCAAACTCTGAGAGCTACCAAGGCACTCTGTCGAAAAAAGTAAAAATGATTTCAACTTAGCAAGTAAATTGTAAGCATGTGGGCGTTTGGGAAAGTGTCTCAAAATCACCCATTCACTTAAGTATTTTAAGCATGCCTCCTGTGATTTAGCTCAAGCTGCAATTTAGGATAATTTGAGGGGAAGATTCTCCAAGTAGAAATAATTTCAATCAGCCCTTTTCCAAATTATTACAAGCTTGAAATTGATAATATTAACTGTCCTAATTAATACGGTTTCCATGTGTTTGAAAGTGGGAAATAACAGTGTTTGGTCTTAAATTTAGGTAGTACCAGAAATGCATGTTTTTAAATACGTGTTATCCACAACTAAGGGGATAAGAAAATGCCCACAAAAGAAATGAACAATAGCTTTTAAGAAGCTGACTGAATCCGGGGGGCCCACCTAGATGAGCTAGGAGAACAGCCACCATCCCTTCTCTGAGCATTCACTGTGTGGAATAGAGTATGTGTGCAGAGAGAGGAGAGGAAGCAAGCAAGCAGGATCCCTTGGTGGAACATTTCAGAATGGCATAAGTCAGTTTTACCAGGCTTTTTTTCATAATAAAGTGCCTTGATTGAATTTGGGGGTTGGGTCTTGAATCAGCAAGGTTAAGTTACGTTGCACAGTATCACAGAGTGTTTCCCTACAGAAGTTTTATTTACACTGTTATCATCCAAATTTCTCCATGTTCATACATAAAGCATGAATTTCTGTACACGTTACATATGCAAAGATTTTACTTTAAAAGATAAGGTAGTAAAAGAACATTTTTATTATACTTAGTCTAATATTTAATTCCAGTCACTTTGTAGAAACAAAGAGATCTGAGTCTATCTGTAGGTCTTAAGAATTTAGCAAATGTTGTCATTTTCCTCTGTATATGTTTTATAGAATCATATTTCAACCACACTAAACTGATGAGGAAACATTTGAGTTTAGAGGCCTTCAGAAAAATAGATCTACAACCTTCTTTCAACAATGAATTTCTAAAAAAAAATACATCAAAACTTTTGCCTGAAGAAACTATTTTATATAATAACATGAATTCCCCAGACAGCAGTGAGAACCCGTCTCCTGCTGTTTTGCTCTCAATGGAAAAGAGATGAATAATTTTTATTCATATCTTTGAACAATGTTTAAATTATTTCCCAATCTTCTCTGTCTCACACTAAATGATTTCTCACTCCTGTGCAGCTCTTCTTATTTGAAATTGTCATTGTTGATCTCTGCTGTACCCACTTCACAGTCTCCTTGTTATAGAAACCAAGACTGGAAATTTTAATAAGGCTCAGACTTTACATTTTTCATGGTACAGTCTGTAGATTTTATCCAAGTTAGAAAAAATAAAAGAATATGAGAAAAATGACACTTTACCCTACAGATTGTCCTCTGAGGAAGGATACCTGTATGTACTGTTTCCCTCATGGGCACCTGTGTCCCTGTTCTGATCATTCTTTCTCACCTCCATTTCAGAGAAGGACAATATTTTATAGTCTGGGATTCTAAGAACTGTTAATATCACCATGGAATGGATACTCCTGAGGCCATTTAAATAAAATAAAAGCACACCAGAGCATTTTACTAAATCGGGAATAGGAATTTGTTGTAAAGGACAATGATGGTTTCTCCTATAGATGGAAGTGAGCACTTTTAATTGGATTATTAATACAACCTTTGGGGCCCATAGATCTAGAGTGGTTAGTTAAACAAAACTCTACCTAAGTAGAAGGATTTTCTGGCAAGATGAGGTATTTTCAAGCTTCTTAGAATGAAGTGAGTTGTTGGGGTAAGAATCAAAGGTTTAAATTACCTTACTTGATATGAATTTTCTTTAGAATTGAGTTGGATAAAGTAGATATTCTCAAATGATCTTGTAAAGATTTAGCCTAAGTAATCCCCCAAGAACCTCATCCCTTTATATATTTAATAATGTTAAATAATCAATAAAGGATATTCATTCTGACACTAAAAACTTCTTAACCTCTTTTGTAGAAAGTGGTATATTTCAATGATAAAGTTTTTGAGGGCCAATAGAACACCTGAGTTTGAATTTCTGTCCTTCACAGGATAGCACTGAGTCATAACAAGATAAGCTCTTATGCTTTGTTTATCTCATATGTATGAAAGAGGTATAATACCTCTGCATCACTAGGTGGGCCAGATGAGCTAATAATGTTTTATTGTCACCTCTCTAATCAGTGCTTTATTGCTATGAAGAGACACCATGGCCATGGTAGCCTCTAAAAGAAAGCATTTAAATGAAACTTCCTTACAATTCCAGAAGTTTAGTCCTTTATCATCATGGCAGGAAACATGGCTGCACACAGGCAGACATGGTGCTGGAGAAGTAACTGAGAGTTCTACATCTGGATTCATAGTCACTAAGCCAATAGCCCTTGCATGGGCTTTTGAAATGTCAAAGCCTATGCCTATGCCTAGGGACAAACTTCCTCCAACAAAACCAAAGCTATTTCAATAAGGCCACATTTCCTCTCCCTTCCGTGATGACCAAGCATTCAAAACAATGAGCTTATGAAGGCCATTCTTATTATACCATCACATTCTACACCCTGGCCTCCATCACATGAAGCCATATCATAATGCAAAAGTCCCCCATAGTCTATTATAGCTTCAACAATGTTTAAAAATCTAAAATTCAAAATCTCTCCGCATGTAAAATCAAAATCCAAAAGCAGACCACATACTACCAACATACAATGACACAAGCATCTACATTACCATTCCAAAAGGGAGGAAAGGGAGCATAGTGAGGAAACTCTGGAACAAAGGAAAATTGAAAACCAGCCAGCAAAGTCAAAATTCTGCATTTCTATTCTGATTTCAAAACACTTTTCAGATCACCAACTCTTTCAGGTTTGTTGATGGCAACATACTTCTTTCTTTTGGGTTAGTTCTACTCTCTGTTAGCAGCTTTCCTTGGCAGGTATTCCATGGTCTGGCAGCCTCAATTTCATGAGATCTCAAACAAAATTCAGGTGTCACCTTCATAGCTTCACACAATGGCCCTCTTTTCCAAATACATTTTCATTAACTTTCTGTTGTTGATGGTTTCACTAATGCCATTCTTATTCAAAGTACCATACCACTTCTCCCCTTCACATATGAAAGATTTTCTGTAAACCTTACTTTGCCTTTTAATTTACCCTAGTATGGGAAGTCATTTCAAATGTGGCGTAAAAGTTTACTGTCATAAAAATATAAATAAATAACATTGCTGAAGTACTGAGGAAACTGAAACCAAACATTTAGAAGGAATATGGCAATCAAGTCCAAAAAGATTCAGTGACATAATTCCTCTAAAAATATGACTAAGCAAGCAAAGAGACGCAGATTTCCACTGAAACAGCAACTTGAGAAAGATTTCGGCCTAAATAGAAGACTGCGCAACAAGATCTCTTAGAAAAAAAAAAAAGGAAACCAGTGGGGAGGAAGAAATTTGTTCTCTCAGCTCTAGAGAAAGTACAAAAGTTTTCTCCCTTTGAGAGCCAAAAAATATGTGATCTATACAGGATCACATATCAGTATGACAGTTTCCAACATGAGCATCACAATCCTGTCAGAAATACCACAGACAGGAAGAGTACCTGATGGCTCACTGGGTAATGGTAGTAGCCACCTACCCTGATAACTTAGGTTGAACTCCTAGCCCCCGTATGGTGAAAGAAAAGAACAGACTCTCATAAGCTCTCTGATCTCCACATATGTGATATGACACTCACATGTTCATGCATAAATATGCCTTCACATACACTCCTAAACACTAAATAAATAAAATGTAATTTTAGTTAGAAATACCAAAGACACAGATAACACCAGTATTGACCATCTAAGTTAGTGAAGGGTTAATGAAATGGTCCTTCCCATGTAGAGATACCTAAAAGCTTCTCATTCATTCCTTTGTTAGTTTGACTCACTTCATTCACATAACTGCTTTAGTTGACATTTAGCTGAGTTCATAAGAATGCTAATTTTATATGTCCAAGGAATAAAAGTGAGATTCATGTAGTTTTATTGAGTTCACATATTTGTGATGGATGTATTAGCTATAAAATGTTCAGATTTAGAGAACTAGTCAATGATTGCTATCAAGAATTTAGACCCTTTAGTAAACCCTAAACTGAGCATACATAAAAACATGAAAAGCACAAAGGAAAAAAAATTAACTTTTGGTAGCCAATATAGGAGTGTGATCTGATGTCCAAACAGACTAATCTTTTACTTCCTGGTGAAAGTTGAGAGGTGAGGAATAAGACCCACAGTCCACAAACATTGACAACCGACTGATATGATTGCTGGATACCTCCCTGACTGGCACCAGGCAAGAATTTTCATTTAAAAAATGCTTCTTTCTGGAGTTATTTTCAAAACTTAGAGAACTATGCTCTACCTTTCATGACTTAGATCCATAGTACCTGCCATGTAGGTCCTCAAAGTCCAGACCCTTGCTCCAGCATCATGTATTAGAGGCCTGTCTGAAGTCTGCACACAGAATGCTACTATAAACAGTAACTTTTAACATACGCCTGATTTTATAAACTAGGATAACTTGTGGTAAATATGTTTTAATCCAGAAAAAATAACTATGTACAAAATTTATAAGATATGCAAATATACGCTAGCAAACAAAAATGAAGTCAAAGTGCTGCAAAGATTGGGATATGAATTGAGGTGAGTGCAGGAGAATGAGTAGCATTCACAGAGCAGAGAGTTAAAGAGACAGAAGCATACCAAGCATCAATAATGTGATGAGACAAGAATGATGCTTCAGTTTTACGGATTATAAGCTAACCTTTGCTCATCCATAAACAACACTTAAGGACTATAGATTCCATACATTGTAATTATCAAGCATCAAACCTTGCTAGGGGATTCCTGATTCCAGAAAACACTAGGTGGTTGAGTGTGGCTTGAAAGTTTGTTGGTGTCTTGATGAAGAAGAAACCCAGGCTCAATATTTCCTTCCTGTCATGAGGACTTGGAGACCAGTCATTCTGAATCTCTGGGCAAAAAGCAGAAAGAAAATTAATCTCTAAACCTAGAATGACCAAGGATCTAGCAGGCCTCACACAGCTACCTGTGAGCATCACCAAAAGGTCTTGAGGCTTCTCTAAGAACTATGGGAGAAAAGGAACTACATTTTAGGTACTCGACATATCTGTAATGGGGAGCTTGCCAGCACCTTCAGTTAAGTCCTGGATGCAAAATGACTTCTTCTGGGGTCAGCAGCCCCCAGATATTCTCTACTCTTAGAAATGCCACTATTTTAGGAAAATTAACAAAAGCACGTCAAGAAACCTCTAGTCTCAAAAACAAAAATATCAGACAAGCTCATATGGCAACTAGTGAAAATTTTTAAAATAAAGAAAACGACATATACAAGGAACATGATTATTTACAGAAATGCAATTGTTTGTAAGAACAACCTCCAAATGTTCTTTAAAGCTATTATTTTTTGTGTAATAAAGAAGGGTACTGAATTAAAGAAGCAACCAATCAGTAAGTGATTTTATAATTTTGAGAACTTAACTGGTGGTGTTAGATATGGACTAAAAAAAAATCTCAAAACACAGAGGAAAATGTTCACAAAAGTAGAAACCACAAGAGGAGAAAAAAACATCTGGATAGTGGCTCCAGGAGGCATGACTTGCAGGTGAAGTAATAGGCACATTAGAGAGAAAAGGTATAGCCCTTTCCTAGACAAGGCTCTTTAGATACCAGACAGGCTGTGATGACCAGATTTCTCTTGCAAACTAAGAATATTAATCTTCTATGGATGCCACACAGAATAGTGGGAAGGTCAGAAATTGAATGTGTATTATTGAGAAAACCTTGGGTCCTTGTCTCTTATCATGCTCCCAATTTATTTCCCATCCTACTGCTTGAGGCAGATTCCATGGGCATTGATCCCAAAATTGGTTCAGAGTGTTGGTGATGGAGAAATCAAGCAGAGTGAGCAAGAGCCTTTGTGAGCTGCCACAAGGCCAGCAGCTTCATGAGGAGGGTCACTTCATTTATAAAATTGATCACATTTATAAAGTGTTTAAAAGTGAGTGCTCTTTTTCTCTTTTACCTATTTGGCCATGAAGAAATGAACTTCAAAATGGCTAAGTCCACAGTCATTCATGTATTGTATGTCTGCAAGTTAGCCAGTTTCTATGATTTGCCAAGAATCATTTCATAATAACACACATGAAAGATACAGATTAATACTTCAGTTTTATGAAGTAAAGGGCCTACCATTGCCCTCTGTGCCTGTTTCAAAAACTTTAAGGATAATGTCCTTATTAACTTCCCATTTGCTCTTATTGGATTTTAAATTAAATGCAATTCTGGAGTAATTTTCATTTGCATGAATGTGAGGAAATAGAAAGGGAAAATCTATTTTTTTCATTTTAAGCTTGAATAAAGTAGAAACAACATTAAAATGAAGAAGTAAGATGTTATTGTTGTTTCTAAAGCTGTAAGAATGAAGAATCAGAATTCAGAATTGGGATGAGAAATCTTAAGAACAATGAGGTATCCTTCTATTCATAAAGGACAAAAAACTCCTGGAGAGCCTGAAGAGGCTTCACATAGGAAATACCCAAAGGGGATTCTTAAGGATCAGCTATTTTTCTATGGTGCAAAAGTTATAGTAGCTGGTGAGATTACCATACCTCCACCAGGTATATTAGGACCTGAAATACAAAAGAAAACTTGAAATCTGACTTTTGTAGTACCCAGGGCAGATTGGTACACTCCTGCCAAGATAGGCTCTATAGAGACCAACAGTAAGATAGGTCTGAGTCTTAGTTTACCCTAACGCAATACCTGGCTCCAAGAGAGACCACAAAAAGACAACCAAGGCACCACCCAAGTACAGACCATCCAAAGGAAATTCCTAAAGTTCGAACTATTGTAGATAGAATAACTTGCTGTCCCTTAGCCCAGCACACACCCAATCCCTTTTCACCAGGAAACCCCTAGATAAATGTCAACCAATCACCGGGTCCTGAAACTTAGAAATCCCTCACTCAAACCTTTGTTATTATAAAAATCCCCACCATAACTGTGCTCAGGGCTCTCTAATTGCACCAATACATAGGACCCATGCAGAGTCAGAGTTCATACTTGAAGTATAGAGAAATGCTGTCTCAAAACACCAAAAACAAACAAAACCAAAAAGGAATAAAGGTTCTTTGCTTTTACATATGGGTCTTGGCCTCCTTGTTGCTTTATGGGGTACTCCATATAACACTTTTCAATGGAAAAAAAGGGATAGAGAATTATTAAGACAATGCTCTTTTTGTTTATCCTTGAAGACATATTTATTTTAGTCCTGTGGAAGAACAGTCAGTGCTCATAACTGTGGAACCATCTCTCCAATCCCTCCTGGTGGAAATTTTAGGGTCAATTGTACATACTGCAAATAACAATACTTTGACTTCCTTTCAAATCTGTATCCACTTGTTCTTCTTCAATTTTCTTATTGCTCTAGCTAAGACTTCAAGCAGTAAAGCTTGAGTAAGCTTAGGGTAAGCATAGAGTGCACAACTTATCTTATTTTTAATTTTAGTGGATTTGCATTGATTTTCTCTCTATTTAAGTTGATGTTGCCTGTGTGCTTGCTATAAACTGTCTTTATTATTTGGAGGTACATCCTTGTAACCCTAATATCTCCAGAACTTTTATCATGAAGTGTTTTGAATTTTGTAAAAGGCCTTTTCTACATCTTGTGAGATGATCATGATAATTTTGCCTTTCAGTTTGTTTATACGGTGGATTCTATCTATCACTGCACTTATTTTATATAATCCCTGCATCTCCATGTTGAAATCTACTTGATCATGATGGATGAGGCAAAGAACATTGTCTAGTTCTTTTTATGAGGCTACAGTTACCGTGACGCCCAAGCCACATAAACACCCACAACAAAATAGAATTACAGATCAGTTTTGCTTATGAACGCAAAAATTTTCATTAAAATATCTGCAAACTGAATCCAAGAATGCATCAAAAAGAGGGATCTCTAAAATCTATGGTTGACAGGATACCTGTAGTGTGGAGCCGAGCACTTGGCACAGGTCAGATATTGTGGCTTCAGAGGTTATTTTCTTATTTGTTTGAAATTTCAGTGATCTGTGAGTACAGCCCAACATGCAATAATGTGATATATCCAAATGAATCAATATCAAGAGCATATTATTTAGAACACTGATCCAGTACCTTGCATCTAAACTGTCGATCAATTTTAGAACTCTTGTGCACTTACTTCTTGAGTAGCATGACTTATCCTCTAAGTGTGGTACCAACTAAAGTAATGGTTATACATATTACCTCCAACTAACCTTGTGGATCAGCTGACTAAGGACAACTCATATAAATTACCTTCAAGACCCATATTCAACCACCCCTGTCAAGCTGCTCTTTTTCTTCCCTTATAAGTAAATGAATGGAAAGTCCATTGTGCATGGTGACAGATAAGGATCTATTTCACTCTTCTACATGTTGATATCCCATTGTGCTTGCACAATTGTTAAATATGCTTTCTTTTTTCCATTTGATATATTTTGCTTCTTTGTCAAAACTCATGTGTTAGAAAGTGTGTGGATTAATATCGGGTCTTTGATTTGGTTCCATTGATACTCCTATCTGTTTTTATGCCAATATCAGACTTTTTTCAGTATTGTAGCTCTGTAGTAGAGTTCGAAGTCAAGGGTTGTGATTCCTCTAAAAGTTCCTTTGTTGTACAGGATTGTTTTGGCTATCCTGGGTTTTTTGTGTTTACCCTATGAATTTGTACCATTCTCTTTCATAGTCTTTAGAGAATTTTGGTGGGATTTTGATGG
>JAQHUG010000282.1:1912473-1934203 GCA_028555095.1 Dicrostonyx torquatus
AAAACAAAATCAACAGTCTCATAGAGGGATAACATGCCAAAGCTATACTTCCAGCAACCACTCTCATGGGTAAAAATCCACCTTTGACAAACATGACAGCTCACATTTAGTCTGCCAATCCAACTTAATTTTAAAAGCCAATGAATGAATGAATGAATGCTTCCACCATATCTAGAAATAAAAGTTTCTGTGACTGTCACCCTCTACCTCATCACAAACAGTAGATCCTCAGCTCTCATGCCTTCTGCCTGCAGAGCAGGCCTCTCTCATGCAGACAACTGTCTTTGGGAAGTGTTCACATTAATGAGTTAGCAGAGGGGAAGGGACTATTTAATGTAGTTACATCTTTTCCACTAGGTAGCACTTGAAATGGGCTATTACCTTGATGAAATGAACTGAAGCAAAGTTTTGTTTGTGGGCTGAGAGGATGGAGTCAGTAGAGGGAGTAAATGGGAAAATGTTCCAGATTCAACGATCTAATAACACCATCTTCAAAACACCTTTAAAACATGCTTTAAACACTAATTTCTTTAATGGCATTTTACACACACACACACACACACACACACACACACACACACAAGAGTAGAATAGACATTGATGGGATACACATTTAAAAGGTAAAAAGTTCAAAGGCTGTCCTGGAGAAAAGGATTTTTAAGTCACATAGAATCTAGCCAGCCATTATCTAACTGTAGAATTCAGAGGCACTGAAATTCCAGATCACGTATGAAAAGGAAATTAATCACATTTTTAATGTTCACGTATTTGTAAGCAAAGTACATAAAGAATTTAATAGTCTCTTTAATTTTATTTAAATGCTGTTCTTTTTTCATCAGAGCCCTATTCTTTATACCTCTGAAGTTAGAAGATTCAGAAGAATTAAGGAATGACCCAGGGACCAAGACGAACAATACTTTTCATTAGTCAGTTAGAAAACAGTGCTATCAGGGCAAATGATGCATCCATGGCTGCATATTCATTCACTTTTATAATTTCAGATGCATAGACAAAATCAAAAATTGGCAGTTAGAATTAATATCTTTGCTAGGAAAGAGTTGCATATGAGAAAGGAGATGATCCTCAGCACAGGCTGCAGAAAGGTGAAGAAACTGAGGCGCACAGGTGGGTGGCAGGGCCTGTCTTGGAAAGGAGGTGGCGACACCTGTTCTCATAAGAAGTGTAAGCAAGGGGGCAGGGGTACTACAGGACCAGCTGTGTGACCAAGTCTTGTGGTTCTGCTTCTGCACAAAAACTGTGGGTTTCATAAGGAGTCTAATCCTGGTAAGGACTGTGTGAACTCTTAGATGTGACCACAGACTGTTAGAAAAGCTTTCCCAGGAAGGCCTCAGGGAGGAAGGACTACTGTGCTGTGCAAATCTTGCTATCTAGCTGGAGACTGCAGTCGCCAAAAGACACTAAAATCACAGACTCAGGTCCTGATTCACATGCTTACACCCTTCCTTGCCTGAGCCAGATTTCCTGGGTCTTTTTATTTGAGGGTTTGGGTATCACTGTCACCTACCTAATACTGAGTTCAAGTATTTTCCTAATGCTTCCTGAATTACTCAATCTCTTTCCAACTCCAGAAGCCATAAAATCACTACCAAGTGCAGAAGGAGACAATTCCAATCATCTAACACTGATTCACTTAACCTAAAATGGGGTTATGGCAGGAAAAGACAGAATGGCAGGATTTTGTGCCACCGCAGACTCCGTCATGGATTGTAACACTGGGGATTTAAGCTTTAACTTTTATTTTTGGTCTTGTTTTAGCACCAACATAAGGCTCTGGCCTCATCTCAGGGAAGTTCCCGACAGTTTTGTCTAAAGAGGCTGCAGAGCCTCCCATTCTGCATACCTACCATGTGGTCATGATCAAGCTGCTGAAGGTGTCAAGACCTCAATTTAGAACTGCAGATAAATCAAGGTAGGCATATAAAAATAGGAACCAATCTTTGTCGTCTTACTGTGAGAATAAACTGAAAAGAAGCAGAAGCACTGGGCACTGAAGACTTTTAAGTAACAAAATAAGTTATTTATACAAAGTAGCAAAGATTTTAGTTTATTGTGTCTCTTTATTGAATGGATAATGTATATCAACATAGTAAATAGATATAAATGATAAACACATATGTCATGTAATTTATGCAACTTTACATGTGTAAAGTATGTAATTTCCCTTGCTTTCTCATCTTTATTGCCTTTGTATTAGTCTATTTCATTACTATTACAGAATACTCAGAAAAAGGTGACTTGATTCTTAAAATGTTTCTTTAGCTCACAACTCTACAGATTCAGGGGTATTGTCTGATTCTGCTAACGATCAGGTGGTCCATGAGATCATCATGACAAGAACACATGTGAAGAAAGAGATCATATCACTAGATGGGAAAGAGAAAAGTTTAAGGACACTAAATCCCTTCCAGCATCAGACTTCAGGACATCTCATAGTCTATATGTCTTAAATGGCCTCTCAGTAGCACCAGACAGGAGGACAACTGGCGACATATAAACCTTTGTGGAAATACTTAACTCATCCCAAGCAATAATACTGGCATGGAATGATTGTACAATCTTCTTCTTATATGATTGTAAATAGAACTCTTCGCTGCTCCAAATTGCAATTAAAAATATTTAATCATATAAATATGAAGTACTCTCATTGATGTATGCCCTGTTTTACCTATTTCCTGTATCAATCTTCTGTCTATAAATGAAAATTCTGCCATTCCATAGTCTAAGTATGTTTTTCTTATAGAGTTCCCTGCTAGTGAACTTTATAAACTTACTTTACATTGCCACTTCCTTATAAAAAGTAAAAAAAAAAAAATCTGTTTTCCTTTGGAGTATGGAACACTCCTTCTTGACCTGAAGTAGCTGTTGCTGGTATTAATCTGAAAGGGCTTTAACTAGAAGCAACACTGAAGTGTATCATTAACATGTTTGGATAGAAGGCCTCAGTTGTAGCTGTCAAGATAGCGTAGCACATACCATGACCATTAGGAAATATGCATCCGACCTATGGAAGTGTCTTTATAAGCACCCATATTATGTTTGAAATAAGAAAGAGATAAATTCATACTAAAAATGGAAAAGTTGATTCTGTTTTGTACATTCCTAAGTAAAATGGTGTATACATTTTCATTTCTGTTCTGTCTTCAGAGATCATTAGGGAGCCTGTGGTAGTATGGCCATCTCAGCCTTGTCCCTTCCTGGAGCTCCTGACAAGACACAGTTGCTTCGTATCTTTGTATTAATCATCCTAGCCCTTTCCCTTCTGCCTCTGGTCTCTGTTGTATGTGTGTATGTATGTATGTATGTATGTATGTATGTATGTATTTTCAGTGGTAGAAATATGTTCATGTCAATGTCCACAGGGAATTTCAATAGGCTACATCTCAGAATTAATCCCCAATCCTGTTCTTCATCTACTCTTTTCATAGAATCACCACTTCCCAGTTCCCCAAACCTTTCCATGGAATTATGTGGGCTCTCGGCTAAACATAAAAGAATCTATAAAATGGTCAACTACGTCTCTTCCCACTTCTTGGTGTAACAAAGTCTGACTTCAGACTAAGGAAACCGCTTATCCTAAAAAAAAAAATTACTGATGTTGTAGAAGTATTCTGCTCTGAGTGATTCCTTTGCTAAGAATGATAGCATGATCAAAGTAGGAAAAAGGAGGAGGAAAAAACATATAAACATACCTCAGAGTGTACAGGACGGGGAATAAACAGAAACTAGAATTGTGATGATATTCACTTTCATTTAGTAATTATGTGCAAAATTATTGCACACACACATGAAGGGGGGAAAGAAAGGAGAGAGTTTTGTGACTATTTGGGGGGAAACACAAAGAACTGTCTCTTCACCCCTGGTAAAGCATCAGAGACCGATTAAAAAGTGATCCCACAGAAATCCAGCCTAGTCAACCAATGAGTTTATTGGGATTACTTACAGGAGCATTGGTAACTCCCTGTGACTACATCATCAAAAAGCCAGCCTTATCTAGCACTCATGAAAATGCTAGAACTTCCTGCACAGCTTTCAGGTAAATCAATTATCTCTCATAATCACCATTTTCAGCAAGTATTTAATAATTTTGTAACTGGTGGGGAAGAACTTTTTAAACTGTGTAACTTATAGGACCTTCCTGAGCCGTGTAGGCTTATGTTACTGAGTTTATGAGAATCATTCCTCTCCTAAGAAGGGTTGTCAAATCACAGGAAACAGTTACATCACATATATTATTATCTATGGTAATGTATAGGATGTGGTAATGTACTTCATCTCAGAAAATATATCATGAAGTATTTTGAAGAAAAATAGTATTCTGAGTTGCTCTCAGATACTTTAAAAATACTGAAGGAAGGCAAATGTAAGGAAGTCATGAATTTGGATCACCAGAGCAAAGAAGGTACTTTGCAAAAGTTTTGTACAAATTTGAAATTCAATCCAAAGGAAAGGTTTCAGTCACTCCGTAAATAGAGGCTCACAGTCGTTTTGATCCTTAATGCTCCAAAATGAGAGCTGCCATAAGGATTGGTGGGGGGAAGTAATGGAAGGTCTGGGGGGCCATGGGGGAATTGAGTATTGAGGCAAGGCATCTTCAGCGCATGTTGTGCCCAGTCAGAGCTAGATCATTACACCCAGATCGAAGCTGTGGCCCAAACAGTTCTGCCGTTTATAAGGTAGGTAAATACACACATGACAAACTCGCCAGGAAAACGCGTCTTTATAGGAACATTATTGTACAGTTTACACTAAACGTCCTGCACATTAATCACAAATCTGCTGAATGAGAAAAGCCCATTAAACATATCCCTCTCAGTTCACAAAACCGCAGAAAATGGAACTTAAACTAGAATATAATCAAGATTTATTGCTGCTGTTCCTTTACTTTTGTTGATTTAAGAAGTCCTGGTGATTGGATGGCTGGACGGATGTCAGTTGTTGCTTTAATCGTGTTTATGGGATTAAAAAATGGGGGCATTTAATGCTCTAGAATTATTTCTTATTCCTGAAAGCAGCAGAGAATATGCAGCTTTTAAATTGTATTTGGGAAGCAGCTCAAGACTGAAGACAGTTCTTCATTTTAATAGACAAGCTTAATTGACTGCTGTTCTTGAATGAATGATGTGTGGTCTCTCTGGTAATGCTGAATGCCACCTGTTCTGTAATCATTTTAATCATCGGGTTGCCACATGGCAACAGTTATGGATGCTACCAGTCTGTAACATGCAGACATTTTAAGGGCCATTTGCTTTTCTATTTATATTGTACTAATGAATTAAATTTGAGACACTATGGATGGTCCTTAAGGGACTAATACAGGAGAGCTGTGAACTCTCTTGTCTCTAATACAGTGTTTTTCTAACACCAAGGAACCCCAAAGCCCTTCTACCAAATCAAGGCAAACATGTTTGTTTTCTAGAATTGCACAGGGAAATGTAAATTTGTCCTAAAACCTCTCTTTTTTTTCCAGTTTTCTCTGTCTGAAAAAAAAATGTCTTATAAAGCTGCCATGTTACTCACACAAACAACTATTTTAGGAAGTGGTTGTTATGAGGATGCTATACACCGGAGGGAATCATATCACAAACGTCACTCTCCAAAGCAAATTCATTTCTTAGATCAGACCACACAGCTGTGTAGGGTGTGTGTACGCTCATGGCTATGGTTATGATAAATTCTTTGAAGAAAACTCCCTACATAAGAATATTAGTCAAGAAGTACAGAGACAGCCCGTGAATTGCACTCAATTAGTTTCTGTGCCTGCTGCCTTTCCACACCGTGGTTTCATGCTTGTCTGGTACCTTTTATAATCACATTTTAAAGGACAGGATTGGTTTTATCATGTATCTAAATTCCACCACACATAAAACAAATTCTCGTGGGAAAACCAGGTCCTCCTCCTCTCACGTGAACATAGTGATGAGATGTATCCTGAGAGTAAAGGCGACGCTGTAAAAAAATTATCTTACTACCTTCTCTTCTTTGTGTGGTGTTCAGCAACAGTCCTGACTTCAAACCAGAAATCAGATTATTGGCTCTTCCAACAAGTTTGACAACCATGGAGATTTAAATAACACAAGAGAAACAGAAATCACTATCGCATTCCCATTGTTGCAGAGAATATTTTATAGGGGTATTTCTGGTTCTTATGGCGCTACCCAGGCTGAAATTAAATGAATTGTTTTAATCATCTTATACAGTATTCACTAAGGAAAAGCTATTACATAAAGCGTATTTTCTTACTGTGAATATAAAACCACAGTAATTATATGGTGCATTTAGTACACAAAAAGTGTGTATGGTTTAATTAAAGGGAGCATATTCATTATTTAGTTTGCTGGCACCTTAACATTATTAATCCTGCTACATTAGAAAGTAAAATTTCCTTTCCAACAAATTATGCTAGCATCTCCAAGGAATTTTATATTGTATATTACTGCTGGCAATGCACACTATAATGACAACATTATGTAATTGAAATTGAGATTTGTCTAAGGGAACCAGTATAGATTTCAAAATGTATAAAGCATGAACATCACTAATGGGGCAACAATATAATAAACCAAAAAAGCAGAGAGAGAGAGAGAGAGAGAGAGAGACAGAGAGAGAGACAGAGAGAGAGACAGAGAGAGAGACAGAGGTATAAAGGAATGGCTTTCACTAGCTACAGGTCTCCTTTACAGAGAGGTGTATGGAATGGCCGACAAAAAGGACCTTGGGGTGGAGCAGGGGGAATAGGAAGAGAAGTCAAAGCCTCCAGTTTCCTGCCTAACACATTAGTCTCTCGTGAGCATTTATGCTTGCTTGACTTTTACAAATTCATCTTATGAGTACTTATCTTTCATTCTATTCAGAATATAAAGTGTTCACTTTTAAAACAGACTTCCATTTCAAAGGAAGTCCAAAAATAGAGCTGCATCTATGGGGCCCAAAGCTAGCAATAAACACAAGTGTTTGTTCGCATTTCGTCTTTCTTCACAGAGAAACAACAGAAGGAGAACTGGACAGGTACTTTACCCCAAGAAAAGTAGTCAGAAGATGAGTTTGTATTTGTTTCCACTAACTATGCTTCTAAACAGTTGTTCAAACATGTAGTAAAAAGAGATCTGCTCTAAGAGTAGGATGTGTTTCCTCTATAAAATGAAAACAGCATATTATGGGACAGAATCAGCATCCACATTTAGTTATAGAAAAAGATTTTCCTCAGAGTTATATTCCTTTACTGAGAGAATTACTGAGAGTGTAGAATGTGTACATCAAAGAGCTAGCAAAACTGCTACTTAACATGTAGTTCATGGTTATGGAAGTTAAAATTTCGGTAGCAATTATTCTTTAGAGAATTCATTAGGAAAGCAACCTATCTATGCAGTTTTCTGGCACAGTGGGAGGGATTAGCCATAGTGGAAACAGAGATAAACAGGAGAAATTATAACATTACAGCTATGAAGCCAAAGGTACCAGATGGAAAGGAGACAGATTATGGTAATAGATGAAGTTTAGGGGGGACAAAGAACCATGCAGGAACTAATGATGTCAATAAACATTACTGCAATCCATCAATCCTACATTAGAAAGAGGTTCTTATAGGAAAGATTCTGATCTACATGGACTGCTGGCCTCTGAGTACCACACCTCAGATGTGTTCAATAAATGTATCTTGGACAATTAAGTGATTCACCTTGTGCCCTATTTACATTGTGTTTAAGTCCTATGATTTTCCTGTGATGTTATTATTTTAATTCTCATTGTTTTTAATTCTCATTTTTAATACAAAATGAGTCTTAAATCTAAAAGTCAAAAGAACTGTTGTATGGATCTGTTTTCCCAACTGTAAAGATGGTGTTCTTTCATAATGAAGGTATTTACTAAGAAAGATCACATAAATTAGAAGAAAGATGGCTGCTTCTTACTCTGTTGACAAGTCAAGTAACCTTGGCTAAGTTACTGTTTCTCTGCGGAGGCTCCCTGTTTAGGGAGAAAGGACTACACTTACAAATAGAGAAATGGGTATTAACATTAAGACCATCTGTTCTTCACACCATATCGATTCCAAAGTACACATATGTTCATGCCAAAATGCTCTAAAATTTTGATCAATGTATAAAAATACATTGATATCAACACTCAAAATAGACCTGTAGTTTGAATTCTTGCTGTAGCTATACATAGAAATGAACAGCTGAAAAGCTGATTTTTCCTTTTGTTGGTGATTTCCCAAGAAAGAGTGATTTTATTTACAATACTGTAGTCGGGTACCCATGCAAAACCCAGGAAACCGAAACAATGTCTTACAAAGCTACAGAAATAAAACCATCGAGGACATGGTTTGGCCTTCATAAAAGTAGAGACCTTTATAATACCTATGATGAGACTATAAAAGACTAAAAACAAAAATAGGAAAATATATGAGCAGAGTGAAAAAAAGAAGCAGGGCTGCATGCAGCCACAGAGAACAAAGGGGATAAACACCTAGGGAAGTGGGATTGCTGGACAGCATCTAAACAGGGTGGGTGGGGGTGTTAAAAGGCCATTGCATGTGGAATAGCAACTGTTGCTAATTCCTTGGTATAAGAAACAACTTTTGTGTGGGGGGGAGTGGGTTGTGGGGGGGGGTGGCACATGCCTTTAATCCCAGCACTTGGGAGGCAGAGGCAGGCGGATCTTTGTGAGTGTGAGACCAGCCTGGTCTACAAGAAACAACTTTTGCAACAATTTGATGTATACTTTAAAACAGAGACAAAGGAAAAAGAGGTTGAAAATGTAAGAATTTAACTTGGACAGAGGATCACAAGAGAGACCATAGAGAATGACTTTAAAATCTTTGTTCTGCTGAGAACAGAAATTACTTTTGGAAGAAACAAAGTTAGGATTCAGAAATATTCTGCTGCAAAGAAGAGGTAAGTTCATCTGCTCAGCTTCCACTTTAAGAACTGTGGTGTTGACAAAAACTGTAATTGCAGCAGCAAACAAAGGCAGCAGAGTCACTAGCCCCCAAATCCTGCAAGCACGATGAAATAAATTAATAAAGCAGTTTTGATGAATGGACTTCAAAGGTAGAGAAGATATTTTACATGATGCAAAAAATGGGATCAGAACAGAACAAGAAATTAACCATTGTTATGATACGTTTGCACACACATGGTGAACCTTGGACCAGATTTGTACTCGGCTAAATCTATCAGGTTAAATATTTTCTCCAGTTAATTTTTATTAACCTGCATACAGGAAAATGTAATGATGCTAAAACTTAACACATAGCATTTTGTCACACTTTGGGCTTATTTTCTTTTTCTAAAATGTATGCAATTTTCAATGCTAATCAAATTTTTAGAAAGTCATTGACAATAGCACACTTCCAAAACTATTCTTTTCTGTAAACAACTGGTTTATAAAAGTTAATCAATGAACCAAAACATTTATATCAATATCAGCCCTCAAAGAAAAGGGATCATGGTGTTAGAAAATCCCAAGAAAGATAAAACTAATAAAAGGATGGAAGAGAGTGAAAATAAAGGTCAAATCTTGCTGTATCAACAGAGCTGTGGCTCAGACCAAGCTGGTATAGAAACTCAGTTTCTCCCACACAAGCTATAATACAATATTAATAAAACTCAGAGAATAAAGTTAAGCTGGGGATATATGAGCACCATATCTAACTTCATGGTTAGGAAAGGGCAGGGTTAAACAGAGATTTCCTGGACAAGCAATGCTTTATCCTAATCAATCAGAAAAAATGGGAGCAGGGGACTAGCATATTGGTGATACTAGGATGCAAAAAAAAATGGTGTTTCTAATAACAAAATCTAGGAGGTCGTGTGTTTGTTATGTAGCTGGGGAGAAAAGGCTAAAAAAATAAAAGCTGAGACCTTTGGTATGAATAGCAATTACAAAGGGCAAATATGTAATATAGCCAGAAAAAAAATAGTTCTTGGTTTATAAGCAAATAAATACACACTGATTCTACTTCTCAAGAACTCCAACTAATTTACTGAGTAAAGTAGGTTGCTCATTTCACAGTGAGTGTCACAAAGTTCATGAATGTGGATAAGCATCATTGAGTCTGTAGAGAGGTTTAGTGGAATATAATGGTGACAAACGAGACTGACTTCTTCCATAGTGCTTGTGTAAACTAGAATTTTGTTGTTGTTGTTTCTGTTGTTGTTTTTGTTTGTTTGTTTTTTTGAGACAGGGTTTCTCTGTGTAATAGCCCTAGCTGTCCTGGAAGTAGTTCTTGTAGACCAGGCTGACCTCAAACTCACAGAGATCCTCCTGTCTCTGCCTCCTGAGCGCTGGGATGAACGGCGTGTGCCACCACCGCCCGGCTAAACTAGAATTTTAATCTTGTTTTGACTTCAGAACTCCTTCCCTCAGGATTTCAGACTCAGACAGGAATCTGCCCATTCACTTTCTGGTTCTCAGGCCTTTGCTTTGTAGATCACCAAGATGTCTGGAGCTCTGAAATCTTCTGGAAAACCTTAACGATAACAACAACAACAAGCAGCTAAATATACATGCCTTCTTAAAAATTCAAGTCTACCTTATGATATATTAATGCAACGCTTTGACTTAGTAGGGTTATAAAAAAAAAACACTACTGTTTTTAAGCCCACACTGACACAAAGGAGTCAGACTATCCCAAATACCAGTCTGATCGATGAAGGAGGTTTGAGGGACAGGTTTGGCTTAGAAAAACTGTAGACTTTCCATTCCTCAGCCTTTGAGTTAGCCTGTTCATAAAACCCATCCCAACAAATCTCAAAATGGCAGAACATGCTTGAAGGATCAAGACTGAGGTCCCTGAATTTGGAGATCTGACCTCGGCCTCCTTGCTGGTGTCTAGAGGTCAAATATGAGGTAGCCATCTATGAAGACATAACCCGTCTCCCTCCCTACCTAGTTTTAAAAGGTGGGAATACAGAGGCCGGGTGCAAAAGACGGTGGAGACTTCTCAAAAGCAGAAAGGAGTGAAGCAGCCTCTTCACAGCAGTACAGAACTGAATGGAGAAAAAAAAAGCCTATGACTTTACAACCTGAGTATTCCCTGAGGGGAGAGTACAAATTCAGACTCAGAAGGATTGGCATTACAAAACCAGGTATAAAAGTAGTAGTAATAGATCAGTTTTCAATGGCCTAGATAATTGCCTCTTCTCCCGGTGTCATTTTGACACTAGGAGACAATGAAAGGCAGCACACTCCATGTGTTTCTGTTACAGAAAAAACCCACTCCAGGCTACGTTCCAGGAAGGTGCTTTCCTTATGTCCCTGACATTCAAACGAGCACTGGAGCAACGTGACTTTTAATTTTATGTTCAATTCTTTCTTTATCCTACCCCTCTGTAAACACAGCCAAGAAATGCAGTTTGAAGAGGACATCGGACCGCCTGAGAATGTCCTAGGACAGGAATGCCCATCCCTACAGCATATGGATGAAGTTCAAAGGCTCGCTCCTTCAGCAACTCCCATATTTGGATGCCTTTCTAGACTCTTGTTTTCCTCCAGAATTCTTTCCAAGGTGCAATCTGAGTATGAAACGACAACCAATCAAGTTGTGAAACACTCCTTCCCTAAACCGTCCCCGTGGTAACGGACACATTCTGGTCTCTTCAGCTGGTGATGAGTAGCGTGAGTGTGGCACATCTTTTGATCCCTGTTGCTGTGTTGGCTATAAGCAGAGATCCTGACAGGAGACAACTCATTAAATCTGCCCTGATTTCTGCTTGCTTTTCTCTCTTCCTTATTTCCTTTTCACAACTCAGGTAACTTGACTCTGACTTAGAGAAGGTGGCTATTAGTCTCCATATGATTAAGAACATTAGTACTTATCGATATGTCACTTATCCCTCCCCTATTATGTGAAAGCTACCCTGACCTCTGAGTGTGGAAAAATCCCTGCCATCTGACATGCCCTGGAGGAGGAGCTTGTGACTGAAGAAACAGCATGAAAAATATATATATTTTTTACGCCTACAATATGTGTGAGGGCATAATCTATGATATCCAAATCCACTGACATCTACACAAACGCATGATTTAATAACATGCTATTGCCTTCAAGAATTTGAAACATCTCCCGGTCAGATATTTTAATTAGTCTCAATTCTCTCCATGTCTCAAATCTTCAATCTATGAACTTTTCTTTGGTTAAATGATTTGAAATTTTGCAGAGTAGTTGCTTAAAATTAAGGCTGACTTTTAGCTATTGAATCCCCCTGAGAAGTTTTGAGTAAGTCATTAAATAAGTGCATTTAAATCCAATTTCAGCAATTCTTATTTTCACTTAATTTCTTCTATGATTAATATGAAGAATGAAAAACGAACTAATTTAACAAAAATTAAAGGTTTTCTAGAATTTATTATGAGTGTATTTTTTTATTTCAAAAGGTGGAACTAACAGCTTGAAAATAAATACCTTGTTCTAATAATTAGAGCAAGCAAAGTAAATAAAAATAATGCAATGCAAAAACTGTAGAATTTTCACAGAAAAATGAGGCAAAGAAATACACACTGTTCCCTTAATCTTACAGAGAAATTCCTCTCTTGACAATGGAAGGACTAATTAGGAAATCTTACTTTTCAAGAAAAAAACATTTGAAGGATTAAGAAAGAAAGGACTAGAATGCAACATAGTAATTTGTTGCTGGGCCCTAAAGTCTTCCTCAGTAGAAGGGATAAAAAGGGACAAAGTCAACACAGACCTGGGTGTCAAGTAGAAGATTTACAACAAACTCCTTTATTTAACAACAAGGGTGGGAAAGTGGAGTTATAACCCTCCCAGCACCCATTTTTTTCTGATCCATTAACAATTGACATCTCATGCTTGCCCCTCATTGGCTAAGTGCCATCAGAACCTCTCACAGAGCCTGTGGGTAGGCACTCAGGAAACACCAGTTGGACCCTCCTTATTGCTTAGACATGATCAGGACCTCTGACTGTACAAGGCAGACTCCAGATTGACTCCTTTTGACTTCGTAGGTCTTGACTTTCTACAGTAATTCATAGTCAAGATAAGATAAAAATCATTTATATTATATAGAATGAGATGGTTGTGAGTCATCGTCTTACAGTCTGTAAAACACCAGTCTTCATTAATCTTTTCACCACTCTAGTTCAAAAGGATGACTTTCTAGATCACAAGATAAAAAGTAAGAAACTGAGACATAGTCGTTGGACAACAGCAAAAAATGTATCTATACATTTTGTTATGAAATTTTCGATGAAATGAAAATATCAAATATTAGTATTTATGCAATTTAGATTCTACTTCTTGGGCCAGTATTTTAGCAAATAATTCTTCACAAGGCTCAGTTTTAGTAAAAATATCCAGACTCAAAAAGTAAAAAGCGCATGTATACAGTATAAAAATGTTGATTACATAGAAACTTAGAACAGTGGATACCAGACACTAGAAATGAAGGGGAGAGAGATAATGGGGAAGGAAGATCAAACAATAGAAATTGATCACAGTCAGAAAGGAAGGAGAAGCTATGGTATACCACAGCAAAGTAGGATGACTATTGATAACTAAGTATATACACCTCAAAAGACTACAAGAATGGATTATTACTGTTTTTGCCATAAAGAAATGATAAATGTTTGAGAACATAAATATATTTAACCTGATTTAAATATTAAAAAGAGACATTGTTTTTAATATGTATTTTTCACTACACATTTGTTGAGAACATTAAGAGCTCCATTAACTTAGAAATGTCTTAAATACCCTATAATTTCCAGGGTGAAACAAGGCACTACTTGAAAGACGTCAAGCAAAGATGGGTGGTACAACACATTGGTGCCTTTGGTTGCTCAGCTGAGAGTGTAATTGTCATGAGCTAGGACATCTGAAAATAAATGGATCTAAATATATGGTAATAAAGAGTGGATGATAAAATCTGCATTTGTTTCCTACATGGTCTAAGGAAATTTATCTTTCCAACATTATTCTGTAAATCTGACATACAGGGGGAAGTGTATATTAGAGGAATAAACATATAAATAATAAGATTGATTAATCTGTTTCATATTCTGCCTACCTGAATAGGCTTCTGGATATTCTGCTTCCAGGATGTTTAATATTACAAGTATACTTAGCATGTCTGTGTTTAAAAGGTAACTTGAATGATGCTTCCCTAATAGAAGTTTTCCACCTCTGTTTCCAAGAATAAAAAGGGAAGTTCTGGCGAAAAATTAATGATGTAAATTAAAAAACTTTTGCATGATATTTTTTATTAAAAACTTAAGTCAGCTTTTAAGAATGATAGTTAATTTAATGAGACAAGCTCACCAAGAGAAAGTGAAACAATTAAAATGGACAGGAAGCACAACTGACCATGATCAAGATAGTTGAAAAGAGGGTGAAGTGACATTACCAATATATTAAGGCGTACTTAGGAAGAACTTCTTATTGCTCACATACATTGAATTTTATTTATATTTTTTAGTAAGCAAAATCCTTCAGTGCCCTCTGGTAAGTGCACAGTCATACCAATAAATGGTTTTATAGCATTTTCAGACAATGTCAAATCGTATATCTAGTTGTAAGACAACTCCTGTTTCTACATTTCCTAGGACTTTTAAAGAATATTAAAGAGATTTCATTGTTGTGGCTACTTCTACTGTTTTGATTTATAGCCTACCTTCAAATAAAGGAAACCATAGTTTCTCACTGATTTGACTTAAGTAGTTTTTGCCATTTCCTCCAAAGCTTGTTATCACAGGAGCATACTTACTCCTGTTATCGTCTTCAGAACAGTCCCTATCACATTTGCTTGACCCAAACTTCCTCAGCATTAGTGTCAAAAACTGAAACTATACCCTTGTGATCGTTTCCAATCTTCACACAGCATCCCAGTATGTGCCATTTTCCTTAGAACTTGCACGTTGATTTTTAATTTTTAATTTAGCCCCAGAACCAGCCATTTTTCACTGCGACGACACTTAGACACGACTGCTTTCCAAGCTTGATTCTCCTACTAAATTACTAGGATTTTATCATATTTTCCAGATGGATTCATTTGCATTTTCAAGAAATAAATCTCACTGTGTAATTTATTGCCTACTTTTTGTAATGTAAAGGTGTTTGTGAAGCTTAAACTTATGTTTGCGTTTGTGAATTCATAATTTATCTTAAGCACAAGTGCTAATAAATTTTATAATGCTGCTGAGTGACTCCTATACATGTTAGATATATACAATTTCAACGTCTAAAATGGAAGAACTTGCATACTTGATGTTTTGAAACTTTTTTGAAACTTGACATAAGTTAAGGTTCTCAAATATAGTAATAAGTTGGAATTTCTCACATCTTTCTAACATACTGTGGTATGGACATAGAAGGAGTGTTGATGATTGAAAAGATTAGCAATCTATTTTTCAAGACAATATTCATAGTG
Source organism: Dicrostonyx torquatus (assembly GCA_028555095.1). Taxonomy (NCBI): domain Eukaryota; kingdom Metazoa; phylum Chordata; class Mammalia; order Rodentia; family Cricetidae; genus Dicrostonyx; species Dicrostonyx torquatus. The sequence goes on from JAQHUG010000282.1 coordinate 1,927,884, forward strand.
GTGCTGTACCCAAGATAGCAAAGGCAAATTACCTTCCATTTTTTTCCTCTTCCTCTTTTCTGTTATTACAAAGTTCAGCGTTTTCTTCTTTTAAAGAGCAACCATAATTTTCACGGTGCAACCATTGACTACTATGAGATGAACTACAACTTATTCTTTAAGCTCATTTATTCATATTTTATGGACAACTAACCAAATGTTAGGTATACTACTGCTCATAAATGAACAAGGACATGACTTAAATATATAAGCAACTCATTTTCCATGGAAAGAAAGCTGACATTTAAACTAAAACTAATTAGTACTATGAATATACTCAAAGGATATATAAGAGAACATGGAAACATGCAAGAAGATTAGGTGGGGAAAAGTGCCAAGACTGGTGACTTGGTTTACCACAAAGACTTGGTGATAAAAGGACAGAACCCACTCCAGGAAGTTGTCCTTATACAGCCACATGCACTCAATGGCACATGAGTCATCTCCCACATACCTTCACACAAAAATTGAATAGTAAATACATAAATATAGAAATGATTTTTAATACATTATTTCAAACTTATGCCATCAAAATGTTTTATTAACTACAAACAGATTACAAATAAATTTTTGAAAACACAGTTCATGAGCCACATACTAATTTCCTAAAGCTATAGTATTATACTAGAAAATAGATTACGCAACCTAATCATAGGGCTATACTTTCCTCAAAATTACTAACACATTATTTTAAGAAGTGTCTAATTCTGGTCATGAAATTTCATAATGTATTTGTGCATAAATATAAAAAATAAAAATTTAAATAATTGCTTAGCTCTTCTGTTTATAGAATAAAGAAAATTACACTGTGAGAAAGTTTCATACAGAAAATTCACAGTTAAAAATGAAGGTCAATCCTCGAAATTGACTAATTTTGACATTTTTCTTCCTTGATTCCTTTATTGCATACATTCTTGCTGCTATGTTTCATGTCTTCTACCTTATCAGCATTCCTAGCCCTGACTGAGGACATAAACTGTCGCTAATTTCAAGCATTTTAGTAAGGAGATCTTGACCTCCCTGAGGCATCATACTGTATCAACCGTTCAATAAACCATCAAATGTTTTACTTATTCTAAAGAAAAAAACAAGTTTGGAAAATATTAAGCACTTAGGATTTTGTGGAGTTATATGAAGTTTCCCCAGTAGGCATAAAATGTTAAAATCACTATCTTTCCTCCCAGTATCAAATTCAGCCAATGGATTATTTTCTCTTAGGCAATCGAACACAGAGGTACACACTGTCAATCTTCATGTTGCATTTGACTCCTATTATTTCATGACTAATTTTCTTCTGGAGTGTTGAAAAGCACAGTGGCACTGAGACATGGGTCTCAAATGTGAACACAGAAACACAGGAAGCAAAGCTGCATGACATCATATCCTACCACATTATCACATTGCCTGGGTTGCAGTCACTCAAGACTTCCACTGATTTAGCTAGAAATACAACTCTATTATTTTGAGGCAAAATTTAATATAAATGAATGTAATTCATGGCTACTGAAAGTAGCAGGTGATAAATAAATCTCCAAAGATATAAAATTATAAACTTAGCAAGAGTTTGTGAAGAAGTCTTCCCACAATTATTTTAAGCAAACACTTTGATTAAATTGCAGATATCAGTTCAATTCCAAACTAAGAAATGACATAATTTTTTAAAAGGTATCCTGAAAGTTATCTTGGAACTCTGAATGAATTCTGTGAGACAATATAAAAAAATCAGAGACAATTATTAGCATTCTGAGATATTTTTCCAGTCATTATCTACTTATACATTTGCAGTAACATGATGAAACTGTCAGTCTATGAATCTATGGAATTTTTAAAAGAAAAAACTTATGATTTATTTATATTCTTCTTCCTAAAAGAAAAATATAGTTCATCTCACAATATCACACTGTGTTTTTAATGGGTTGTATTGATTATAGTCTTTATGTCTTTCAGAGACATATGAATGCAGTAAAGAACTCTAGGGAAAGATGCTGGAGAAAATGGAAATTCAGTGAGGGAAATGGTATTATTTTCTCCTAAATGTACCTGACTAGAAGAAATGAGTGGGACTTCCAAATAATGCTGTGATTTCAGCAGGAGAAACACTATTGGAGCTGAATCCACAAGTTCCAGAGTGTTTCATAAACACCATGACATAGAAGAATTGCACATGGGTAATAGATTATAGATATTAGATTGCTAGATGACCATTAGACTGGGAGTATCTACATGTGAGGCACGTGTCTACTCACACTGTGAGGAAATAAGAGGAAAACCAAATGAAATTTTAAAGACAGACACAAAAATTATATATTACCTACAATGGAGTATAAATCAGAATTAGAGCTGACTTCTCAACACAAACAGTAGAAACCAGAAACTAATGAAATGAAACTTCAAGAAAAATAAATACATTTTTAATCTTTACCAAGAAGAATGTCTGCCAAAAACAAAGATTAAAATCAAAGACATACTAAGACAAAGTAATCCTGATAATACTTTATGAGTAGGCTTCACTAAAAGAAATGCCAGAGGCTATTTTTCAGAAAGAATTAAAAAAATAATATTAGTTGAAATGAGAAATATAAGTAGAATAATGAACAAGGGAATGGGTGACTAAAATATGTGATTAAGTATTCATTGCATTTATAGGATGACATACTGATATTACAATTTGTTAGAATTGAGGTTTATAGAGAATTATGATACGTGGCATGTCTTTAAATTGACTGGGAGTAAATTAGATTAAAATACTTTAGGATTTTCCTCAGAAAGAGAAAAGTATTTATATTCTATTTTTGTAATTCATGAGCTAAGGCATTTGTAATAATAGTTGTAAAACAGCACAAAAACTATAAGCTGACATAGAAGAAAAGAAAATGATGTTAATTAAAATACATAGTTAAAGAGAAGTTTCTTAAAAAGTAGAAAACATAGTTGGGCAATTAACTTAAGAAATGGCTAAACAACACATACTGGGCATTATCAATACAGAAATGGTGTAATACATTGTGTCACATTAGGAACTGGTCACAGAAACATGACAAACTTCAGAGTAGCAAAAGCCTAAATATATCAGAGATAAAACTTTATCCCTGAAAAAAAGTTCATGCTTCAGTATATTTGATTAAAAAAAGATTTTTCCAAACCAATGAAAATGTGGGAAGAAATATTCACCAAGCATAGTTCTAAATGCAATGTCACATGACCAACAGACATGGAAAACTTCTTTCACTATACTCTCTACTCTCAACTAAGTACCATTTGAACCCATGCTTCAGTTCTCTGAGTCACAAAAGGATTCAATTACTACATCGCCTATATATCTGTGACAAATTTAGAGTCCAGTAATCAAAATTCATTTTATTACAGTTGGAAAGCACAAGATAAGGAATTTCTAGAGGTGGAAGAGAGAAAGTATATGTACAGGAGCTACATGGCAGTTCTTGGCAACTGTCTGGGCACATACCAGGTTTATACCCAATCAAACACACATACCATAGAACATTCTCATAAATCTTCATAGTATCATGGTTCATAATATCAAGATAATGAAATTATAGCCAACTGTCTACGTCAGTGATTTTCAACCTCCCTACTGCTGTGACCTTTTAATATAGCTCCCCATGTCGTGGTGACTCCAATATATTGTGACTTATCCATAAGATGGAATAAGTAGTCAAAATAAATGAGTTTTAAAGTCATGTGGCTATCATTGTGTTCCAAAAATATATAGGTCCATCCCCTTTTAATTTTTTCTCAATTCTAGGTTCAAATTTCTTTGTTTGCTTGCTTGTAAGAAAGCTGTGTTGAAATACCAAACAGAAGGACTAATCACATACTGTGAGGACATTTTTCTGTTCCTTGTGTGTGACTATACTGTTTTGTGGTGAGGCACAGCTTAAATAACCTCCCACGTGCAGCTAGAAACTACTGAAGTCCTCAGCCCAACTGAGCCTCTTGACCTCAGGGCTGTGTGCAGCCAGCCGTGCTGCATTCCTCAAAAGTTGTACCCCTCCCAGCTCACTGGTCCTCTTCTCAAGTCCACCATCAATGCGGTGCCCAACATCTTTCTGAATATATGAATTTCCATCTGCCTATGTCTTTTCAAACATCTAACTGAAACACTACTACTAGGAATCAGCAAGAATATGATATCATCTTTGAAATCGATTGTGTTGATCCAAATACTTCTGTCCAATCAAGCCAATTATTTAGAATAGAATACTTGAGAGCTTACCACCAGTATATTCAATAATAAACTTGATTTTAATGCATTTTATAGTTTTTTTTAAATATTTCATGTTATTTTACATATTTTTTATTTAGTATTTTGTTAGCATTACAGAAGAGCCTAGGCTAACCTAGAATCATTGTTTTTCCTATTTAGCGTCCTGGTACTGAGATGACAAGCTGTGTCACCAAATCTGTCTTATTTACCTTCTTTTTAAATAGCTATTTTTAAAGCATTTCTTCCATGAAGCCAGGAAATAATATCCTACATAGCAATTGAAAGAAAACAGAAAAGAATAGAAGAAAATGTAAAGCTGCATTGGTGCTCATTTTTTCTTTTCTTTTTATTTTTTTTATTATTTTATTTTTTGCTTTTATACATCTTCTAAGAAGGCTTGAAAAAGTTGTCATACTAGGACATCTGTTCACAGGACAATCTGGAAGATAGTCTCTCTGTGTAGCTGGGCAGCCTGAGTGGAAACATATTAAGACCATGTAGAAGCTGAGACCAAAAGATTGGTCTCATGTTATTTTATTTTGAAGGATAACAAGAAAACATGGTTTATTAAATAATTTAAAGTTGAGGACTGTCAGAAGAACTCCTTGATGTGTGATATTTGTTTTCAAGATAATTGTTACTCCTAGTGGTTTTTTTATTTAATTAAAATTTTACTTTCTTCTTACATAGTATTTCCTAATTAGTTTTCCCCCTCCTCCCATCTAGATCTACCCCCTTTCTACCTCTCATTTAAAACAGACAGAATTCTATGAGATAGCAGAATATAATATACAGGTATGATATATCAAGAAAACAAAAGCAAGTTTAAAAATTAATCTAAACAAATTAAATGAAAACAAATAATAAGATAAAATTTAAAATAAAAAAATCCTTGACAATATTATAAGAAAAGGAACCTCAGAAGATGCCATCGGGTTCATCTTTTGATAGTCATTTACTGGTGGCCATGTACTTTAAGCTTAGAGTAGTTTGTTTCCCCACTGAGACTTCTTGGAGAAAACTAAATTTTCATTTGTGAGTGGTTATCAATTAGAGATTGCTTCTGTGATAAGGTTGGAAGTATTATGTCCACTTCTCCTTGAAGTTCTAGGACCTCATCTGGTACAGACCTATGCAGGCCCTGTTCATGCTGCCTTCCAACTCTTTGAGCTTTAGTCTTGTTGACTAGGCCTTGTTTCCTTGGTATCCTTCATTTCCTCTTGACTCTTTCTACCTCCTCTTTGGCAGAGTTCCCTGAACTCTGAGGGGGATTTGATGAAGAGGGCCTGTTTAGGGCAGAGTGTTCCTAGATCTCACACACTCTGCATATTGCCTGAATCTGGGACTCTATATTCTCCCACCTGATTAAGGAGGAAGGTTCTCTGATGATGGCTAAGCAAGGAACTGACCTATGAGTACAGCAGAAAGTCATTAGAAGTCATTATATTACAATGTCTTTTTAGTAGGCTTTCCTGTAGGTCCCTGGGCTATATAGTCTCAGGTTCTTAGTCACACAAGCAGTGTTTGGAATGGATTCCATGTTATGTAGAGTGGTACTTGAGTCAAGTCAGATACTGGTTGGTTACTCAAACAATTTGTGCCACAGATAAATTAACATATCTTACAGATAGGACACTATTTTATATAAAAAGTTTTGTGGTGGGGTTGGTGTTTTCAATTCCCTTTTGGTAGCCAGCAGAGTACCTTTATGCACCAAAGATGCTCACACATAAGGGTGAAGGTTTTATGTGGGCACCAGCTCAATTTCTATGTTCAGTAACTTCTGTAGGTGTTGTTTGCAACAATGGAACTTGCTGTCAGTTTGTAGAAAGGAATATAAAATTTTGGCAATACCTTGGGCTGTTTGAGTGTTCCCAGGATATGGTGTGGAAGGTCCTTCTGCCTATGTGTTGTTTTTATTGGTTAATTAATAAAGAAACTGCTTTGGCCTATAGAAGGCAGAACTTAGCTAGGCAAGAAAAACTAAACTGAATGCTAGGAGATGTTGACTGAGGTACAGTCCTGCAGTCATTAAGTCCCAAAGAAATACACAGAG
>JAQHUG010000282.1:1948991-1969498 GCA_028555095.1 Dicrostonyx torquatus
GGGGGGCAGAATAATTAACTAATGGCGGGGCGTGGCTATAAGCCGAATAGGCCAAGACCATTCCCCTTCAGTGTGGCTACAACAGTGAGTTCCAGGTAAAATATATTTCTAGATATTGGGAGCTGACACTTAGGAATGAGAATAGGTGACAGGGTATCTTTGGGGTTCCACAGGGGGGATGAAACAGGTTCCTCCACCAGTATTATTAAATTCTCTGAGAATGAGGGCAGAGAATGAGAGGAGAAGCCACATGGGATAGTGAAAGACCCACAAGGTGGAGGTGTTCAATGGAGTGCCCCCAGATTCAATAACCAGGCCATCAGCTGCAACAAGCAAGAGGTTTATTTCTCAATTGTACAACCGGGTGCTACAGCCCTCGGGAAACTGAGCACCCTGACCATCACAGCAAACAAAATTTTAAAGGCAAAAACCACAACTTTAACATGAATTATTATATAACATCCAGGATTGGTCTAGACTATCGAACTAGGGTTACAACAAGGGCAAAATTAACATAGTCCCACCTGCACATGTTTTTCTTAACTGAGTGATCCAGCTGCAACTTGTTTTGGCAACTAGTTGGTTTCCTAGTGGGTGGGAGGTAGGGGAACTGACTAGGGTTCAAGTGACAAGCTTGTTTATCTCTGCCTTCCTATATGGGTGTCCTTAATTTTTAGGGTTGGGGTCTTTCAGATAGTATGGTACAGAGCTGGAGATGAGATTAGGAGATTGGATTTGAAAATAAGTGAAGATCTGAAGCTCACCTACCTGCTTTGCTGCTCGTCTTGCTTATTCTACAGCCTTTGCTGGTAGGTTACCAAGAAATGCCTGGTAGAGCTAGGGGCTAGGATCACAGGATGAATGGGGAGGAAGGTTGGAGAAGATATATGGCATCCACTGGAGATGGGGACAGGAGGGAAGGGATGCTGTAGCAGGTGTGTGCTACAGAGCTGGGCATGAAACCCGGGAATATCATTTAGAGAAGAAGTGAGAGAGGTGAAGATTTTCAGTTAGCTGACCTGTTTCCCTGGCCCAAGTCTCAAAATGGATATTTATTTATTTGTCTGTTAAGGAAACGTGTCACATTTTCCACATTCCTAGGTGACACCCAGGGTCCAGTATTTATCCCTCAGTTTCCTCCCCCTTGGTCAGTTGGGTCCCTGCTGCTTATAGGGAAAGACTGCAGATGGATTGCTTGGCAGTTTTACTAATAACATTTCTGGCTCCACTCCTGCCTCTGGGCCACGTCTCTTTCTACACAGCTGCCTCTTTTTTGGACTGACCTAGTTCAACTTCATCTCAACCAGGGTCCCAGCTTCTATTCCAGCTTCTTCAGTGAGTTCCACTTATGCTAGATGGGGCCATCGTTTCAAGGCATACATTGCAAAATTGTGTGTAGGGTATGCTCACAAGCTAGGAAACATGTCTGATACTGGAAATTTAGGAAACTTTACATAGTTAGTGAAGTTATTAATCTCAAGATCCTATAACCACCACTTTCCTAGACAAGCATAATTTCTAACTGCCTTCTAAATATGTATCTTTATTTTCATAGATAAGTATAGGTTTGATCCTTCATCAAAGAAAGCATATCTTTGCAACAGACAGAAATTATGACAGAAAAATCACAGGTAATCAAAATGTAGAGAAAAAATGACTATGCAGTACCCAGTCACAACTGATACTTCTAGTTTTCGCATGTAAGGCTCAAGGTCCTCAGCAAGACCTAGATGACCAGAAAGTCCGATTTGAGGCTGTTGTGTCTTCTAAAAATGACAAATAAGATATACTCATGATACTTAAAAAATATGGCTATCTAAATAAGACCTGATTCATAACACCACCAATGGACATAGTAACACTGAAGATAGAAATTTAACAGGACCCCATCTCAAGACAACTAGAAGAAACTAATGACAGCTCAGAGAGGAAGAATTAGTCTTCCCCTGATTGGTTATCTGATATTAAGTGGTCAGCCCTGAGTGAAGGGGCATGGAAGGAGTTGGAGGAAGGAGAAAGAAAGGAAAAGATATAATTATATTTTGATTTTATAATGAAAGCTACAGGAATAATTTGAATCACTTATGTTTTATAAAGTACTGCAAGATCCCATGTTTTACTATTTTTCTTCAGAATAATTCCCATTATTATAAATTCCTGTACTGGAATTCTGTCAGTCCATCAAGACTTACTGAAAACTATTACCTCCCTTGCAAACTTCCCTAGGAAAGTTTACTTCTAGTAGTAGCAAATATGAATTCAATATGTGATAGCAAGATACAAAACAAATCCAGGTTATTTTTAAAATATGCAATATGTTTCTTTTTAGAGAAGGCATTATGATATTAGTTTTCAATCATTACTGAGATTTTGTCAGAACTGTAAATAGCAGTCTTGAACTCTGAACCTCCTGCTCTTCTATGAGCTTCAGATTGTGCTTTTCTTCTTGTCTGTATGTCTCTCATGTAAGCTAGACTTCTCCTGGGAGGGAGCAATGCTGGAACTTCCAGGTTGCATTATTCGGATTCCATAGCTCAATTGAAAGAGAAATTCCTTAGTAATTTGCATGAGAGTGGAAACTGATTCATGACAAGTAGAATCCCAGGCTCAGAAATCCAACATTTTGGTTATTTTAAAGCTCTATTTTTAGTCTTGGTGTGTTTTTAGATATTTTACCCTTTACCAGGTGTAGTTCTAAAATTCAATACTCACCTTGATCTTTTCCTCTTCCTTAAGCATTTAAACACAAGCTCATTGGTTAGTCCCCATGTCCAAGTCAATGGGAAAGAAGCACGAAGGACACAGGGAACCTCTTGAGCTGTGAAAAGAGCATAAAGAGCATAATTGTAATTACACAATTCAAATGCAAAACACAAGACAAAGCTTGACAACTTGATGTTCTATGAAAGTGGACACAGGGAATCAAAGTAGGTCAGCTATTTCTAGACCTTCAAGTAGAGACAAAAAAGTTAGTTAGAAGTACATTTTACTAATACAGTGCTACATTATTTTAGCACAAGGCAAGTACGAAGTATTCATTACTGTTGATCACTGACCTTCCTTGTGACCTCAGCACAGTAGAGCATAAGAAAATCTAGCTGAGAATCAGAAGAAAATGGCTAATACTTCAATCACGTCTCCAGGAGACTCACAAGCGTGGAAATTAAATTGAACTGAATTACTAATTACTGATGGGTTAGCATTCCAGAGTCCTCTTGGGGCAACAACCACAAGTTTCTGCTTTGATGATAACTCAGCAATTCAAGGGAAAGACCCATTCCCAGAGTGTAAGGCATGGCTGGCCAGCTGCATGACAGTAGCTAAGCTTTAGGATAAGCTCAGATCTGGAATTTCTAGCTGTGGTACATTGTTAAAGCATGTATGTGCAATGGTCTCTTCCATTAGGATGTCAATAGTGTGGCAACAAACGCTCGCTCTAAGGTAGAAGTGCTTACCAATGGAGTGACGCTTTAATATCCAGGGCCTGACTTTGTAATTAGCATATGTGCCATTGCCCTACATAAATTTCAGTATGGCTAATAATAAGGAGGTGTCTATAATTAAATGTCAAAACTTAGAGGTATCGTTATGCCCATATCGGCGAAGTCCTTGCAAAAGCCAACAAGGAGACTGAGTCCCGTATGTAAAAGCAAAGATCCTTTAGTTTAAGCAAGTTTGCAAACTTGGTCTCTCCACATGTCCAATGTGTTGGAATAAATGGAGAGCCCCGAGTTATGTTAGAATTGGGTATTTATAGTAGTAAAGGTGGGGGTGAGGGGTTTCTGAGGTTTAGGACCCCTGATTGGCTGACATTTGTCTATGGGTGTCCTGATGAGTGTCTTCTGGCAAGTGGTCCTATCTACAGAGCTTGGAATACTAGGCATTTTTTTGAATGGTCTGTTTTTGGGTGGTGCTTGGATAATCTCAGTTTGTGGTTCTTCCTGAAGCCAGGTATTGCTTCAGGGTAAACTACTGAGACTCAGGCCTCTTATTAAATTTATTGATTCCCTAGTCCTACTCTGGCAGGTGATAATGGTTGGAAGTAAAGAACTTCCTTTTGGTGACCTGCCCATACTTAGCTTCTCATGGCTGGCTCCCACAGTATATTCCAAACTGTGAAGCAAATGATACTGTTTAGCCTTGTTTATGAAACTTATTATACTTCTCAATCCACATCATATCCCCTTCTGTTTTTTTGATCCCATTAGGAGGAGTGGGTGAAGGTAATAGACAAATTGAATGTGTGTTCAAATGTTTTCACTTGAACAATCTATTAAAAAAATGGAATACTACTAATTTTGTCCTATTTGGCCAAAGCTTTATTAGGTATTGTCAAGAGTTTTAAAAGTCAATTTGTTCTAAGAAGTAGATCCTACATGTGTTCCTAGTTTGACTTCTCTACTGGCCTCTACACTTTGTGTCTTTTAATTCTAAAAGCTTGACCCCACTTGGAAAAACTACAATAAATTCTATGCCCCAGGTGAACCAACTCCAAACAAACATGCTTTTTATTATCTCAGATTCATTAAAATGTCCAATGAACACTAATTAGGCTTTCTGCTAAACTTTTAGAAAAAGGTGGTCTGTGTTTATCCTGGATTGAGAAAAGCAGTTGTTCTGTCAGAGAAGAGCCTTTGCTGGGTCAGTCCCTAGGTCAGTACTCCGCAAGCATCAGTTAAGGCAGACCTGGAAAAGTCAAGTTCCAGAGATAGATTCTGCTCATTCACAGGCCCCTGAAAGCACTCATTTATGCTCTGTTGTGACTCTGAGGGATCATTTATGAGAAGCCTCCTCAGAGCCAAGCATCAGTCTCTCTTACTCCTCAGATGCATTGATCTTTGGGGAGAAAGTGGCACAATTGTGAGCACAAGGGAAACAGACTGTAACATGGAAATACATCACACCTCTGAAACACACAGAGAAGCACACAGACACCATTTGGGTTGTTCATAAATCAGCAAGGAAATTCTTTACAGTTCTCTCCCTCCCTGTCAATATTTATCTCCCAAGAAACTAGGGAAGCCTTAGGCAAGTAACAATTGCTTCAGACTCAGCAGGCTGGCAGGTTCACTGACACTTGCTACGATAACTGATCCCACCTGAAATGTTATGAGTGCCTCCTTTCCAAAGTTCCTGATAAAAGTGTCTTTCTCACTGGGGCTCTGCTCAGACACATAATAAAAAGTGATCAATTTTTTAAGATGCTCTTTAGAAAGACTTTAGAAATCTGTTTTAATATCCCCTAGAAGAAAGAACTGTACAAGCTTCCAGTGGTACAGTGTGACTCCCCAATACAATGTGAGTCCCAGGGACACAGTGTCACTTTTCAGTGCTATAGTGTGACTTCTTCCCCCTTAATACAGTGGCCCACTGTCATACAGTGTGACTCCCAACTTCACAAATGTTAGAAATGGCACTTTGAATTGAGAAAATTGCTTTTAGAATTCAAGGTGAGAACTATCAGGAATTTTCCCTCAGTATCCATAATGACTCTGTTCCCAGTGAATATGGACTGCCACCAAACTCATGCCAAGTCAACATCATCTTAATTGCTTAGACTTTTATCATCTCTGTTGTCACTGCTTCAAGACCATAGGGCATTAATTTATATTAGTGTCACCTGATTAGCAACACCTTTGTGTTGAAGAGATGTCTGAGCTATGTCTGAAAAGTACTTTTCTTTCAGAGAACCTGAGTTCGATTCCCAGTGATGACAGTGAATAGCTCACAAACAGCTGTAGTTCTGGCTCCAGGGAGTCTGATGCCCTATTCTGCAATGAGCAAGCACCACACACACACAACTGTAAACAAAGTCCCATGGTGTCTATACACCCAAGCAGGTGCCTGTGAGAGATTTTTTCTTAAAATAGTCATTTGAAGTGCTAATCCATATCTTTTGAGGTGGGAAGATCCACCTAAAATCTGGGCCATACCTTCTGCTAGCAGCCTATATAAAGGGCATCAGAGAAGGAAACTTGTTCTCTTGTTTACATAATGTAGCTCTTGGTAGCAAGTCTGTTCCTCCACTAGCATTAGAGCCTATTTCTTTGAAATTTGGAAATATTCTGAAGAACAGTTGAGACATTTAGCTTTGTGCACTAAACTGGGCTCATGCACAGTGTGTTAGTAGACAGCTCTTTATCACTAGCTGGACCACAGCAATTCCAATAAAACTCCTTTATTTTATATATAACAATAAAACCTATATATTATATATATATGTATGTGTGTGAGATGAGTGTGTATTTATATATATATATATATATATATATATATATATATAAATTATGCAAGCTTTGTTCCTCTGGAGAACCCTAATCAATACAGTATCAGAGTTTTTCCTTTAACTGAGTGAGAGATGAAGGAAGCAACCTCTTAGCAGGAGAAGGAGCTCATCAACTCAAAGCTCTATAAATCCTGTTCTTTAGAACTTTGGGGGAATTACAAGTAGACATGTATATTTAAGTATTTTATTAGCCTTTGGGGACAGAACAAATCTTGAAGCATATTGTGGAACACAGAAGATGAGTCTGACAATTAATTCCTCAGGCAAATAGCCCATCCTGAGGCTCCCTCAGCTGTCCTTACTCCCTCTAAGACTCATGCCATTAACACAAACTCAATGAGGTTGAAAGACACTTAGTAGAAATAGCAAAGATGTTCCTCTTACTCCTGAACTTCAGGAAATTGCAAAGGAGTCAGAATCTCTATGCAAAGAATTGAGAATTCAGATACATGATTTTTCACTTCATTGTTTGTGGGAAAAAAAAATAAAATGACCAGATATTTTGGTACAATTTCAATGACAGAGAGTATTTGTGTCTCTGTACTTCTGAAAAATTCTGAGTATTTTTTTAAGGGGGGGGATCGATGGGATTAATAGATTGGTATTTGTGAGCTATTTTTTATAGATAATTATATTGGCATAGATTTTTGTATATGGATACAAAGTTAAATTATATCGAATATTGTATGCATGCATATGCTTCTATTTCCGTTTAAAACATTCTTGATGTATTGTTATATATATATATTGATATATATTTACCATTTTACAGTGTACATTTCTACCACTGATTAAGATACTTATATATTGTTTATGTATTGATACCATTTTGCAATGTATACTTGTAAATTGTTTACATTTGGAGGGTCATTATCCTCTTTTATTACACAGTTGTTTACTCACTTAGTCTTTAAGTCATATAGATATTAAGAATTGTAGATCAATAGTCATCTATGTTTGTCATATTTACAGTTAGACTAATCAGGTTCTTTAGATACATAGAGATTATATTCTGTATAAATAGTCTTCAACCTCTTCAAAGAGCTGTAGAAAATGGCATTTAATCTAACCTAGAATTCTGTGGTAAAGAGACACAAACGCTCCTGGCTACACCGATCTATTCCCGAGAGACTGTTGAGCGCCAAGACACTCCAATTGGAGCTTGTCCTCTTCTTGGCAAAACCGGCCTCTGGGCAAGGAACTGCCCATACCTCAACTACTGACAAAATACATAAAAGCTGGAAATGGATAAGCAGAACTGTCAAATCCTGCCAAGACAGGGTAAGATGGTTTTGAAAATTTTCTTGTCTTTTAAAATAATCTGTCAGTTATTCTAGGCCTTAGCCAAAGTTGGTTGCTTCAACACTGCAAATGTGACTTTGGGTGATTGCCCAGGTAGCCAGCTGTCTCTGTGACTTGTTACATATTTTGGAAGTTGTTTGATTGCACTTCCTAATTACTCAGCTAATGTTATTTCCCTTCTCAGATCTTCGATTGGGTTGAAGATTAGATAAATGTAGTTAGTTACTTTCTTCTCATGACTTGGCCAATTTATTGATTGCATGGGAATTAGGCTAGTTGACTGAGATGGAGGGAGGAGGGCCTTGGGCTTCCCATAGGACAGGGTATCCTGCACCATCATAAGGAAGCAGGGGGAGGGCAGTGGGGCAGTGGGGGAGCGGGAGGGCCGGGAACAAGGGGAGTAAATGTAAATTTTTCTTTTAACAATAAAAATTTTAAAAAAATTCTGAGTATTTGATATCTGAACATGTTAGCTCTGAAATCTGTTTTTTTATTTTCTACATTCTTAAATATCAGTATTTATTGATTACCGATATTTGAGACTGAGTGTGATTTTTTTTTCTCTTAATTTCCTTTTTATATTTTTGTCTCCATGTTTCCATGAGGTAATTTGAAGAAATATATGTATATAATTTATTTATAGTTTTTAAAATTTATATCCAATTCACTATTTAACACATTTATTAAATATTAAATTCTCTTTCTTTTTCTAGAATCTTAGTTTGGTTATTCCCATAATGTTTTAGTATTTTTATCAACATCATTATCTTTATTGTTGTTATTATTTTAGACTTTTCTGAAATAATATTTTATGCTGAGGTGCAGCTTCTAGTCTTATTTATATGTTTTTAATAATTTTTATTTCATACATATAGGTGTTTTACATCCATATATGTATGTTCATATATGCATACCTAGCTACAGTTGTGAGCCACCACGTGGGTGCTAGGACAGAACTCAGGTGCCCTAGAAATAAAACAACTGCTTTTAACCACTTAGTCATCACTCCAGCTATATGATTTTTAGTATTCTATGTACATTTTGTCTTTATTTCTACTTTTAGAATAGACTTGCTTCTGCCAATATTAAACAAGAGCATAATCATGGTATGGCGACCATAGTTTGGATTTCACTACCAAGGCATTTGTTTTCATTAGATTCTATTAGATATATATTTTCTTCCCTGCTTTGACATTTGTATTTCTCAGTCTTAAAGATTATGGAAAAATTTAGGATCTATGCTTACAAATGATGCTGTTCAAAGGTCCCAGTATATCAGAATTGAACATCCTATAATCTCTGCTGATGATAGAAAACCAGAATAGACTTTAAAGACATGCATAGATTTCATGTATATATCCCACCAAGACATAGGTTGAAACCTAAATCACATAGTTTAAGATGGTGTTAAGAAGTAGTTTTTAAATTGTTTAGGCCATAAATTCTCCACTTTTAGAAATGTGAGAATAAAATCAAGAACATTATATGAGAGTTTTCAGAGAGCCTCCTTGATCGAATATCTATTTTACCCACGTCCAGCACCAGCATTGTTGTGCCACATTGGAATCAGAGACACCTAAGCCATCATAAGACACAGCCTCTAGAAATCTAAGGAATAAAATTTTGTTCTTAATAATTACACAGCCTCAGTTACATTTGTACTAACAAGAACAAATGATGTCAGAGAGCTATGTGTTTTGTGTCTGGGGACTAACAAGTCCAAACAACTGCTTCCCTGTTGTGATCCTATTTTTTTGATTTCACCCTTTGTTATGATTTCCTTAATTGCATTAGTAAATTGACCTAAACTTCAAAAGTCTGTATTAGCATATATGAAAATTTAGTGACAATGTGTTTACACAATTTTGTTTTATGTTTCAAATTATTCAACTTGCGTTAGGTAACTGTGTTGGGTAGTCTTTTGTCAACTTGACACAAGCTACAGTCATCAGAAAAGAGGCAACATCAAGTAAGAAAATATCTCTATAATATCAGGCTGAAGACAAGCCTATAGGGCATTTTCTTAACCAGTGATTGACAGTGGAAATTCCAGCACTGCACTGATGGCCCTGGGTTCTATAAAAAAGGAGGTTGATCAAGACAGTGAACATCAGTCCTTCATGACCTCTATATCAGCTCTTCTCTCCAGGTACCTGCCCAGTTTGTGTTCTGGTCCTGATTCCTTTCAGTGCTGAACAGCAATGTGGACACATAAACTAAATAATCCCTTTCTTCCTCAACTTGTTTTTGGTCATGGTGTTTCAACACAAAAATCATAACCTTTACTAAAGCAGTGACTATTTCTAATTGTAATTCTCTTTAAACAATAGTTTTTATTATCACTAAATTCCTACTTTTAATTTTGTAAAATAACCAGAGAGTCCTAAATTTCTCTACATGATTACCTAAATATATATTGATTCTTGAGTAATTTACAAAAAGTATGCAGATAGTGAATATTTGTCTGTGTGCATGCTCAGGTGTGCATGCATGAACATCCATTAACTTTCTGAAGATTTTATCAATAGAAAATTTCAGAAGGTATGTCAGGTAGTACTGTTCAGTTGAGTCTCTTTCTGTTAGGAAAACCAGGAATGTATTCATTCTCGATGGCATGATTTCCACTAGAGATTTTGTGATGGTAACACTGATTTAGTTCTCTTCATTAAGAAATCTTAGTAGAACATATCACAATCCTCCTCATGTTCAATAGCTTCGCTGCAAATAATTAGTGCTATACACCTCAAAAGACAGCTTTAGCTTTCTGGAAATCAACTAAGAAAGAAGCATAGTTTGTGTCCCTAGGACCAATGGCTGATGTATCCAATGAAAGCTGCAGATTGGAATCTTTTTAAATTTTAATTCATTAGTTTTTACTTATTTTGTATGTGATTTTTTCTGATGTATGTCTATGCATCTATGCATGCCTAGAACCCACAAAGACCAGAAGTGTGTATTGGATCCCATTGGACAGTAGGTAGAAATATTGTAAACTGCCATTTGGGTGCTGGGAATTGAACCTGGATCTTCCAGAAGAGCATCCTGTATTTTAACCACCAAGTCATCTCTCTAGGAATTCACTGAAATTCTAGACAATAATGTTTCAATAGCTCAGATAACAAATCTTTCTGGAAAGTTCCCTGTAGATACTCATTGTTCACATATTTCAAAATTAACCCATCTAAGATTGTCTTCAAAAAGAAAAATATGAAAGACATAACTTTTGAACAGCAAATAAATGTCATCCAACTAATTGAATAACTAAGACAATCAACAGACTATGGAAAACAACAATAAAACAACAAAAATAACAATAAAAGACATTATTGTAGCAATTACATACCTTTCAGTAAGAATAAACTTTCCTTTCCCTAATTAAAACTCACAGATTTTAGAGGAAAGATAAAATTTGAAAATTTCTATTTTGTGGCTATCAGTAAAATAATTAAATCACAAAACAATCTTCCTATTTTAAACCCAATAGGTATAAGAAATAAAATATATTTACATGGCACCAAAGTGTCATTCCACAATAATTGGTTAATTGCAAAATGGAAAATCTATCACCAAAGGAATGGTCATGTGATCTCTCCATTCTCTGTACAGTTGGACACATCACTGGTTATGAGATATTGTAGTATTAGGTATGAAAACAATAAAAGCACAATTTTTACATGAAATGTTCTTGTAAAAATATTTAACCTGATTAGAATATAACCTTACATCTAAATTTGAGTATATAGAAAATATTTAAACTAGGATGAAGAAATAACAGGCGAATTAGAGAGATGGGATGAAATTGGCCTTACGTCATCAAAAATCCCATCTATGATATAAATGTTAAGGTGACTGTTATAGATTGAAATGCACTAGAGATGAATAGACAAGTTCCTGTATAATTCTTGGTTAGAAATTTAATTGTAGAAAATAGACATAAAAGGCACACTGGAGATGCTTAGGGGGATTTTTATATGGGTCTGGAAACTCCATATTATAGGATTTGATATTTTTAAGTGTGATAGCATTAGTGTGACTATGAGGTAACATTGTTCATAGGGAACTTGTGATAATGTACTAAGTTTTGAAGTGTCTCACTTTCTACAGCTTATTTTCAAGTCATTCAACTTCCTTTTCTCCAAAATAAGTTTCTAAAAAAAAAAAAAAGAAACAAGAAGAGCAAGCAGAGTTAGTTTAGGGAGTGACTGGGAAGACTGGTAGGGATGGAGGGTAGTTTGCTATGCGCATCAAGGTTGAATAAAATGTGTGAAAATGATCACATATGTGAACATTGAATCAATATGAGTGATTTGGTAAGGGTTTCCAAGTAGTCAGTCTTTCTAGATTTTGCTGTGGGATCTGAAAGTTGTGTCTATGCTCTATTTTCTTAAACTAACTTCCCTCCTGGGGTACAATGCTTTATCCAGGCTGATAGAAGAGAAATGCAGTATAAGCAAGCACCTGGTTGGGGTCATCAAATCGCTGAGGGAAATCAGGTCTGCTTCAAATGAACAGCAGAGACATAATTGAGGGAAGTGGTTCCACATCTTAAAATTATTTAAGGAGTACCAAGAGAATGAAGAAAGGCAAATAAAAAGATATATACTTGAAGATATATATTAATTATATATATATATATACTTGAAGACATTAATTTCCAAATGCATGACTCAGAAAATAATTGTAAAGGAGGAAATGAAAGGTAACTGGAACCTTTAACAACAGGGATAAAATTACAAAGCAACTTTTAAAAGGAAAGCCAGTCCTACAAGAAAGATTCTAAGCAAAGTATTGGACAGAAAATTGTTGGAGATGATGGAAACAAAAGAAAATGTTTTAAACAGAAAAGATTTACTCTAATAAAATAGAATTAAGTAATAATTTCTTCATTTCTTTTTATCTCAGACAAGTAACACACTCCCTAAAGACAAAAATTAATGGATAACAAAAGGTAAATGTTAAAGAGAAAAATTATAACAAATTGTCTGACTTTTTGCCACTTAATTATCTTTTCTGAAATAAACAATTGTTATAGATTAATTTTCATTTCCCAGAGTTGTTCTATATATAACCCTTACAAAAACAATGCTAGCACAGGAGGACTAAGGGTACTGCATTCTTAGGAAGACACACTCCAAGATTAGTCATCTTTGGTGTTTGAAGACAAATCTGGGGAATGTTTCCAAAATACCCTGGCATTCGAAGGATGCACTGTATGTGTCTACACTTTTCCTGCAAATAAGAAGATATGTGATAAATGAGTTTGCTTTTAGAATCTGGAATTTTGATGCGTGTTAGGTGGTACTACCTAAGTACCCAGCTCCAATAGACATGCTGAACATTATCTCCCAGGACCTTCTGGTAGATAATACTTAGAGAAAGATTGCAGTATATAGTTGGAGAGAAAGAGTGTCCTATATGGCTAGAACCATCTTCATATTTATCTATTGTGCAGTCCATGAGAAATTTTAAAGCAGAATTATTTTATGTTTTCTTAAATTTTATGGCTTATTATATTATGACAAATTGAGATTTCCCTCTGGGCAAAAGTCTTTAAACAACTTTTAAAAAATCACATAAAAATAATTCACATTCAAGAATTTCTTCCTGAGATATGGAGGTATACAGTAAAAAGTACTGAAATGTACACAAATATGTCTAAAAGAGAAACCAAAAATTTCTTGAATTTCTTTTCAAATATGCACAAACTGGCAACTTTTTGCCTTCTCTTGTTCATCCTTTTGCTGTCTACCACCAGCATAACATTCTTTTTGCTTTATTTTGTTGTTTTTTTATTTCTTTATTGTTAAAAGAAAAATTTACACTTCCTCCCCTTGTCCCAGACCCTCCCGCTCCCCCACTACCCTTCCTCCCTCCCCTGCTTCCTTAAGAAGGGGCAGGGTACCCCGCCCTGTGGGAAGCCCAAGGCCCTCCCCGCTCCATCCTATATAGCATAACATTCTTAGTGACTCAATTTAAGGACACTCTATTTCTATCAGTTTGGCACTAGTAAGAAATAAGCCTTAATTTTAGACTATTTATTGCATTTCAGCTAGCAAATAAAGTATTTACTTGTTATCAAATTCCTTTGCAAGTGAATTTTATTTAAAAGCCCACAAAAAGACACTGATGGGCAGGGCATGTCTGACAATGACCAACCTGTATTTTTTCTATAGTTTCACAAAGGCACTTTTGAAATATCGACTGAACATGTCTTATTGGAATTAAATTCAAGAGAAAGAGAAGTCTTTTATGCCATTTACCTCAATGTGCAAAGTCCACAGAGATCCTTAGTTAAACATAAACACAAAATTAGTTCATATAAGCTTATTGCATTCTTTTGTTCATTGCTCCTTTCTAGTTACCTTCGTCTCTCTTTTTCTATCTTTTGCCACTTTCCCTCTCTCCAAAGTCACATCTTTCCTCCCTATTAGTCAGTCATAACATGTAAAGAGAGCCAACTTTAAAACTGAGCACATGTTGAGATCACTGCTTAATGCTATACATGTTTCCCATGTCAAGTGTGTGTGGCCTCACTTTACTGACAAGTAAACCAAGGCCTAAAACTAATAAATTATTACACAAATATCTTCCCAAATGGAAATTCACAGACTGAATCCCACCTGTGTCTAATGCTAGACCTCACCTTTCACTGATGCTTTTCTTCTGGTGCATTTGTCCATAAATAGACTCCATTTCATTTTCATGTCACAAAATATAGGAGAAAGAAAATCAACCAAAAATTTATAAACATTAAAATGGGATTTCAACAGTATTATCCACAGTATGATGGCATTCAGTTATTTTGTGTTTCTCACCAAACTGTTATAAATTAGTAAAATTATACTGTCGTACAAATACAAAATGGTTTCTTATTTTTTTTATCTATAACTCTCAATCATTAGACATGATTAGATCCTCTTAGACTCTAAGATTTAGGGGTTCTTTAACTCCCTACTGAACTGGCTGACATCAATGCTTAAGTGTGAACATTTTAGTTTAGCCTATCAGCTGGACTTAACATTTCCTAGGTCTCTTTTATAATATTATCTTAGGAACAGGAAAGAGGAAGTAATCTCCCATTCCATTCTTATCTTTCTCAGCTGCATTGCCTTTATTTGGTGTCTAACCTTGATAAATCAGCCAATGCCCTAGCTTTAACTCATGAGTCTTCCTCTATTAGTTCAGAGATGAAAAATTGTTTCTACCTTGCTTTTGATCCTTTATATGCATTGCAGCAATTGCCATTAAGATAGGGACCTAAAGCTGAATTGCAGATGTTTAAAGCTGCATGCCTACTATCACATGGCCATAACGTGTCTAAGTAGAAATGGCTCTGGGATGTTCCTGAAGTTCTTGATTTCCTCTACTACCCAGACACAATGTTGCATTATTATTTTGCCAAATGCTGAAATTGTGTCTAGTTCTTGACTACATGCAACATACCTTGTATTGAAAAATTGTCATGTGCTGTTTTCAGTGAATGAGAAGCCAGCTGTAGAAGTGGAGTCTGCTCCCACACTTCAGACCCAAGGATGTTTATGTTAAATGTCCTCCCAAGCTCTGTTTTTGTACCAGCCTGGGCTAGTCGTCTGGCTCTGAAAGGGAAAAAAACAAACAACAAGTCCTTGGGGATGTTAAAGAACTGTTCACACTTGAGAAGGGGGAAAAGAAAGGATTTCCAGATTCTTATATCATGACATAAAAATGTCTTCAATGGGAAAGGGAAACAGGCCGGTAAGCATAGCCATGAGACTTTCATCCATGGAATAGAAGCCCAGTAGGGATCGACACCTGACTGTCTAGCATTCCCCACTCCTTTTCTGCTGAATGTTAAAAATATCCTGATTTGATGATGCCACATTTTGTTGGTTCTCTCAATTGGGCTCCTCTAATCATGTCTGATGGATGCCTTATTTGCTGAGGTTTTGTCATTTCTTTGCTTTATCTATCTGCTACTCACTGTTTGTTTATTTTGCTTTTACTTGCTATATACTAAATAAAACTATTCATTCAAAACTAAATTCACAGCTATAATAAATCCTCTGAAACTGATTTAAACAGGGTTTCTTGATATCTCAGCTTGTAACTGCTATAAGGATTTTTCACTGCTCAATTAATAAATATACACACATTATATTCTGTTTTTATTTATTTTGTTATCCTGTGCATTTCATTCATTTATGGATCAAATTGAAGTTTATTTTATAACTATTTCTTGTTATTTTCATCTCCCTAGTATTAACATGTAAGTCTTTGTGTGCTGTTTTGACCCAGATCATTTATTTATTTTAGTTTTGTGGGGTTGTGGGTGCACTTCTGCACTTGTGTTTGCAGATGCATTCACCAATATTGGGCATCTTTCTCTATCATTCTTCATTTCATTCTTGAATATAAGGTTTCTTACTAAGCCTCTAGCTCCCAGTTTTGACTGGCCTTGGAAATATAGCCCCTAAATTCACCAGCTCTTCTTTCTCCTTCACCATATCCCTACAAGATTTCCAGAAGCATCCTCTACTTTTATGTAGGAGCTAGCAGTCCAAACCAATGTCCCTTTGGTTGTGCACTTTGCTCACTGATGCGTTGGTATAGGAGGTCCTTCTGTATTTGTGTTGCTTCCATTGGTTATAAAAGAAACTGCCTTGGCCTAGTTGATAGGGCAGAACTCAGGTAGGTGGAGTAGACCCAACTGAATGCTGGGAGGAAGAAAAAAGTGTAGCAGATACCATGAAGCTCCTGCCTGAGACTGGCACTGCCACTGGTTAGAATCCTTCCTGTTAAGCCATGACTTCATGGTGGTGATACAGATTGATGGAAATGTAGAATGGTGCCCACATGGACAACTGCATCCACATAAAGCCTGACAGAGCTTGGGAAGTAATTCTGGGCAGAGACTAGAGTAAAGCACGGCTTCTTGGTAGCAGCAGTTTCTTGGGTCTGCTCTGCTTGCTAGAGGCAAGCAAGTGCTCTCATTTAAGAGAGGCTTCCTGACTCAGCTTTAGCTGCAAAACCCTACAACTCTTTAAAAAGGTCCTGCCACGAAACACTTAAATAGTGTTGATAAAAAGCTGACCGCATGCTTTTTGGTTTTCAGCCACAAGGAAAAAAAGCTGTGACATTTTAAAATGCCAGCTTTCTAGGCCATCCTGCCAGGGCAAACTCTGACTCTTTCAGGCAGGTGGTCTGACTAAGGATTTGAATGTGGTTTGTGAGAATAATGCTGCAGCTTGCTTGCTGATAGGGACCTTGAAACACCATAGAGTTGTGGCAGTAAACATGGCTACAGCCAGTACCTCCTCCATGAGGCTGGAATCACAGAAAGCTAAGGAATGGGCTGGATCCAGCCATCAAAGGCACGGCTCTAATCCTACCCATATTGCTTGGTAAATTAAAGACTCACATGGTCAGAAAAAGAGAGATATACAGTAAAGAGAGATTCAAAGATGAAGAAAACCTCTAAATGGTTTACAGTGTTTTAAAAATAAATGCAGGCTTGGGGAAAAAAAGGTTGACGTCCTCCTGCTAGAATGCATCTTTCCAATTCAACCTCAACAGTTTTTATAGACAAAGACTAGTAACAAAATGTCAAACTAAAGCAAATATTTGCATATCAAGTTCTGCTAATAAAAATTCATTGACACTTTTATGATGACCATTATTCTAAATCAATCAAAACATATAACCTATTTCTACTTTTTAAAATGGGCTATAATATTAGAAAGCAGGTGTCTAATATCTCAAATTCTCTCAAAATCCATCATTTAAGTTATTGGTAGTAAAATTCAAATATTTAATGCTAATAACCACACTATCCAACACTAAGTTGTCCTTCAAAAGTCATTTAGCCTGAATGGACATTTGTTAAATTTAACTTATTTTTTATTTAGAGTAATTGCCAACTTCCTCTCAATCTTGGCAGTTGTCTCAAGTCATAGCAACCTCTGCCATGGCTCATATCATTTTCATTTGAATGAATGCTGCCTTTATTATGTTTTCTCTTTTTATATTCAAAGAGCTATCACTTATCAGTAAGGTTTTTGTTTGTTCACCGGTTGGCTGGTTTATTATTCCCTTGGCTTAGTCTCATCCTTTAACAACTTCAATAATGTGAAACAATTGAATCATCAGAGACAGGCCCTGTATTCATCTTTATACTTTTCATAATCTTTATTTTAACTCACCCATCTGTATAATGAATTCTCGGATTAGATGATTTCCAAGATCCTTCCAACTTGAACATTCCATGTGCTTCACACTGATAGAAAACAGTGTGTTGCCCAAGCAGAGAAACAATTTGCAGCCTCAAATATATGTGATTTTCAAGCCCACAAG
Source organism: Dicrostonyx torquatus (assembly GCA_028555095.1). Classification (NCBI taxonomy): domain Eukaryota; kingdom Metazoa; phylum Chordata; class Mammalia; order Rodentia; family Cricetidae; genus Dicrostonyx; species Dicrostonyx torquatus. The sequence goes on from JAQHUG010000282.1 coordinate 1,966,909, forward strand.
TCACTTTGAAATTTTGCTGAGAGTTTTATATCTTGCTTCTCTTATACAAAGCTACTTACATTTCAAAATCTAGCAAGTTATCATGAAAAATGCTATTTTATCTGAGTGTAATTGTGTACTGAGAGTAGGGACAACATGAGTGTTGTGTTAAAATCCAACCAACAGTTAAATTTAAGGCAGCTTAAAAGCAGTTTGCCTCGTACCCATCTTGCATTTGCCTCTCAATCTTTCTTGACAGTTACCTTTATTTCGCCTTCCCTCCAATCTTACACTGCAGTAATGTGTCATTTACTGGAAGAAAGAACTCCTACGGGGTGTTTCGCTAGAATTCCAGTCAGGGCTTACAGCTCACTCTTTTTGTTTACTACACTTTTTAATGTATTCTTGGCAGATGGTAAAAGCAAAGTAATTAAGGAATACAGCTTTATTGCTGATTATGGATTTGATATTTATGACCAGAAGGTAATTTATAATCTTTGATTCTAAATGCCATTATCAGGAGCAACTCTTTTATTCATACATTTAAAGACATAGTATCAAGATATTAAGGTGCACTGAATAAAAAATACACTCTTGTAAAAGTTTGGCATTAGTCGTTAAATTTTCATGCTTCTGAGTTCTGAAATAGCAATCATAGACCTGTGAGATTTTTCATTTTCTCTTTGTTTCAAGATGCTTTCAAGACAATTGAAAGAGAAAAAAAAAGTGATGAGTAATGGAGCTGTTGTACAAGAAAGCAGGGGAGGAGATAGAAACAAAGCAAAACCTAAAAAGAAAATCTATCTAGAAAAGCTTCCATGAGGGAAATCCAGAGTCATCTGGCACTTCAAAGTTGGTGATCCAGATTCTACAAAAAGCAGGGAAGAGGGGAGTAAGAAGAGGAAAATATAATTTACAAGTATCTTATCTAAGTATTTGGTTATTCAGAAGCAGCAAAGGACACTCAACACTCTGACTGCAGAATGGCTGGGTTGCCAGGGATGCTGCAGGTGAGCTTAGAAAAGTAAAGGACTGACAGTTGTTACCAGACACCCCAGAGTTCACAGTTACTGCAGCCATAACAGAGTAAACAGGAAACTTTGAAACAAACTGACAAGATGGAATTGCCAGACTTTCTTCTTGTAATAGGTCCTGTTATTATGCAGAATGTTCACATAAAGACACAAGGATCAGACAGAAAGGTAAAGCTGAACCATATGGTAGTCACATTGTTGGTCTTTTGAGGTATCTCCACACTGACTACCATAATAGCAATTACACTCCCACCGGCAGTATTCCTTGTATCCTACATATTTGTCAACATTTGTTGCTTGTTTTTAATCACAGTCTTAAAATATACCCAGATGAATTTATGTCAGCATACTATAGAAACATCTGGACATTTGTGGTATTTTGTTGTTGATTTGGTTTTGTGTGTTTGTGTGTGTATGATAAAGAGAGGTGTGTGTGTGTGTGTGTGTGTGTGTACATGTTTGTGTGTGTTTGACTATTTACAATAACCAAGCATGAAATCAACCTAGATATCACTCAGCAAATAAAAGTACAAGTAAAGGTGGTTAATATACCTAATGGAATTTTGTCGCCAAACAATAAAGGAGAATGAAATTATGTCATTTGTAAGAAAAGAAATGGAACTGTAAACCGTATTAATTGAAACAAGCCAAACATAGAAAGATAAATATTGCATCACTACATGTTTTCTTTCAAATTTAGACCTATACATAGATATATGTATGCACAAATTCATGAATATACATACACATATGCGCACATTCACATACATTTATGACCTAAAATAGAAGTAAGGTTATTTTGGAAGAGAAATGGGATGAGAAAGCAGAAGTAAGAAGAGAGGGAAGAGCAACAGAGAGTGAATGATCAAGGAATATGATATAATTGGTTAAATAGAGATGACATTAGAGAAGCCCGTTGCTTTGCAAAATGAATATATATTTACTCTCATGGCATTTGATAAAAATGAATAGTATTGAGAGGATCACAATGATAACACAATAAAAGTGAATAACTAAACCTTTTTAAATGACTAATGAATTCATTTCTCATATTAGAAGATGAGTCATTGAGTAGAATGTCATATATTCACTCTTATACCTGCATTCATTTTTATACCATGAAAGAATCTTTCTTTGATTTTTATTTTCACTAAATACTTCTAATTATACTTCTTCCAGTATAATAAAAATAATATAATTATGATTGCTTAATATTTTAGTAAAATCAAGTGTCCTTGTCAATAACAGAATTATAGAAGGGGAGTCATGAAATAAGATTATGTATAAGTAAGAATCTCCTGCTATCTTATCTGTTTTCAGTACATGCATTCTAATCATGCATGCCCATGTCTTAGTCGCCTGGGGCAGGGGAAGGATCATACCTAAGTCTGACTGCCAACCTCTGTAAACAAGGGGTTAAGGGAGAAAAGCACCTCTTCTTGGTGCCCTGTGCCTTTGAACCAAATTTTGTCAGGACAATTTTCCAAAAATGAGATAATCGTGTGCAAGCAGATAATCCTTTGTAATATACATGCTCCTATGGGTATAGTATCCCATAATTAAAGGAGAGGAGGATC
>JAQHUG010000282.1:1990918-2007152 GCA_028555095.1 Dicrostonyx torquatus
GCCCACACTTCCTACCTGGCCAATCAGCATTTATTTAAAATATGATTGACAATACAGACAATTCTCCTGTACCAGCACAGCAAAGTTTGTCACACATCTAGGCTGATGGCAGGGGCCTTAGTTAGGTGCATTCCTTACATTTGCACTTGCCACAGTCCTCGCATGGGAGGAGTAGTAGCCCGCTGGAGGTGTGGGATGCCATTGAAGGGGTACTCTGCTGTTTCGTGGTGGGAAGAGAACATCGGATCTTTGGTTTCCCTCAGATCACAACCTTGTTTTTCCTGTGCCTTTTGGCTGTTCTTAACAGGAGGATTGTAGCTGCTCTGCCCAGCTACCAGTAATGTGGCAGAATATTATTGGCCCTTGTTTCTTGCTCCTCCTTGGCCCATCCCAGGCTTCCCACCCTCTATCTCAGCCTATATATATATATATATTTTCTGCCTAATACCATTAAACAAGATCCTGCTTCAACAGACTCCTGACTCAAAGGGTGTGTTTCTCCCTGGTGGCCAGGAGGGGGTAGAGCTGGGGGGGGCTGGGTTATCCAATATTCACCATCCCACTCAGCCCCAGAGAAAGTCCAGCAGGTCCTGCTCTGTGCCCCACCCTTTCTGTTTGAGAACCCAGTAGTTGCCATAATGTTTCATGTGGTATAACAGTTTTAGTGTGACATTATAATATTTCATTTCACTAACACAATATTGCCTTTAAAAATCACAGTTCTATTGTGCCATAACAATTATTCATTGTTACTAGAAGCTATGCTTTTCCATCATAAGCGCATTATTTAGACAATAGTATAGCACTATGCAAGACCATTGGTGTATTGTGACATCAAACCTCAATTATATCATCACGATCCTCACTGAGACATTATAAAGCTCCATTGGGTCAACATTTAGCTGCATTGGGATGCCATTGCCCCATATTAACATAATGACGATCAGCTTTGCTGTCACAATGTTGCTTTGTGTCATCGCAATACTCCATTATGCAAATCCAATGCTGCATTGTACCACAATTCTCATTGTGCTAAAAAATATTCAATTGTGATAACACAGTGCTCATTCTCACATCACAATGCTCCATTGTGAATTGCAGCACTGCATATTTTATCATAAGTTGCTATTGTACCATCATATTGCTCTTTTGAGACACCAAAATCATCTGTTTTCCCAGAACTGCTCACCTTCAGGAAGCAATATTCAATTGTACAATCACATTTGTGCATTATGACTTCATAGCTCCATTGTATCACAATATGTCAAACAGTACTATAATGTTCAATTATTTTATCACATTTACATTTAGCGTCACAATATGATTTCATATTATGCCATGTGGTCATCATAATGTTCCATTTTGTCTTTGCAATGTTCCATTATGACATTAAAATGAACTGTTTGGCCGACCTAATTCTTCATTGCAATATAACAACTTCTCTTTAACATCACAGCTCTCTAGTATCCATCACAAAATACTCAATATGATCAACTGTGATTTCCCAAGGATTCAGTGTATTATCACACTGTTGGCTATAACACTAGAGAGATAGATCATGAATTAAGAGCACATACTGTTCCAATGAATGACCTAAGTTCAGTTCCCAGAAAACACAAAGGTAGGCTCAAAACCCCCTGCAATACCAGTTCTGGGATCAATGACTATGGCTTTTTCAGACACCCTCAATCATACATATAACCTCATCCCCACTAACTCTGCATTAATTGTCTGTGAATGTAATATAATACTCAAATCAACTCAAATAATAAAAGGGTTTATTTTAATTTACACTTCCAGAAGGAAAGTCCATGATGGCAGGGAAAGAATGGAAAGGAGGCAAGAGCAGGAAGCTGGTTGATCACACAGCAGTATAAAAAGAAAAAGTTGGAGCAAGACTATGAACCCTCAAAGCACATTTCCTCTAACAAGGCTGCATCTCCAGAAGATGCTATGACATCCTTAAAAAGCACCACTAACTAGGTACAAAGTATTCAAATGGGCCTTTAGGGGATATTTTTCATTCAAACCAATGTATTATGCTCTGAATCCCCCAAAGACTCATGGTCATCTCATTATACAAACTGCAACTAGTTAGATTTCAAATGTTCCTACAGTCTTTAACAGTCCCAACTCTGTTTAAGTATCCAAAGTCTCTTCTGAGACTAAAGGTGTACTCTTAATTATAAAATCTATAAAATATTTAAATTTCAAAGTTACATACTTTCAACACTCAACAACAAAGAGTATATGTCTTGTTAGAAAAAGGAAAGGAGGGGGTAGAGTGAGGAAAGACTAGATAAATGCAAAACTAAAATCCATCAGGGCAAACTCCAAACCATTTTAGCTCCATGTCTAATATCTAGAGTTTCAGCTTCAGTTGGGTTAGGATGTTTCTCTACCTTCTGATATGTTGCCTACAACATACATGTCCCTCTAGGACTGACTTCATATATGCAACTCTCCATGGTATATGTCTCATGACTCTGGTATCTCCCGCATCTTGGAGTCTTCACCACAACCCAAGTTTTATCTCCATATCTTTACACAACAGACTCTTTAGACTTCCTTGAAGAGACTCTGATCTTAACTCATGCTGTCTGGCCACAGAAGCTCTCTGAATCCACAGAGGAAGAATCCATAAACCCCTCAGTCTTTCATCTTTTATGTTTTCAAAGACAGTCATGTGAACAATACACCTAGGTTCTCTCACTGACTTACAAGACACCCTTGTCCTCTTTGACCACATTATCAGCAGGCTTTGTGAGTAGCAGCTTTTGGGGAGTAGGACATCCCTTTGGGACTTTTTTTTTTTTACAAACTGAAGATAGGGTACCTTTGCTATCCTTTCAATGCAGAGCAAGTGGATTTTCTTCAACAGCCTAATCTCATCCATAGTTAGTCTTCTCAGAACATGATATAACTGCAGCATTAGGCTTTCCAGTGATCTGTTGTTCTGTAAGCTTAAGATTTTTCTTGTTGTCCCTTTACATTGGAGATCTGTATAAGAATAATAGACAATAACCTTGCCATAGGCTTTAAGAATTATCATGTCTTAAAATTTCATCTGCCAAAATATTTAATTCATTACTTTTAATTTAGTATCACTGGTTCCCATGACACAGGCAGAATGTAGCCTGACTCTTTGTTAAAACATCACAGTTGCTAATGGTGTGCTTGTTACACACTGAAATCTCAAGAATGACTGTCACTGTTAGCATCATTTTCAGAACTATTGTGTTCCAGGATCCTACTAGAATGGTCCATTAAGTTCTGCTGACAGCATTCAATTGTTTTAATAGGCCAAACTACCAAAGGCTTCCATATTCATCAAACAACCAACACGCTCAGTCTCTTCATAGCATTAACCTGTTTCTTCTGTACCAACTTCTTAGTTACTCTCTATTGCTGCAGTAAAACACTATTACCAAAAGCAACCTAAGGAAGAAAGAATTTATTTTAGCTTATAGTTCCAGAGGAAGAGTAGAGATGGCATGTCATGGAAACTGAAACAGGAAGCTGGATGATCACATTCTATTCTCACAGAGAAAGAAGAGAGAAAACAGTAAATGGAGTGAGGCTAGACAACCTCAAACCCTGCCTATAGGGTATTTTCTCCAGCAACACTGCACTTCTCAAGTGTTTTATAGCCTTACAAACGGAGCCACTAATTGGCACCAAGTTACAAGTGTTCACATACATGAGCTTACATTGTGGGTTTTCATTCAAACCACTGCACATATATACACACAAATAAAAATAGAAAATTATGTTTTAATTCTATTTCTGTTTTGCCCTCACCATACTCATTGTGACTTCACAATGCTCAATTTGCCATCACAGTGTTGCCCTGTGTCGCCACATTGCTCCACTCTGTTTAACACAATGCTGCATGTCATATTGCAGCTCCTCTGTGATTCCAGTCTATTGCACAATCCCAGTATTCTTCTCTAACATTGCAGGTATCACTGGGACATTACAGTAACCCACTCTGTTCACAGTCCTGCAAATGACATCACAATGTTCAATCTTGCTAAAACTATATTCTATTATGCTTTCAGAATTGTTGACTGGGACATCCCAATGATACATTTTTTGATCACAATGCTATATTTTACATAACAGTGCTCCATTAAGCAATGTCACAGGTCTATTGTATTTTCACATGGTCCACAATATCACAATGTTTCATGTATTAACACAATTCTGAGTTGTGATATCGTAACTCAATTATAATGTTGCAATGCCTCTTTGTGCCCTTAAAACTCTTACTTTTACTTTTACAATAATGTAACATGACATCACATCTCTGTTATGACATCACAATGCTCAATATTGCCTCGCAATGCTCCACTGTGCCGTGGCAATGCACCATTATTCAAGCACCTGTGTTGTATTACATTTTTCCTCTGACATCATAATGCTCCACTGTAACATCACAATGTTAATGCACCACCTCTCTCCAACAATGGTAATCTCAGCAGGGCTAGCTGTGAAGCATCGCCTTCTTTCAGCACCAAGGTTCAGATTCTAGCCTGCCCCATCTGCCACTGGAGCTCGCTCCTCTGTTTTGACAGGCACCAGGCCAGCACTATGGCCCTTTCCTTTCAAGTGACTGTATGTAGCTATTGAAAGAGACCCAGGCTAAGTGAGCAATTAGCATTACCTGTATGTTTTACATCAGAAATTCTAAGCAGTTAACGGACAATACCTGCAACAAGTTTAAGCTTTTCTTCCATTAGCCGTTGCTTGGGTTTTGAGAGTTCCAGAAGCTTACATTCTGAACATTTGGGGACGTAATGTTTTTTTCCCTAAGAGTTCCAGTTCAGCACCAATCTTACCACAGTTACCTTCAAGTGACTTGACTAGATATCCTTGAGAACTTTGCCCTTTTCTCATTCCCTCCTTGGTTGTTTTTGCTCTTCTACAAACCCAGTTTACATGCCAGTCAAAGTCATTGATATCTCCCTGAGCTTTTCCTATTCCATAAAATCCATGAACTACATGGGTCACACACTAAACTCCCACACACTCCCAAGACTCCTGCTTAATGAAGGCCTTTCTTAACTCTCTGGTAGACACAGTTCTATTCAACTCAGTCAACTGAGCATTCAGATAGCACCTCCTGGTATTCAGTTCCTCTTACTAATAATTAACTCCCCCTCCTCTCTCACCTTCCATTCACTCATATTCATGGTGGTCAACTAACAGAAGGATGACTTTAATCATTTTTTTGAGTTAGTCCTTTGTGACTGATTTATCCCACCTACCTTAGGTTATGCTGGATTTGTTCTAAGAGTGATTACTCAGTTTCTCCACTTGCACAGCCTCACGCTTTTCTTCCCTCATGCTCTAGAGCCTCATGAACCAGGAGGTAAGAGCCTTTTTTAAAAAATTCATTTGAAACTCTTTCTCAACGCAATTATTCCAGTTGCATTCTCTTATTATCATAGAGTTCGAGTAGACCTCTGCTAAGGCATCTGTAGACATTCTGAATCATGGGTTCCCCTTTCCTCTGTATTAAACATCAGACTTGAGGGGTATCTTCTATTACTTATACATCTTCTCTCCCTACCTATTTTTCCTGTTTTTAGATGCCAGGAACAGGCTGTTTATCTCAGTTCCAGTTCATACTCTCTTTCCATTACTCCAGCTAGCTGCAAGAAATGGAAAAACAGCTTTCTTTTCATCCTTTCCTCTAATACTTTCCCTGCCAAATCAGAGGGCTATTGTATGGATGATATTCACGTATTTTTTTCTGTTCTAGTCCCACACTTATGTAGGTAAGGTAGTCTCCCTGCCTTGAACCAAGCAGAACTTTGATGCCTTACTAATGCCTACAACAAAGGCCACAGACCTGACAATACAGCCTCCTTATGAGCCTTTCATATACATGATAACTGCCATGGCTTTAACATGTTTTCTAATCCATCGGTGGTTTGGAGGACATCCCTATACTCTCGTGGTTAATCCCATTCATCAAAGAGGCATTGCAATCTATACTACATAGATGGAGACAGCAACTCTGATATTACCCCAAGAATGCTTCATTCTCAGATACCTGGGCTTTTGCGTATCATTACACATTTCAAGGATCATATAACTACCATTACAGCACACCACTCTCTAATTCTTAAGGATAGATTGCCTTCAAATGCCCTCTCTCACTCAGATCAGCCTCAGCGGCATGCCATGGATCTGTCCATCTCTACTCCAGTCACACCATGTTGTATGACTTTTCTTGGGGAGCTATAAACAAGCATCTAGCCACCTTAGATAAGGCACTGATGACAGCGAAACAGTTATATCCAAACCTAGTTAGTGACCCTGTGAGTTTATTGGTGTTACCTGCAAGTGGACAGCAGAAGAGTTACTAATAAAAGCATGGATGACTCCAATAGCTTCACCATCAGGCCACCCCGGCATGAGCGATGAGTCACCAGAGCTGTATGCCTGGAGCTTTGGAACTAAGCTAGTAGGCTGGTCTACTTTACCCCGCAGCCTACACTGTGCATCTAAATAGAAACACTTTGTGATTCCTGTAAGTTTAAGAAACTTCTGTACATGTCTATGTTTTGTTCATTTCCTGAAACTCTAAGATTATTTTCTTCCTTAGTTATAAGGAGTCTGCCCTCAGGGAGGATCACTTCCATTCAGAGACTACAGCTGCATACACTGACCCTGTTTTTTCAGCAGTTAACAGATACTAAGCTTTAAAATTTTTCTGCCTTATTAACATTCACATTTAAATCTTTGTTTCATGTGTTTTAATTGACCCTTAGTAAACACCTAAAAAAGAGGTAGCTGGACATAAGGAACATATATCTTAAATTTTATAATAAAATTTCATATTGTTTCATAAAATGGTTATTATACTAGTTTGGATTCCTACCAACAATATTTATTGCTGAATAGCATTTGACTTTGTGTTTGTGCCACATTTTCTTTATTCGTTTGTTGATTAACATTTAAATTGATTCCCTTTTTATCCATTTTGAATAGTGCTGCAATAAACATGGGAGTTTAGATGTCTTCTGACATTTTAAATATATTGCCTTTGGAAACATACTCAGGAGTGAGATATGGGATGTTACGGTAGTTTTTCTTTAATTAAAAGAAAAAAAAGAACTCATATTATTCTTTTAAAAAGCTGCTCACATTCCAGTCAACAGTGTATAAGGGTTCCCTGTCCCCAGTGTCCTCACCAGTACTTGTTATGATTTGTCTTTTTAATACTGGGCATTCTTGTTGGGGTGAAGTGATACCTCACTGTGATTTCTTTGGTGATCAGTAGTGTCAAATATTTATTTCCTGTCCCCGTGTTGCCTTTCTGTATCTTTTCTTAGAGATTTTTCCTTTGCAGATTCTTCTCATTTTTAATTTGATTATTCTGTTTGCCCACCCTTTATTTGAATATTCTGATTGCTCACCCTTTATTAAACATAAAATTTTCAAATATTTTCTCTCATCCTGTCTTTGTCTCTTGACTTCTAGTATCTTTTCCTGTGCCAAAGGATTTTTCAGTTTTGCATTCTCCTGTCTGCTTATGTTTGCTTTGTCTCCTATGCTTTGAGAACCTCATTCAAAAATTCTTGTCTATTGCAGTATCCTGAGGGATTTTCCTCATGCTTTTTGCTTTGTTCATAATTGCAGGTCATATATTCAAGCACCAAAACCTTTCCGAGTTTTACTTTGTTTTGCTTTGGGCAGTGCTGAGGATTGAACGCAGAACTTGGTGCATGTTAACCATGTGCTATCCCTGAGCTACATCTGTGGCATGAATAAATTTTTGTAAACAATAAGGAATGGGAGTCAACAGTGACTCCTCTATGTGTGGTCTGATATTCCTCTCATCTCTTACTGAAAGTCTGTCCTTCCTTCCAACAAAGTCTTAATATCTTTGTCAAAAATCAGTTACTTGGAGAAGACCTAGAGATATTCTTGTAGGTGTGCTTTGTTTCAGAGGTCTATGTGAATCTGTTGTGGTCTAATGGGTTCGCTGGACCTCATGCTTTGTTGTTGTTGTTAAACTGCTCTAAAGCTTGTTTTTTTATATGATTCTAAATAAGTTTCAGTATTGTTTCTCCAGTTCTGAAGAGAATGTCATTGATGTTTTAATAGGATTGCACTGAATCTAAGCACTATGCTGAGTGGTGGGGATATCTTTGTAGTATGGGCTTTTCTAACCTTTAAACATAAGATATTTTTTCTGTTTAATGTTTTGCTTCATCTTCAATGTGTTCCGCAATTATTTGTTTCTTGTAATAATCACTAATCTCTTTTGTTAAATTTGTTCCTAGATTATTGTGATGTCATGTTGTAGTTATTAAATGGAATTACTATCTTTATTTCCTTTTCTATCTTTGTGTATGTAAATTGCACCTGTCTAATATGTGTAGACCTCAGTTTATGGGCTTTTGATCATCTGTACATTTTTCTCTGGAGAGTCTAGACATATGTTATTGTTAATTTTTGTTGTTGTTATTCATTTGCAATATATTATATTATTTCCAAAATTTTCTCTTTGTCCTTAATGGTTTTGTTAAAAGACTGACTTCCTTTATGTAACTGATTAAATCTTAATTAGTATTCCACATTATTGCCCCCTTTGTTGAATGCTTTTTTAAACTATATATTTCTACACATTGACTTTTAATTGCTTCTAATAGAGTTATATATGTATGTATCCTAAAATTATAACAACTATTTACTAAGAATTGAAAGCACCTTGTCTAAAATGCTAGGAATAACAAAGACTTGCTTGTATCCATTCACATGTAACACATTTTCACACAAACACTAAACACAAATACACATTCAGTATAGTTTCACCAAAGTAAAATTTAAGGTTTAGAGTTTTGTTACCATCGCACTAACCATGATCTTTTGAGTAAACTACTCTTTGCCCATGATTTGAAATGTGGCTAATTTTAAATCTTGCTTTATAGCATAATAATTTGTTTAAGGATTAAAACATCTAATCCTCCTTAACATACTGCCTTCCTTTTGAAGACTGACTCTGTCTTTCATTGTTTCTGAAACAATGTATTTCACAGTCAAAAATTCAGTAAATATTCACTAAACGGGTGAGTACAAGGTTCATGCTAGATCCTCCGTAGAGTCTCCTTGCTTAGATCCTGGATATAATTGAACTATGTTTTTTAAAAAAGAAACCATGGAATGAGAAACAATAAAAATGAACAAGAAACTGTTAACTAGGCAAACAAAAAAGAAGTCATCATTATTTCCAGTGGATTTTAAATATCAGAATCTTTAGAAGCCAGATATCACTCTCACTACAGAGTTTATATATTCAAAACTCTGGCACTGGGGAAGGTTAGGGCTGTCAGGAAATGATGCCCTCAGCAACAAGTATGTTCTCTAAAGATTCTCAGTGTAAGAAAAAATTGCATGCAGAAATAAAATTGAATAGACCTCAGCTATGTTTCACTTTTCAAGGGGAGTGCATCCAACTGGTAGCATTGTTAAATGGGCTTATTTTTACAAATATTTGAAGGCACTATCAAGAATGAGTAACTCTCAATTAAACTATCTTAAGTAATTTGCTCTTAATGTGAACTTTTGGGGAAGGTTCAAACTTAACGACCAATGAACACGGATGTAGCTTAGAGGCAGAATACTCACTTCACATCCTAGACATCCTGGGCAGTATACTCTGTCTAGTTTCAAAGCACTAAAAGCATCACAGCTAAACTGCAACCTTCAGCGTTCAGATCTATCTTCCAAGGTGACATTCTATTTCTCACAACCCACTCTCTGCAAAGCTTCCGTACTGGAAGGAGTGCTTGAAGGAACAATAGGTTGTAGGCAATATGCTCTCAGCAGCTTCCACCAACTGCAAGTTCTCTGTAGGAGGATGGGCTGATCTTTCTCCATAGAGCAGCAATCAGAATTGTTATAGATGCCCTCTATAAAACATAGAAAAGGGGACTTGGAGAAGTCTACTTAGAGGTAGTATGGAAATTAGGGAATTTATACATCCATGTTGTCATTGTTCAAAACTATGTCTCTATAGCCACTCCATAGCTAGAGTACCTATAAGAAGCACTGTTTCAAAGGCTGATCACTGGCAGTGATTATTTCCACGTATGTAAAAAAACCTGTCATAGCGTCTTTAAGACTTTCACTTTAAATGACTTACAGTGACTGCCTCTTTTATTAATTCTACTGCTAAAAGTGATTCAAACTAAACTGTCTTCTAAGAATTTTCAGTGTGCTCTAGTTTGCTATTAGACTTTTACCATATTTTGGTACAACTCTCAAAGTCTTTAACTAAACTCGAATAATTATAACTGGTACATGGCAGGCTATTACTCTCATATTCACTTTGTATAAATTTGCTTTGAAATGCTTTATTAAGCAATTGCGACCAAAGGAAATTTATCCCTTCAGCACTAGATCTTGGGGGCTGGATAGAAAAGCAGCCTAGGTATTTTCTTGAGGGCTCCAGATTTTATCAGTCATGCAATCACAACCTCACCCTTTATGGTCAATCCAAACTCACTCGTTTCTTCAAAAGCCTGGAAGTCCAGATAAGAACTTCAACATTTTATTCCACAGTACCTTTCTTCCACCGACAACTCTAATTTAGAAAATGTCTTTCTTAAGTTCCACATCTGAATTTCTCTTCTTTGATGGAAAGGTGTGCAGGGAAAACATTTTCTTCCTGTCTAAACAAAATCATGAACTTGGAATAAATGTATGGTTTAGTTGTTTCAGTTTTAAATATTCGAAAGCTTATAACTACCTCTCAAAGCAGTAAAGCTATTTAAACCTCTAAATATAGTAATGAGCAATAAACACACACAGTTTGATACTTAATAACCCATATGAACTCTCGTTTAAAGTGATAGCATCATAATGAGTTTTGCCTCATAGTAGGGGAGACATGCTTAAATATATGTCATTGTATTTCAGATTCCTGTCAGCATTTTGCATAAGAATGTATCTGTAGATTAGAAACTCTTTGCATGTACTAGTTTTTTTTTGTAGAAAATAATGTCATTATTAAATAATCTTCACTCAACCTAAGTCATCAACATAAACTCGCAAGGATGCACTAATCTTGCATATCATTTGCCTGCTGGAAGGATGCTTAAGCATTCTGCTCTGGAGCAAAGCAGCCTGAAAACCGGAAGAACATATCAGAATTTTCAGACTCCCAGTCAGGGGAGTACAGATGTGTGGTGGTTTCAGCAAGCACTTCTCTGCTTGACATTTTATTAACTTTTACATACTAATTTTTTTTTCATAAGAGGCAAGTATTCATTTTGTTCAAAGCCCACGCTAATGAGTAGATTTGTAGGTAAAGGAGCAGTATCCTCTGGCCACATGTTGATAGACAAACCTTCTAAGTATAGAATGTCTACCCTACACACTTTGAACAGATTCTTTCCTCAAAGGAACCAAATAAAGAGGCTTCTACTTGCAGTAAAGGGACATCTGTCCTCCCCACTCAGCCTCCTTGAATCCTCTGCTACAGAAAGAGGGTCCAGTAGCCTCACCATCCCCAAGAAAAACCACCGAAGGTATTTTGGTTCTTCGTTTGCAGCAACATGCTTAGTGTGGCAGGGTAAGAAACTCAGATGCCTCAATCAAGGAAGATACTTGGTGCTTTTATATAAGGAGGATCATGGTCACAAAACAACTATTATATTGTCAATGCAAGCCTTTCTAGAAAGTTTATCTTATAAAAGGAACATCATGGATTCTTACTGAGCATGTTCTGCAACAAGTATTCTGTAGACACCTATGAGGTATGAAAAGAGAAGGCATACATGTTACTGACTTCCAAGATCAATCGCCAATAGAACATTCCACAAACAAAGGAAAATGTTTAAGTTAAGTCCCGTAACTTTTAATAATCCTTCATCTTCCGGTTCTGAAACTCCTGAGGTGAATATTAAAATGAACGACCAATTGAAATAAGGTAGAGCAATGTTACAGGCAGGTAATAGTTACTTAGTATGAATTTGGGGTGGCATTCAGTTTGGGTAGATGGCCGCTTTGGTAACCTCTTTCTGAAAATCTGTTTGTATTAATTGATTGGTAAAGCCTACTCCTTGACACTGACTGACATAGAACACCTGCTCAGCAGCCACTTGGCAATGAATATAAACCGGACTCATTTCAGCAAAAACAAATGTGGTTACAGGGGAAAAAAAGAATAAGTGCAAGTGAAAAACCAACTTGGTTTGAAGTGATAATTCCCTTCACTCCTCATAGGATGCAGAGTTGTATCCAGAAGCCAAGATTATGATTCAAATCATAGAGTCAGATCTGTGCCTCACTGTGGTTTTGTTCTGCATATCCAAGTCACAGCTCCATGTCCACAGACCGAGAGCCGTTATTTTGGTTCACAAAGCTAGCTAAAACATGATTAATATTGATTACCTCAATAGATTTGATTTTTGGAAAAGGATTGTTACCTATCTCTAAATCACAAACAAATACTACAGAAATGAAGTGGTTATCTAGGAGGTAGCCCTAGAATTATGGGTAAGGAAGAGAAACCAGCATCAGCAGTGGCCACCCTGAGCTATGACATGAATCATTCATTTAGCACAGAAGGAGAAGCCCCATAAAAAGTATCTTCAGGTTTTTCACATCTTCAGTTTTCTCAGGCACGTGGGGCTCCCTTCATTTTCCCACACAATGTCTGAATTTGGAGACATATGTGACAAAGCATTGCTTTCTTTGTGACAGTTTCTGGAAGTTTCTAGAAGTTCTGAGTCAGGATTTGCCTGTGTTTATGAATTCCTCATAAACCTCTCTTTTGACATGTTATTTTTACTTAATATCCCTCATTTATTTTAAATACTTTCTGATGATTTAATCTTCACAACCAGTCCATTTTTGTTCATTTAAATCGATTCATAAAAATAACTTTTAAGTATATAAAAACATTCGTGTTCATGACTGTACCTCATAAAAGGTACAAACTGTGGGGATGTGAAAGCAATGGCTTTCCTAGGACTTCCTTAGATAGCGTCATTCCCTTTACGTGCTCTTTTCTAAACATACCAGTCAGAAATCCTTTCTCCGTGTTTCCATGCTCCTCGGTAATTACTGGTTTCTGTTACCACCGCATTCTTCATATTCCCTTAAGAACATAAAGATGGAAAAAAAAGCTACGACTCATGGGTTAGAGATTTCAAAACATGCCAAAAAGGTACAAACTGAAGAGCCATGCTGCGTTTCAAGGAGCTCTCATGTGTCAAGGAAAGAATGCGTGCTGGTGTTTCAACCCGGAAGGAGGCGGAGAATTCATGACCGTTTTTCTGAACTACCGAGTCTGTATTAACTCCCAGGAGCTTTCCTACCCCACGCCCAGGGCAACAGACATTGAAATATAAACCATTGGGGTCACAGTATCTAGCTTTATATGTCAACTTGACTAGATCAGGAGATGCATATATATCTAGTTAAATACTATTTTGAGGTGTCTGCATGCATGCTTCCTACAATAAGAGCACTAGAATTAATATATCTACATCTGCTCAGTATTTATTTATCCTTTAAAGGTTTATTTTTCACAAAAACTCAATCATAGGAACACATTTCATCGTAGTCTGAGAAGACATATTAGGAGGTCTCCTATATAGAAGTGATGCCTGTACTTGGGCCCCAGCAGTTGATGCATGTCTTTTAACACTTATAGAGGACATAACATCCATTTTTAACTCTAAGAAGATGCAGAAAATCCAGCCCTTTGGCCTCTCTCAAAGCCTGTCTCCCAGGTTGGCATTCAAGTGACGCTTTTCTGAGAGACAGGTATCTGTGCTTTCCCCCCAGCAATGACTGGCACTTGATGTGCTGGAATATGTGGCAATATGAACAAGCAGATGATCAGATTCTCCTACAGTACATATTTAAAACATCCTTAAATTTTCTCCTTTCAGAACCCGGTTGTGATGTTGCTTCAGACTGGTAGCAGGAGGACCAGGGGCTATCTGTTACTGAAGCAAAGGAGAATGACCTTTGACAGCAACTCTGTGCAGGCATTTTAAATATTAATCATCTATTTTTTTCATTCTCTCTATAAACCTGTATTGAGCACCTAACATGCAACATGCATCGAAGCTGCAAAGGTTAACAAGACACGCTTGCCTTGTCCTTGAGCACCTGACAGCTATGTGCATCAGACAAAGATGTAAAAACTTAAGATGCTACTTATGTGCAAGAGGAAAAATATCAAGGCATAAGAAAATGTTCTCTGAGAATATTATTAGAGCTAGAAATAAATTTGGGTGAACATTTTAAACAGAGAGCATCCTTTGAGCTGAGTTTTAAAGTAATTAGAAACACTCTAAGTAACCCTACTCTTTGTACATCAATTATCAATTTCCAAGTATTCCCTAAGGTGGGTTACTTTTTTAGCTTTCAGTATAAATGTCTGACTGTGTGATTTCTCCCCAAATTCAGAGTAATCTTATTTGTAGGAACTTCTTGGATATCAACATTGACAACAATCTATCCTGATATCTCTAACAAAAAAGAGGGGTAAATGAGAGCACAAAATTAATTTGACCCAGGAAAGAATGAATATTAGGATTATTTGTTAATTAATAATTGAATGTGGGCAATTAAATATCTGACTAAGTAAAACAAGAGGGAAGTATAAAATTAAAAGATGGGGGGGGAGATGACAAAGAATGGGAGTAAGTTTTTCACCAATAAATTACCAAAAGAAACTGTTTGTTATAGTTAGGAAATTGCCTCTGAAGATCACTAAGCAAAGGCATCTTTACTGTAGAAGATTTTTATATTCCTAAAGGGACTGATGAAGATATTAGTACGTATTTGGATGAAAAGCTCTGACAAATTGTGGGAAAGGATTGTATGTTAAATCTTTAAAAATGGCCAAAAGAACAAATACTGTGCTATGATTTTAAGTCAAATGGGAAGAATGGTTTGAAAAGACTTGGTATTGTATCCTCAAGATCAAAATGACAATGGTGTTCTTTCGAGTCTGTCCATCACTCAAACCAGAGCTTTGAGACTGACTCTGTGCAGCAAAAGATAAAAGCTAGAGCACAGGGAAGCTCCCCCTCCTTAAGGGAGAGCCAGGCAGCAGGGAGAGCACTGGGGCACTGGAGCTGCATGCTGCAGACACATGACTCAAGGGAGACTACCTCCGTGAAGGACAAAAGGACAACCTCCAAAAAAGTATCTTCAAGTATATTTCCTCAAAACGTTAACTGGTGGCCCCAGAGTCCCAGGATGCCACCCTGAAAGAGGCCTTTGAAAATCCAGAGTCTGGCAAAGTTCACTATTGCTTCTTTTTCTCTAAGAGATATAAATAAAGAAGCTAGAATGGTACACATAGTTCATGCTCCCTGGGTTGAATCCTATGCAACATTAATAATCTTCATGTGTTCTTATTAATCTATTTACATAGATTACAATTTTACATTCTAACTGACATAACAGTATAAAAACTATATAGTCAATTATTATTTCTATGATTATTCAATAAAGCATGTGTGAACTAAGTTCCTTGCTCAAGATTTTTTATATTATTGAAAGTATTTAAGACATTTAAATTAAATTACATGTAGATCCTAATATTAAATTAATTGCATCATAAAATGCCAAATTCAAATCCATAGCAACAGCAAGACACTCAGAAAACTGTAATTTTTATTTTTACAACCAACATTCTGTGTAAGGCCCTAAAAAGAACATGTGCTACATCTCTCCAGAGATGATGACCTGCTTTCCATTGAAGACTCTTAGACCCTTAGAATTAAAGTTGGAAAGAATTTAAAACAAATTAAAGGTAGCATTAATATTATTACATTGTTAATAATTTTAATATACTATACTGAATACAGATCACACTGTACTTGTTCATTTCTCTTTGTGTTTTTTGGTAATAAAATATGCTACTACAAAATTATAAGAATTACAACATTTCAATGTTTTAGTAGTAATTAAATGTTGAGTAGCCATGAACATGATTATGCTGAGCTCCTGAGTCCACGTGGAGTTAAGTTTTGTGCAGGGTGATAACAATGAATTTATTTGGAATTTCTCTATAGGTAGACATCCAGTTTGACCAGCAGCATTTGTTGAAGATGCTGTGTTTTGTAGTGTGTATTTCTGGCTTCTTTATCAAAATATCATGTGTTCATAATGTGCAAACTTATGTAAGGAAATAGAAAGCCCAAGCTAGACATCTCTTGTTACCAAGTGAAGCTTCCAGGACCTG
>JAQHUG010000282.1:2025235-2055241 GCA_028555095.1 Dicrostonyx torquatus
AGACACACACTCAAGACACAAACACAAGCCCACATACATAAGAATACACACAAAACACACACAGGAACACACACAGACAAATATAGGAACACATACAAGACACATACATGGAACCATACATTAGATGCACGCACGCATGCATGCACACACACACACACACACACAGAAAAAGAGAGGGGGAGTGAGGGAAAAAGAGACACAGAGACAGAGAGAGAACACAAACAGCTCAGTATGAGATGCTTCTCTGTTTAATGCTTAGTAGAGCTCACAGAGACAAACGGTAGGATTTACTCAAACACAGTCAATATCTATTTGTTTACCAGAGGAAACAGGTTAGAATTCTCAACTGGGTAGTATTTTATTCATAACAAACTACTTGCTCAAAGATGTTTGCCTAAAAGAAAACAAAAATTTGTTTTGTCTCACTGGAGAAAATAGTTAACATAGCAAGCTTGGTTTGCTTCATCAGAAAACTTTACTTATATGATTGTCCTTTAAAATTCCATTTTGGAACGTCAAATGTGTTCTTACTGTATCCTTACAGCTGAGAGTGTTTATGCGGACTGTTTGTATAACCATATGGGTTTTACTAAATATTGGCATTCCTCCTGGGAGTCTGTAATTTTCTTCATGCTAGGCACACGGCCTGGCATGAAGATCCACCAGGAAATATCCAGGAGCTTGAGTTTCCAACAAACTTCCTTAATAGATAAAGTGCCCCATGTATTATCAGAATCTGATTTCCAGCTTCAAGCATAGCCATGTGACTCCATGAAGTGAGAAGACCTTTGCTTACTTGGGACTGTGTTTTTCTAGATTTTACCCTCATACATTCATCTCTTTGAAGACATCATTTGGTTTTGGTTTTGGTACAGTACATCTTAGTCATTCAGTACATCTGTACACTAAACCTCCCTGAGATAGAGAATAACTCTTTCTAAGATGTGAGGCTGAGGGATGTTTATAAGAAAAAATTAGAAAAAAAAATGAGATCTTTGTTGTGAGTCCTCCTTGATGTATGTATGATACCTCATATGTTTCTTTTCGTATTCCTCTAAAAGACTGAAGCTTTCAGAGCTAGATGCTAGAGTATTTTATGAACAGATTTCAGAGTCTACTCTTATGCCCTGCAGCCTTGAATGGGACTGTCAACAGCCCCTGCTTTGGTAACTAGGTGAACTTTCATTTTAGCAGACTGGTTGGTTTGAGGACTTCACAGAGACCCCAAAGAAATCCTACTCCATCTTTGAAGACCACTGTGGACAACAGCTTTGGCTGCAGCCCATACTTCAGCTCCTATATGGATTTTGTCAGATAACCTGTTCCAGCTCCTGGCCACTCCATATTGCCTTAGACAAACCACAGTAGCTACTAGGTGACCCTTCCTTCAGTTGCTCAGATGGTCTTGCTTATGCTATAGGTGTTCTCATCTGGGCAAGAAAAAGAAGAACATTCCACACTGACTCAGCAAATCAACTCTGTGCCTGGCAGAAAGGAGATTGCTTGGGAACAAGTTGATTGGTGGAAGTTCTATCTGTCACAACAATTTTCTAGCTAAACGTAATCTATCAGCCTGTTTCTCAGTCTGCAGAACAATCCAGGGGGCTTCCCTTCTTTAAAGCACTCTGGGTTGCAATATTTTTTGTACTACCTATGCACAGTTTTTATATTGGCCGAGTCACTGAGCTGGTTGTCTGAGAAGCAGCAGCAGAAGGAGGCTGGAAAGTTATTCCTGAGCACAGTAGGAGCTAGGTGACAGCCAGGAAGTCACCCCTGAGAACAGTGCTTTGCATGGGAGCTAGGTGACAGTCTGTAAGTCACTCCTGAGCACAACGCTTTGCGTGGGACCTAGATGACAGCTGAGGAAATGAGAGAGCAGCTCATAGCAGAGACTACGGAAACTATGGTCATGGTGTCTCTTCACAGCAATAGAAGACTAACTAAGACACCATCCTATGAGGTCCACAGTTCAGATTTTTTCATGTCTGGCTATTAAAATTCATGAATCTGTGTATCTTAAGAATAGTTGTATCTTAAGATTTCCACCCCCACAAAATATAAACCAAAATTAAACTAAAATGTTCTACAAAGATATGGGATCATTACACAACGGAATCTCAGCAGTGATTTGCCTTCAGGTAATATGATTAGAAAAGAGTCGGTATCGTCAGAATGGGTGGAAGAAATTAACAGACCAGAATTGCTGCTCTCATTCTGAGAAATGGCAACCTTTGCTTTCACAGGAAGAGATGCAAACAATGTTTTCTGCATTTTCATGGCTCAGGACACAAGTATACAGATGGTGATGCCCTAGCAACAAATTATTAGTCCATCCCTTTTAGTGCAATCCATCCTCATCCACAGTGAAGCCATTTCTGACATTGTCACTTGACCACAGCAGGATTGGGAAGATGGACCCTTTCCCTGTGGAGCTGCCAGATATCTTAACAACAGATTCCATATAACCATTCCCCTTACCTTGTCTCCCCTTACAACATGGTTCTGAGGGACCAGTTTGCTTTCCAGATTATTTCAAGAAAAATATGCATCTGTGCAAAGGCTCATTGCTTCTCAGTAGGTGCTTTCTGGAAGTGTGAATCCTTTAAACTGGACTGCCTGCCCGAGCCTGATCTCACAGGCTTACATTGTGAATGTAATGTGATTCTAAATTGATCATTTGTTTTCTTGTCCAGAAAAAGCTGAATAGGAGGGAGAAAAGGAGCTTAATCAGAAAGCAAAATGGTGCTGTCATTATCTCAAATGCTCATGCTGATGATAACTATGCTGGGCACTTCATTTCACTCTCCCTTCTTACTTGCAAGGTCATATTCCAATAACAAACTTCTCCTTACTAAAAATAAACCATTTGTCTTTCAAAAATTAACCAAATGTGGCATGGATCTGTGTGAGACCTGGTTTCTTACAACATGAAATCTCTAAGCTAATATTTTTCCAATTTCTAGAGACTGCTAAAGTGCCAAAATGATATAAAATAGGGCACAGGCACATGTACACATGTTCCTGTATGTATATATATACATATATACATACATATTGTACATGCATGCACACAATATATATAGTACATGCATGAACCCTATATATTGTACTGTGTATATGCATATACACACATACATACTTAACAACAGATAAATATCTGAATAATGAATATACTTTCTTACAACATGTGTTGTAAACATCATTTTACTTTCCTGACATTATACCATTTCTTTAGGGAGTACATACCACCGTTTTTTATGATTTTGATATGATTGAGAACAGTTTTAGAAAATGAACATGCATTTTGACTATTATTAGTCAATAAAACATGGCTCCACACTTGCGGGAATTTTTCCCCTAAAAAAGATATCAGTTCTTCTAGAGATAATAGTCGCGGATTGAGCTTGGTGCTACTGAGTGCTCTCAAGAAGCCATAGATAATTTCAGTGTATCTAAGTCTCTAGTGTTTACAACAGGGAAAAAAACTTGCACACACTATGCCGTGATCGTAGTGTTGCTGAACAGTGAGGTGAAAGCTAATGCCGAAGTCACACGTTTCGATCTCATAGATGCATTATGTCTCAAGTAGAGAGAGTTTCTTAAATGCAAGTTATCATTTGTTAAATTTTTACCTGACTAATGTAATGATAAATATTTTACTAATAAAAATATACCAATAAGACAATTCTATTTTACTAATACAAATTAGAATAATCCCAGCACTCGGGAGGCAGAGGCAGGCGGATCTCTGTGAGTTCGAGACCAGCCTGGTCTACAAGAGTTAGTTCCAGGACAGGCTCCAAAGAAAAACTATTCATTTTCATAGTGCAAACAATTTTCCTATAAAGGGTTATCTTTGCTTTTTGAAATAGCTCTTGAAGGGTTCTGTTTGCACTATGCAATATGGGAATGTCCCACCAGAGCCAGTTTTAGCCATAAAAGGAACGCATGCTTATTCTAAACTACAAGAAATTCGAGACTGTGGAAAAACTGGAAATTAAATACAACAGACCCGAGTTCTGGTTCTGACTAGACTTCCAGGGCTAGAGGTTTGAGGATGCTCACTTCTACTTCCCTGGAAGAGTTCAGCCCAGCGAATATTAAGTATTTAAGTATATATTCAAATCCCTTTTCCTGGTATGTGTGAAACAGCGACAGTTTACATGGGGCTTTTCTGTGGGGACCTTGAGCATCAACTTGACCTTCAGTTGAGAGGAGGGTATTGTTGATTTATGATGTGCAATGGGAAATCCCCAAGCTTCCTCCTAACCTGCAGGGCCACTTTGTTTACTGTTGGGTTCATGGCTGGGGTGAGGCGCAGCTTTTTAATCTGGCTTGACTCTAAAGCAGAGGGCCGAGGAGCATCTGGGTGCAGCTGGTTAGCCTGGACTGAATCTAGAGTGGAGGGGCATCTAGGTGCACCTAGTTAGCCTGCCTTGACTCTATAAGCAGAGGGTCATAAAAGCCCACTGGGATCTTCTGCCTAGAGACTGTTAATCCTGGTTATATATAAGGACCCTGAAAAGTTTCTACATGTTTGTCTATTGAATCCCAAAGCTTGTCTGCACATTTTCTCCTGCTGCACCAATTGCTTGTAAAGAAGAAAATGTTTCTGTTGATCCTGGTGTTTCCTTTCAAACATGTTTACAGTTACTGAAAAATAGACTGATTGTCTTTTCTTCATCCCTGAATATGCTCAGATCATCCAAACCAGGTTTCAGAATTCCACTCTCTAAACTTAAGGGTTGCTTCTGAGGTTCTACAATCAAATTATGCACAACTTTTCTTTGATTCATGGCTTACTAACTTTATTTTTTAACTCCTCGGAGTTCTATATGCATATATTTTTTCCCATAGTCTTTGCAACCTATAAACGGAGGCTCAGTAGAAGCACTTGCTCTTGCAGAGGACTTTTGCACAGTTCTCAGCAGCCAGATGGTGGTTCACAACCACCCATGACTCCAGTTGCAGAAGACACATGCCTGCTTCTGCCCTCCCCAGACACCAAACACACTTGTGGTGCACAATAAGCTGGCAAAGCATTTAATAAACAAAAATAGAATGATAATATTGATAGTTGGGCTAGTGATGTAATGCTCTTGCAGAGTACCCAAGTTTGTTGCCAATATCCATATCAAGCCACTCACAACCACCTGTAATGCTATCTCCAGGTACCCTGACACTTCATTCTGGTCTCCTTGGGCAAAACAGTACTATGAATTAACACACACACTAACACAAACATCATCGTTAGAAGTCAAGGTTATTTAAGTAATATTGATAGATACATTTACGTGATATATTTACATAGCACACCTAGTTTGTTGGTACATAAACATTAAACTCCAAATCCTGATATATTAAATATTTCACTACTTAGTTACTGGAAAATGCTTGCTACAGAATGTAATAGAAACATGAGAATTTGGGGTCTTAATAAAAACAGCCAACAAAGGAAGAACATACCTCAGATTAAGAACAAGAAGCCAACCTGGCAGTAGTGGCACATTCCTTTAATCCCAGTACTTGGGAGGAAGAGATAGGTGAATCTCTGTGAGTTCAAGGTCAGCCTGGTCTACAGAGTTAGTTCCAGGACAGGCTTCAAGCTACAGAGAAACCCTGTCTCAAAAAACAAAACAAACAAACAAACAAAAAACCCAAAAAAACAAAAAAATGAAACGAAACCAAAACAAAAAACAAGGAGTCAAGAAAAACAGCTGAGAGAAAAGAAAACAGCCTACACAAGGAATATAAGAATAAAAGGGCATCTGAAAAAATGCACTTAAGCAGGCTGATCAGTTCAGGGTTTCATTTGGAATTTCTCATAGCAGCATTCTGGGAATGACATGCTGTCCCACTCTATGGAGATTAACGGAGCCTAACAGAGCCCCTACACTGGGAGGGGGGGTGCATAGCAAACAAGCTCATCAGTAGATCACACTATGAAACTAATGCAGTCTTCTAGAATGTTAATAGTGAGAATTATTATTTCCTGTTAGGAAAGGGGGAAGCTTAGGTTATAGAAAATGTAAGGCAGCTTCCACAAATATGTCTTTAACATTGAATAACTCAGACATACAGAAGACTCTCCCATGGAGAGACGGGAAAGAGCTATGAATGGTTTTTGTAGAAAGAGTCATTCCCAGGTGTTGGCATTTCGCTTCCCATTGTTACATGTAGGCAGAGGCTGCTTTTGTCATTTCCCAGACATCCAGACTCAAAATAATCACACAAAAGCTATATTAATTACAATGCTGCTTAGCCAATAGCTCAGGCTTCTTATAAACTAACTCTTACATCTTAAGTTACCCAATTTCTATTATTTCATATTTTATCATGAAGCTCGTGGTTTACTGGTAAGGTTCCGGTGAGCAAGCGTCTTTCTCCTTCAGTAGCTACACAGTGCGTCCCCAACTCTGCCTTCTTTTCTCCTGTATCTCTGCTTGGAATTTCCACCTTTCTCTATTCTGCACTACCATAGGCCCAAATCAGATTCTTTATTAACCAATTGTAATAAAACATATTCACAGCATACAAAAGAAAATCTTATACCAATTACCCTCTTTCCTCTTCATAATACTTTATAGAGACTCTTGTTTTCCTTGTGCTATGCCTGACACATAAACTCAGCAATGTATGGGAATTTGAGGGGTGATGGTGCCTTTACTACAGGCCTCTAGTTTTACCCATAAACTTACATATATGTCAGGGACCACCAGAATTTAGAGTTTTGTTTGCTGTGGTATTTTACTGTCTCTTAAAAGCTATTTTAAACAAGAAGAATTTCATGTTATTTTTGGCTTGATATTTGGCCTTTAGAAATTATTTTGCTGCTTTTGAAGTGACTCATGTCTTACCAGAATTTTGATGTTGCATCTCTGAATATTAACTTGAATACAGGGAGGCTTGATGCAGGATTAATTAAAATAAAGACTCAGCTACCCAATACTTAACTGCAAAGGATCGCATATCTTTTTATGAATGTTTAGTTCTTATGATTGTGACTTACGGTTGAGAAGGAAGACAGAGGAATATACTCTAAAATATCCAAATTGAGATTAGATTTTTAGACTATTCTTTCCTGTTTATTCATGAACCCAAGCTTAGTGTGGATTGTGATCTTTCAGTTCACTTATATTCTAGATGAGATCTGCATACCAGTCAGCGTTTCATACAACTAATGAACAAAAAGAAAACACAAATTGCCACTGAGCATTCCTTGCAAAGGTTCTTGGAGGCTCAGACACTGGAAATAAGCTGCAGGTTCTCCAGCAGTACTCAGAGGAAAAGGTTCTCCTCCCACCCTTGCTACTCAAGCCTGTGATGGCCTACCTGTGTCCAGTCCACTCGTGAGAGCACATTTTTACACTTCATTCCTGCCAACTATTTCAAAATATGCTGTCCTTGAAAAGTATTATTCTCTGCTTTGTTTCAACCGGGACACCTCAATATGCTTGACGCTTCCATTATTTCCTTAATGTACTCTACATTTACCCAGCACCCTCACACCAGATGGGATCTGCATCCTTGGTCATCTTCTTTCTAGTTTGAATTATGACGTCACTGCCAAAGCTTGAAGGAATATCTTTATTGCACTGACTTTTCAGTTCTCATTCCTGCCCTGTACCCTGCAAATCTCAGCCCTCAGCTCAGCCTGTTTCCTCCCAGCATATTATGGACTGGTGCCATGCTGAAGGTATTTTAAACCCACCTGTAAGTTTGTTTCACACATTAACTCATGTTTCTGCCAAAAAATTCCAATGATCTATACAGTTTAACTGTTGGAAATAATACTGCAAAAGTTATCAATCCAAAGGAGTATATTAAAGTCCTCCATAGACTCTGATTTCAGCTCCTTTGCTTAAATACCTATCAAGTAAGAGTGCTGAATCTTATCATAATCCTATTTTTACTTTCTTGAGGGACCTTAAGGTTTTCCCGGTACCTGCACCACATTAATACCCACCGGCCATAGACAGGGCTCTAATTTACACTGTGCTCTCAGTCTACTAGAAGGGAAGATTGTTTTAAACAAAATACAGTGAAATAAATTCCTCAACTTGTAGCACCATGCTATCTCCACTTTTGCCATGCCCACTAGCAGTGGGTGTTGAAAAGGATTTTTCTAAAACAGTATTACAGCCTGACATTTCCTGTCACTGAACTGCCCCTCTTTCATTCATAAAAGGGTTTTATTCAGTTCCCACTTTAGAAGGCAGTTTTCTGCCAGAATAAGTGGTCCTTCTGTCAAACTAGTTTTTAAGGTCCATGGAGCCAAGTGAAGTGATCTGTGCATTTCAGATGCATCTGTCCCTGCCTTTCTTTACTTCTGGATCAATGCAGTACTCTTACATTGCCACTCACTCACCTCCATCTCTCTTTCACTTGGTCTTCTCCATTTATAATGGTGCTGGCAAACGGCCCAGTCAGCTATGCTATTTCCTGACAATACTCCCACACTCGTGCAATGTGAAGCAGGTGACATATGAGTGGGAGCGGGGGTGGAATGAGTCAGATGCCCATGAACCAGACCTCTCAGAAAGTTAGCTGGAGTCAACTTTGTGAGTCATGAGCATATCTAAGGTTACCATTTGGGTCATAAAATGTTATGCTACAGGAGTTAGAGATCTGATTTAACTCCATTATTGATTTATAACCCTAAAGATCTTCTGAAGAAATAAGACAGTTTAATATACTTCATAAGCTTATATGTTATAATAAAATAGAAACATGAAAGAAAATAAGTCTAAGGAAGCATCGTATAATTTAGGAGCTGACTGGGCATGTGTGCTCAAGGGTCTAAGAACAGTCAGGGCAACAGGATATAAAAATGCCCCCTTTTAGAAAAGGAGAACAGTCAAGTCATAAGTATATAGAAATGGTCCCTTTTAGGTAAGGAGAAAGCTCTATTTAGAATGTTTCTTAATAATACATGACAAAGGGGGTATTTTTTTCACTAATAGTCATTGAAAGGCTACTTTGCTAATTTTTTCTAATTAAAACCTTTCAATTTTACCACATAAAAATATCATGGAAAATTTGGAGCAAGAAAATTCAACTGCATTAGCTATTGCCTAGAAAAGGCCTCTAGCAATTTCAAAGAGAATGTTTGCTGTGCACGCGAAGGCTCAAGTTCAAGATGTGACTTCAGGTACAAGAAAAATAAAAGACTTACTCTCATGAAGTTTACCACCTCATCAAGAATGAAATAATGATCATGTAGCCACAAAGGAAATCAAAATTCTACCACTTTCATTTTTCTTAACAGAAACTTGCAAATGTAAGCTCTTCTACACCTTTCTGGACGTGCAGCATGTGTGGATATACCTATAGTGACAACATGAACTGTTTTCCTGATCTTTGCTGAACAACTTAAAAATTGCTCATTTTAATGACATCATTTCTCTTTGCTACCCTAGTCCCTCTTACTTACTGAAGTGGTTTTCTTCATAACAGACAAAAACGCTACTTACAGTTTCAAAATCTTTTTCCTGTCAGAAATGAACTAGAAATGGCTTTATTCTTATAATACTTAAATTATCCCCAAATGCGTATGCAAGATGCAGTAATTATTGGAACTGATAAACATGAAGTAGAGAGCATCCATCCACTTGTCCTTTTGATCCATGAATATTCTCCTGGTGTCTCCTCCCAAAAAGAGGCTTAAGTAAAGATTCAGTTCATCTCATGGTCCCAAAGTTGGTGGGTTGCTAATTGAAAAACACATCTAAAAATTCTCACATTTGAAATGACAATGGAATTTCTCATATTATCTAAATTCAGAAAAAAAGAACCCTTAGGCTCAAACTAAATAAATAAATAAAGCAAGCAGGCTTTCTTTTCCTGCCAATTTGTGATGGAAATGAATGATATTGGCTACAATAAATGAAATGATAGCAATGTGTATGCGTATGGGTGACTAGACAAAATAAGGTAGTACCAAGGACATACGCCCTTACTGGAACTAAAATCTTTCTTACCCTCAATTTTTTCTAACAACTTTAAACTATGCAAGTTGGTGCACCATTTCCCGTCACTATAATAATCGGCTCTTCCCCACTTGCCAAAATCATGTTCCCTCAAACTGTGACTTCTTACAGGTAAAAACGAACTGCAAGCTGAAACAAAATCTATTACTCGAAAGGAAGAGAGTAAACTAATCTGAGAGTGTATGTTTATCTAATAGTACCTATTATGAGAATCTTGTACTTTCTTATGCATCTTGAACACTTGACTCAAAGTATATTTTCTATGGCTTTTATTTCTACTGAATTCTACAGTTTAAACTTGTTTGCAATGAAGAGATTCTGAAACACTACCAGACAATATTTTGATCATAATTAAGACCAAATCACCTAACACTTTATCTATTAACACTTAGTTTCATGATAGCAAAGACAGTTTACATCTCAAAGAAGGAAAACCTACAATGTCCCATGTCTACCAATTGGAACACACACAAACCATCAGCATACTAAACAGGAAAAAGAAATACTGTAAAACCAAAGGAACTCATTTATATTTAGTTATTCATAAGAAACACATCTTTTAGAGTAAATGTGTCCTAAAATCTGATTTCATGACCTGACAGGATACTGCTTAATACTTCTCTGTATTCAGTGGAGTAGGTTGAATCTAAGAGTATGCCTGGTCCACAAGAGCTAGTTCCAGGACAGGCTTCAAAACCACAGAGAAACCCTGTCTCGAAAAACCAAAAAAAAAAAAAAAAAAAAATCCTTTCATGAGCAAGTGGCAATGTTGACAATTCACAAAGGCATCGGATTTGAAGCAACAAACCGTTTGCTAGGGCATGACTCTGTGATCTCAGTTAAGATTTCCCATCAGTGTGTCCATATATCTGCAATGTGTGCTGTCTCATGGATACCTTGAGAAGCATTTTGTATTCTGAACGTCATCCTTTCTGCAGTAGTTCCAGCCATACCACATTCAGTCTTGTCACAATGAGAAGCCCTCTAACGTGAGAATCACTGTCCCAGAGTGCAGGTAGAAATGGTGAGGCGTGCTTTTTTTCTTACTTCAGGATCATGATGTATCATAACAGCTACTTCTAATGAGACCCCCTTTCCCAGAAATAGAAATAACAACAAATTTCCACAGGGAAGAAGGATGTCTACTTGCTGGTTCTCTTTCTCTTTTTAAGGCAAGGAGTGAGAGAATCCTTATCTTTATGCCCTCTAAGAATTTTTGCGTAGATGTTAGAATTTATCAGGAGGCGTGCATATACATTTTACATCTATACAAGGAATGAGATCTTACTTGCTGATGGAGAAACCTGGAATATTAATTCTTCCTTGGAAATTACAGCAAACGTCATTGTTACTGTAATAATTTTTTCTTTTCATCATAGAACTAGGAACAAAGAAATATAACAATGTGGGTAATTTTATTTTATTATATATTTATAAAAAACTATTCAAAACCTTTTAATCAAAGTTAAGAGATCCCTAAATCTTCTTGATCTACTGTAGGCATCATCATTTGTTTCTCTAAAACCACATTTATAATTTTGCCTAAGCCATAATTAAAAGGACTTGACATGGCTTGATTTCAGCTTCTTCACTCACTCGAAAACCATTTGAAAAAACTTTATTATATTTCAGGTTATATGTAAGTGCTAAATGCTAAAAACACAATTATGAAAGAAAGACATGGATCCTGTCCTGCTCAGAACACAGCTTGTGAGTGTGACATTTAAATTACAGTGACTCTGGAACATTCAAAGTGCTCAGGGTAGAAACATAAGACACTAAAGTATAAGAGAATCCTTATAACAGTGTTCAAAAGGGAGGAAGCTGTGACTTTAACATCATTATTCCCCCACATGTTATTAAATTGCATTAGCCTTTGTATGGGGCTGAGTGCTTACAAATACTTTAATGCATACTTTATCATAATTTGTTATCACAGGCTGTAAAAAGCAGCTATAAGTTGGCAATGTTGAGTGATTTTTACAAATTCCCAGGATTGAACACTTTATAAACAAAGCAAAATACTATCTCCACTTGTCTTGAATGGTCTACATTTGGTCTATCCATTAATTTTAAAGTACTTACTGAAATGCATGTTTATTAAGGTACATTGAACTGTAAAAGACTACTAATGCCATTTATAAGTATATTCATAAAAAGAACTGTAATTGCAATGTACAATGACTGCTTCCCAAAAGGTAAATAAATCAACCATAAAAATAAAAAGAAAGAAAGGGAGAAAGAGAGAAGTGGGGGAGGAAAGAAGGAATGAAGAAAGAAAGAAAAATAAAAGCAAAATCAAACAGAAATAAACTGAGAAAGAAAAGATAAGCTTAGTCTTTTAGGTTTTAGGACATTGAAAGAGTAGACACTATAAACTTTAAGCTCACTACATCCTATGAGACTAAAGTTATAGTAAAAGTTTTTAGCTAATAAGCGAAATGGGTGTCCTCCCAAAGGGAAACTTGTATCAGCATTATACATTGGTTTATATAATTGACTATAATTGGGTAAATAGATATAGATGTTCATATGATTTTTGGCCTTTCCAAAGTTAAAGTAAGACTTGAGGTTCCAAATGGTACATTGAAAATATTCCTGAAGGTATCTCTGCTTTCATGACACTTACATTTGCCCATGCTGTTGGGACTGAGATGCAAGCGGACTATTTTTGCAGATGAATTCACATATGTATATATGGGTGTCTAGAGATTTTGTTATCTTGGGCTTTATGTTTATAAATGGGATTGAGACTTTACTTGGCACATTGCTTAAAATATTTTGGAAGATTCTTTTCTAAGTTACCTCGTAATCATCTTAAATGGAGCAAATCATTTTTCCCTCACTGGATAAATTTTATTTTTAAAATAGCAAGAGTTGTTCAGATCTAAATCTGCTCAATTACACTTATAATCATGATATTTTAAAATTAGCTATAAAAGCCATGATTTAAAAGATACTCATTTTATTATAATGCTTACTAGCCAAGGTCAAGGTCATTCTTAACTTTGATTAATGTTGGTAATAACAGAATAAATATAGTATCCAAAGGCTGTGAGTAATGTTTTTATTTTACATAACTAATAATCTGAGTTACTAAGGACAGCAAGGCCTGGTTTATAACTTCTACTTTGTAATATGTAAAAATCATGGGGCTAATATAGTAATTAGTTTACTTGCTAATATCTTCTAAATTCGGGTATTAGCTATATAATTATAACTAAACTCCATGACTCTAGTTTATTTCTTTTTTTTCCATTTCTTTTTTTTTTATTGTTAAAAGCAAAATTTACATTTACTCCCCTTGTTTCCGGCCCTCCCATTCCCTCACTACCCCACCGCCCCCCCCCTGCCTCCTTAAGATGGTGCAGGATACCCTGTCCTATGGGAAGCCCTAGGCCCTCCCCCCTCCATCTCAGTCTAAGAAGATGTGCATTCATATAGAATAGGTTCCCAAATAGTCAATACATGCAGGAGAGATAGGTCCCAGTGCCATTATCATTGGCTTCTCAGTCAGTCCCCACTGGCAGTCACATTTATACAGTCCAGTGAGGTCATTTGCTCATTCAGTCTTGGTCCAACTGGATTTGATGTATTTATGTATGTATAAATGTGTGAATTCATTTCTGTGCATGTGCATATACTGTTCAAATATGTGCAGTTGTGCATACATATGTGTGTGCATTCCTGTCTGTACATGTAGATGTGCTGCTCATGTTTATGCAGGTGCTCATGCATATTTGTGTCTGTGTATATGTATGTACTATTCATGTCTGTGAAGTTGTGCATACATTTGTGTGTGCATTCATGTTTGTGCATGTATGCGTTTATATTTACACAAGTATGGGTACACATGTGTGCATGTGGGTAGAAAGGCTGGAGGATAAATTCCTCCAGTGTCATCTTCAGAAAAACTACCTCCTTTGGGACAAGGTCTTTCATTGGCCTGTAGCTTAGTAATTAAGCTACAATAGACAGTTAATGAGCTCCAACAATTCTTCTGTCTCTGTTCCCTAGGAATTCCAAACACATACCACCATACTGGGCATTTTTATATGGTCTTTGGGGATCAAACTCAACTGTTAATCCTTGCAAGGCAAAGATTTTATTGACAGAACCAGCCCCTGATTCATCTACCAAAGGTCCTAATGCAGCACAGTTACTCAATAAATGTAGAGTAAATATGGTAATTCCTGATAAATAAAATTGAACAGTTTGACAGAATTCACACAGTACTAAGTAGTATTATACATGAGTGTAACCAAAATATCATACTAATCTGATAGACATAATTGATACAATTTCAGAAGGAAATCTTATTTTTCTCACCAAAAAAGTCAAAAAGCAAGGGTTATAGCATGTCCTTTATGTAAGTAAACTATGGAATCAAACTAAAAATAGATATCCTTGGCAGAGAATTCAGTGTCTATGTGGTTGTAAACATACTTCCTCCCACCAGGAACTTGCATTCTATATATTAGAGTTTTGTATTGAGTTATTATTTTTCATAAGCTATACTTAAATCACAGTTTGCAGCTAGTGTGTTCATAAAACTACTTATTCATTTTAAATCTTCTGATATTATAGATTTATAAAGAACATATTTACCATTTACATAAACATCTTGAATAATATGTACATGATAGACATATTGCATTGCTGTATATAGAATATATAATAGATTATGCCATGTATAAAATATATGTAGCTTATAAATTACATATGGCTCCCCCTATATATGTGATTTATGCCATATAGGTATAGCTCAAAGTAGGAAATTGTATAAAAATAGTTAAAATCACTTGATCAACTAGAACTCAAGTATACATGGGAAGAATATGTCCCAGAAAAAAAAAAAACAAAATCTTGATTTCTTAAAATTTTGTTATTCAGAAACCATATTTTGCTCCTAAAAGAAATATTGCACATTGAAGAACACAAATAAAAACACAATTTAACTATCCAACAATTTAAGGCTCAAAAATCTTTACTGGAGGGAAAAGATTTCCAGATATAGGTTTTCAAAAAGACTCTGTAACTTCAATAAAAGAGTTAAAGAGCACAGAGAAGTAACAAATGGGATTACAGAAAGTTAAGACTGTCCTTTGCAGCAGTGAAAGAAACAATGTGACATTGTTGAAAAGGCCTACAGAATAGAAGAGAATTTGTATCTACCTATTACACTTCCAACAGATGATTAAAATATAGAATATGTAAAGAATTGTGAAACTATTAATCTTTCAGTCAATAAATGAACTAAAGTACTAAAGAGACAGTTCTTAAAAGAAATACTAATGTCTAATCAATATTCTTTGTATTTAAAACCCTTAATTATAAAGGAAATGCAAATTAAAACTACTTCTTATTACATCTGAGCCAGCTAGAATGGCAGTCATCAAAAGAACAAGTAACAAATGTGGGTAAGGGAGTAGAAACAGAGGATACCTTACTCACTGCTGTAGGGAATGTGAACTTGTGCTGACATTATGCACATCTACCATGGGAGTGCTTAGGTATCCATTTATTGCTATGTCACTTAAAGTAGTTAAGAAATGGAGCCAACCTAGAGTCACCCATGAACTGATGAGTGAATAAAGAAAATATTGCATGTGCACACAGTAAAATTTTATTTAGCCATGAAAAACATGAAATCATGATATTGTTATGGAAATAGATGGAACTGAAATACCAAAGTAATGTAATTTTCCAGCCTGGACTGGGAAAGGCAGCTGTTCTATGCTTTCTCTCAGTACAGATCCTAGACTTTAATTTTTGTATATTTTTAAAGTGGCAGATGTTGGTTATAAAAGTATAAAGTGGACCATAAAAGGAGTGAAGGAAGCCTTAAGGGAATAGTGGCATGAGGGTGCAGTGGAGACTGTTGCATGATCAGGCTGAGAGGCAAGGGACTGGGGAAAGGTCAAGAACAACAAAGTATGTACAAAATGTCTTAAGGCAACTCATTACTTTTTATTTTAATTTTTTAGAAAGTTAATAAAAAAAACTCTCATCAGAGATTCATGTCTGATCCCGGGTTTTATTAGTACATGACCAAATCTGACTTCATTTCACACCAGAGTGCCTTTCATATTGCCTCCATACTAAGGGTCAATAAATGCCTCATCTCTAATCATTGAAGTTGACTCCTTCCATTTTGACAAGCAAAGGCTCAAAGAAGCATCTATTCTATAAGCTCTACTGAACTTTTTAACTAAGAAGAAATGTATTAAGTGAAACAAAATTCCAGCATAGACTGAGGAGGAATTAGGTGGGACAAATTAATTATGGATCTGACAGCAACACAATATATGTATAAATGAAATTATTAAAATACTAATTAGAAGAAATTGAAAAAAGTCAAAGTTAATGTTAGTGGATTGTATATTTTTGGGAAAGATGTTAACACTAATGCAATGAAATTTGCTCTAAGTGTTTCTGTTCATTCAAAGCAAAATGTCTGACTCACAGAAATAATAAATGTGAGCATTAGAGGAAATTTGGCAATGACTATAACTCATGACTACAGTAAGACTAAGAGGAATCTTTTTTAAAACAAAATCTTTAATTCTTCATATCCTGAAGAAGCAGGGTGTGATCAAAGGTATATTCTGTATACTATCTACTCCTTCTAAGGAGGTGTCATACAGGGGTGATAAGCAAGGCTTATCACCAAGATGAGTAAAAGAATCACCACTGAAGGAGATCTTTCTAGCAAGACTACAAATCCCACAGGGAGAAATAAGATCAACAGAAATCATGAAAAAGGAATCATCCTAATCTTTCCTCAGAGGCTTTGGTGAAAAGGAGCTCAGGCTTCAAAGCTCTCAACCTGAAAAAAATTGGATGACAACCCAATTTCAAATCACTTAAACTGCTGTCTATCTATACAACCCCAAAGCTGAATTGGATAGAACTACCTGATGTGTGTGTCATCTCCAATTTTCTGTGGTAGGCATTGAGTGTTTGAAAAAATAATACCAGACAGACTGGGTACCAAACTATAATTTAGAAAGAGTCCTAAATAGGATAGAAGCAATCCTAAAGAGGGCGAGAAAATGCTCACAGTTACAGATTGAAGGTCTGCCAAACCACCCCAGACAACTTGTTACTGTGCTTCAAGCATTATTAGAAGTTACAATGGTGTTGAGATTTAGCAATTTAGCAAAAATAGGACTTCTAGCTCCTGGCAACCCGTCCCATGATGAAGTTCATTTCTTTTTAATAATTTCTATTATCTAATGCAGATTTCAAGTATATATGTATGTATTCCTGATAAGGATCTAAGGAGAACACTTTCACTAGCAATATTTTCAAATCTGGAAAGCAATCATTTCTGCATTCCCTTTGCCTTAAAAAATGTGGATAATGACCTGAAGCATAAAGATATATCCAGGCTTCTACTATGCTTCAGTTGTGGAAAATTTCCCTCATCTCACTGGGTATTACAAAAATCTCCTAGCAGTGTTCACACCTGCCTGCTCAAGTGCTTAACTATTTTTGTTGACATCTGAAATATTTCATTATGACTTAAAGTCACTGCCAAGGATGACTTTTCCATTTACATATATCCCACGGAATCAAAATGTCATATTGATTTAACCTCATCATTTTTCAGATGATATTTTGCAGACTGTATAAAATTTGCTAGCTATTCACATTTTAACACCTTATTTTTCTAGATACCAGTATGACTAGAGAGACATGTTAACAAAATATATAGGCTGCAGTACAGTTTTAAAAAATATTTGAAATTTATTTCAATTTTGTGACAAAAATCCGTGTTGTCTGACATAATAAAAAATTTTGTGGGTGCAGTGAACTTTATTGACGGTAAGAGAGCAGGGTTCCTAAGTCTCTCAGCCTCTCCTGTTATTCTGAGGGACTGGAATGGAAACTGTGACGGAAATGCTCAGAGTCGAGGACTGAATTAAAGTAGGGACAACAGCCAAGGGCCCCTCTCTTGCTCTTGTGTCAATATTGGGTGGGCTTCAGGGCTTCTTACTGCTTGAAAACCATGTAGATCGTGAGGTCCACTACCCTGTGCTGTAGCCATATTCATTGCCATACTAGGAAATGAGTTTTACAGCGTTGTCATTGAGAGCAATGCTATCCCCAGCATCAATGGTGGAAGAATGGGAGTCACTATTAAAGCCGTAGGAGAAAACTTGGCCCTCAGTGTAACACAGGGTGCCCTTTAGTGGGCTCTCTGATGACTGTTTCATCACGTTCTTTATGTTTCCATACTCTGCAGCTTTCTCCAGGCAGCATGCCAGATCCTTAATGGACACAATGGGGAAAAAAACAGAGAAGGCAATGCCGGTGAGTTTCTCTTTCAGCTCTGGAATGACTTTGCCTACATCCTTGGCAATATCAGTGGATACAGGGATGATGTTCTGGGGAGCCCCACAATCATCACAAGACAGCTCCAGTGAGGGGCCATCCATAGTTTTCTGGGAGACAGTGATGGTATGGACCATGGTCATGAGTCTTTCCACAATGCCAACATTGTTACAGATGACCTTGTCTGGACTAAGCAGTTGGTGGTGCAGGAAGTGTTACTGACAATCTTAACTGGGTTGTCATACTTTTTGTGGCTCACCCCCATCACAAACATGGGGTAGACATGATGACCCCTTTGACCCCACCCTTCAAGTGGGGCCCAGCCTTCTCCATGGCAGTTAAGACACCAGTAGACTCGACAACATATTCAGTATCAGCATCACACCATTTGATGTTCGCGGGGTTTTGCTTCTGGAAGATCCTGATGGCCTTGTTGTTGATGACAAGTTTCCCATTCTTAGCCGTGACTGTTTTATTGAACTTGTCATGGGTAGAGTCATACTGGAGCATGCAGACCATGTAGTTAAGATGAATGAAGGGGTCATTGATGGCAATGACTTCCACTTTGCTAGACCAGGCAATAGCCCTGGTAACCAGGCACCCAATATGACCAAAAACGTTCACTCTGACATTCACCATCATGTCTCGGAGATAAAGCTGTCAGTTCACAAAAAGACACAGTTGAGCTGTCTGTGAGACAGGGAGAAGCAGAAAACTGACATAATTATTCTTTTAATTAACAATGGATCAATATTTTTGTCAAACACAAAATATTATAAACTATTAATCCTATGCATATGTGCAGTCACTTAATATTTATTAAGTGACTTATTAAGTCTCTACACTTAATATTTTTCTTTATATGTTTATTTTGTGTATCTGTGTATGTAGATGCACATTCACTCTCTGGCATGGTGGACACACATATGTCAAAGCACAACTGGGGAAATAGGCTCTCTTCTTCCATCTTGTGAATTTCAGGGAATGAACTCAGGTCATCAGATTTGGTGCAAGGGCCTTTATCTGCTGCATAATCTTACCACCCCTCTAGATTTTTTTAACTTGCAGAAATCTTATTCCAAATGCAACTGTAATGTTCATTAAGTTGCTGGACAATCTACTTAATAATTTTCTCCTTGTTTGAGATAGGGTCTCATTTGCTACATAGCCCTGGAAGGCCTAAAATTCACAGAAATCTACCATGTCTTCATGTCTTGTCATTATTAATTTGTCAATCAGAAACAACCAATTTTACTAAATACAGTTTTAAAATAAAATCTTAAAACATTAAAACAAAATGATTATTTTTAAATAACTTTAGAAAAATAAAAATTTTAGATTAAAGTATTTTTGGTCCCAGCCTCTAAGCATGTTTTAACTCTTGTTTAAAGTTATATAGCTTTCAAAAGTCAATGCTGCATCAAAATAGTAGCCCCAAATTAGACTATCTGCAAAGTTTGAGTCAGAATTTTCATATTAAATTACTATTTTGATAAAGGACATCTGTGGACACTATCTTTTCCAAACATAAAAATCTCAGACAAATATGCAAATGAAGAGAGGAGGTAGAGGGCCCCACAATCAATCTTCAATATGATAGAATAAGAATCTCCCCTCTCAGATGGGTCTCTTATGGGCTAATGTTTGCTCATAGAAGATAGAATAATAAGTGGAACTGGTCTTTTGCTCTTTGTTACCTGGAATAATTGAGAAATTAGACTTTCAAAGGTGGGTGGCAGTGTCAAGTGGAACATGGGAGAGTGAGACTCACTGCCATGACCTGGGCTTATGCCTAGACAGACAAATTTCAGACCACTAGATTTGGACAATTATTCCTTCAGTTAACCTGTACAGTTACCAATTGCCTCAATTAGAATGACACTCGTTGCTGGTACATTCTGGTCCTAATTTCCACCCTGTAATCTCACAACTGCAGACAGCATTCCTCCCATTCTAGATTCCAACATCATATGCAGCACTTCCCAATCATACTCATGGGAAAAACCTTTGCTTATTTATGTGTATCAATGTTTTGCTTGCATGTATGTCTGTATACCATGTGAGAACAGGGCATCAAATCCTCTGAAACAAGTTGCAGACTGTTGCAAGCCACTATAGGAGTGGTAGGAATTACACCCTGGTGTTCAGGAAGAGCAGCCAGTGCTCTCAACCCAAGAACCATTTCTCAGAACCAAATTCAAGAAGCCTCTAAATAATTCCCAGTCTACTCCCTCTCTTACTCCTCTAGTGACTCATTCTACTGTCGTCTCACATTGCCTACTGGCCTCAAAACTTAGCTGAAGAGCTGACACCCTTGGAAAGCAAGGCCTCTGCAAAAATGCTCTTCCACTGGACTGCTGTGACCTAGCCTCTCTTTTCTTTAAATTTTTATACATATATCTTTAGTAAAAACTTTCTTTGATCACTTTATTGCATAGTATACTTTGTTTTGCTCCAAAGAACTTGTATTAATGAACTGTATATATTTTGATATCTATAATTTCAGCATCCACACATGTGATACAGTCATGTGGCTTCTACACAGAAGGTCACACGTTATTTGTATGTTCATTCAGTGCCTAGACTAGCAATCTACATTTTATATTCAAATATTTTCACTAAAAGAGATTGACTTTGCTTTGACTCTAAAAGTTTTTTCTTAGATTCATTCGATATGATTTACAGAAACATTAACCATAACAATGAGAACGTATTCATACCATTTTCATACATTTTACCATGGTCTTAGAAAACACATGGGAATTCTATTTTAAAATAAAACAACCTTTAGACATCAAAATGTCTGAAAAGAATGTATCTAGAGTATTAATCAATACCAAAACACACTTGACAGCACATTGGAATTGGGTACCCTGAACTGTAGCCAATCATGGATGTTATCAATTTTCTCCCTAAAAGCATTTAAGACAAGTTTTCCAGCTGTTATGGACAGACCATACCTTTCCCTCTTTTCTTTTCAGTCATTTTAAAATCTCGTTGGATTTCCTTTTAGTAACAGGTTAGCAAATCTATTTCAGTCCAGTGGAGTACTATCGACTAACTTTGAAATATTAGCCACTTACTACATGTCACATTGTAGCACTCTTCCAGATATCTGTGTCAAAACTGATATCAATTCTGAGGTTTGTTTAACATAATATGCTTGCCATTGACCATAACTTAGAAAAATCATGTCCCATAACTGTGCCTGTTCAGCTTATGACATGTATAGCACAGTAAATGTTAATTGCTTTGAAGTATATCAAAGTAGGGAAACTGGCATACTTTATGTTTAAAGGACAACATAAGAAGATCAAGGAAGCTGGAGAGATGGCTCAGAGGTTAAGAGCACAGGCTGCTCTTCCAAAGGTCCTGAGTTCAATTCCCAGCAACCATATGGTGGCTCACAACCATCTGTAATGAGATCTGATGCCCTCTTCTGGCTTGCAGGTATACATGCAGACAGAATACTGAGAATATTGTATATATAATAAATAAATAAATCTTTAAAGAAAGATCAAGGGGATTCGAATTGGAAAGGAAGAAGTCAAATTTTCGCTATTTGCAGATGATATGATAGTGTACATAAGCAATCCCAAAAACTCTACCAAAAAACTTCTACAACTAATAAATACCTTCAGTGAAGTGGCAAGATATAAGGTCAACTCAAAAGAATCAGTAGCCCTCCTATATACAAAGGATAAAGAAACAGAGAGGGACATCAGAGAAACATTACCTTTCACGATAGCCACAAATAGCATAAAGTATCTTGTGGTAACACTAACCAAGGAAGTAAAAGATCTATTTGACAAGAACTTTAAGACCTTGAAGAAAGAAATCGAAGACGATACCAGAAAATGGAAGGATCTCCCATGCTCCTGGATTGGTAGGATCAATATAGAAAGAATGGCAATTCTGCCAAAGGCAATCTATAGATTCAATGCAATCCCCATCAAAATCCAAAGAAAATTCTTCATAGATCTTAAAAGAAAAATAACTAACTTTTTATAGAAAAACAAGAAGCTCAGGATAGCCAAAACAATCCTATACAATAAAGGAATTTCTGGAGGCATTACCATCCCTGACTTCAAACTCTATTACATGGCTACAGTAATGAAAACAGCTTGGTATTGGCATAAAAACAGAGACATCGACCAATGGAATCAAATTGAAGACCTGGATATTAATCCACAAACTCTTATGAACACCTCATATTTGACAAAGAAGCTAGAATTATGCAATGGAAGAATGAAAGCATCTTCAACAAATGGTGCTGGTATAACTAGATGTCAACCTGTAGGAGAATTAAAATAGTCACATATCTATCACCATACACAAAACTCAAGTCCAAATGGATTAAACAGCTCAATATAAATCCGACCACACTGAACCTCATAGAAGAGAAAAGTGGGAAGTAGCCTACATCAATTGGGCACAGGAGACCAATTCCTATGTAAAACCCCAGTGGCACAGACAATAAGAGCAACAATAAGTAAATGGGACCTCCTGAAACTGAGAAGCTTCTGTAAAGCAAAGGATACAGTCATTAAGACAAAAAGGCATCCTACTGAATGGGAGAAGATCTTCACTAAGCCCACATCAGACAAAGGCCTGATCTCCAAAATATACAAAGAACTCAAGAAATTAGACATTAAAATTTTAAATAACCCAATTAAAAAATGGGGTAAGTATCTGAACAGAGAATTCTCAAGAGAAGAAGTTCGAATGGCCAAAAGATACTTAAGGTCATGTTCAACTTCCTTAGCGATCAGGGAAATGCAAATCAAAACTGTAGGAGGGTCCACCTTTATTTCTGTTGCTTTCATTGGTTAAATAAAGACTCTGCCCGGTTTGTAAGATAGGTCAGCCCTTATGTGGTCGGAGTAGACAGAATGGAAGTTCTGGGAAGAAAGGAAGTGAGAGAGCCAGTCGCCATGAAGCTCCTGCTGCAGGTGGAAGTACCGTAGATCCATCCGGTAAGTCACCCACCTCGTGGTGACATACAGACTTTTATAATGGGTTAGTTTATGAGGTGAGGGCTAGCCAGGAAGAGGCTAGAGATAATGGGCAAGGCAGTATTTAAATTAATACAGGTCTCATGTGGTTATTTCGGGCATAAGCAAGCAACCAGTGGCTGAGCGGGCCAGCAGCTGGGGGCTTAGGAGCGAGGCGCTGGGAACACAACCCACGCCTCTCCCACCTAATTACAACACAAAACAACTTTGAGATACCATCTTACACCTGTCAGAATGGCTAAAATCAAAAACACCAATGATAGCTTATGCTGGAGAGGATGTGGAGTAAGGAGAACACTCATCCATTGCTGGTGGAAATGCAAACTTGTGCAACTACTTTGGAAATCAGGGTGGCAGTTTCTCAGGAAATTGGGAATCAACCTACCTCTTTTCCCACAAGGTCTCATCCTTAATCAATACAGAACACATGACTGATTTAATTTTATTCAAAATTAAAAGTCTAGAGAGTTATTCTAAAATGATTGCAAAATCTTGGAATCATTTTGTACTGTAACTAGACTTAAATTATGAAAATAGCATCAATGTTAAGATTTTTATTCTGCAAAAAATAAGATACAAGAAATAAATATAATTTTAAATGTTACTAAATTGTAAAAGCAGTTGTCAGAAGACTATAATGTTAATTAAAAAGCACTCTCTTTGCAATGAGAAGAAAGTAAAGAGCCTTTTGAATGATATTTCTTGTTTGTTATTTTGATTATATCTTTGAAGTCATTTTTCTTCAAAACAGTTTCACAGCAAACCACATGAGATCAATCTGTCCTTAGATATCTATTTTAGAAGCATTTTGATCCAGAATAGAATAACATTTAGCATTGTTCCACTGTGAAATAAAATTTAATACAAATTTTATATGAAAAAGAAAGATTACACTTGACTCAGAAAATACTTATTAAAGAAATTGAAATATATATTTGAAGACATATGTAATGCTCTTGAGACACATTATCTCAAATATTTTATCTAATTACAATAATTGAGAAAGAATAACTAATTTATACTAACGGTTTAAGACTTAAATAGTACTTATAAAATATTAAATAAATAGTATTTTAAACATGGCTATATTTTCTAAGTATGAAGTTTGAAACTAAAGATTAATCATATACAATTGCAATAATTTTGCAGGACAAATAGTATCATTTCAATTTTGCATAATAAAAGTATTAAGAATAAGTATGACTTTGAAATATTTAATGAAATTTATGTTATGCAAGGATCAGAGGCTCCATGAAAAAAATTCAACAACAGAAGAGAAACGGAAGACAGAACAGAACACC
The DNA here is from genome assembly GCA_028555095.1 of Dicrostonyx torquatus. Taxonomy (NCBI): domain Eukaryota; kingdom Metazoa; phylum Chordata; class Mammalia; order Rodentia; family Cricetidae; genus Dicrostonyx; species Dicrostonyx torquatus. Next base: position 2,049,881 of record JAQHUG010000282.1, read on the forward strand.
ACTACCTTAGTTCCCAGAACAGTTAACCATGCACAAGGACACTGCAGTCGAGGAACAGAGAATGGCAGGAATAGGTGAAAATGTTCCCTTTTGCTACTGCCAATCCTATTGAACCTGCCTGACTCTAATTACTTGTCTGTAATGTCTACGATACATGCAGAAACTCAGCATTTAATTGTCGTTTTATCTGCAGAGCAACAAATATTTAATTCTTTGTAAACTTCTTAATGATGAATTGAATGGTACATAAATTATCTGTAGTGTGTAGTGTATCAGCGATGTGGAGATGGCTGTAATTGAAAGTGTCCAGCTTCACTAAGAAGTCAATTCACTGAGATGAAACTGGAGACTATCTTAATCAATGCTTCACCTTCTCTTTCTCCAAGGACCCCTTTGAGAAGCCACAGTGTAATTGTCATTCAGGCCTATGATATGACCAATCTCTACAGCATTACCACAGTTCACATCCAATACAACCACTGAATTGAGAAGTAGACACTTGCACAGCAGATGTCCCAAGTCAAACATCTGCACTTAGCATTGAAAGACTTTGTAGAGATGCTTCTGTCATGAACAATTTTAAAGAATGCTGAATAAAGCATACACATTTATCAAATTTAAATTTTATATTCAGAGTCTGAAAGTATTTGTCAATCAATGAAAGTAACTGATAAAAAGAGTCTATATTTAAAATAATAGATTTTGAGAGATGGTGTAGCAATTAAGGACAATTACTATTCTTGCATAGGATCAGTGATGGTGACTTAAAAGCATAACTCCAGTTCCAGGAGATATGATGACAGCCTCTTCTCAATACTTTTACATATACATATATACACACACATATATGCATATGTATGGAGGCACTCACACATATACATAAAAACATTAAAATATTTTAAAAAGGTAATGGAGGAATAGAAGAGGCAGAGAAGGAAAATAAGAGTGGAGTGAATCTTCTCGGCTCTGCATTTTCTAGAAAACTGCTTTCTGTGAAGGCTGTCAATCAACTTTGTAGATAGAGTAGAGAGATAAGAATCAACCAACAGTGTGACTGACTTGTCAGCTAAGTACATTCTATAGCCATAGTGTCCACAGAAATCCATAACTGGGACTTTTCTTAGCAAGTTTTAAGGTGAAGGTATACTGGGCAAGGTAAAACGTATTCAGTATCCTCAAGCATCCTGTAAATGAGTGTGGTCTGTTCCCTCTATGATCAAATTCTCATGAAACTTCCCCTCCCGAGACTTATCCCACGATGCACAACATTCTAACAATTTTTTTAAAGCTGCAGAGGCAAGTCTTTGTTCTAATGTTAGATAGCACATAATCCCTGAATCGCTGCATCATATAGGCACAAGTGGAGCTATGTAGCATGACTGAGAGGGAGGAGTGTTTGCTGGTCACAGCAAGAGAAACAACCTCAAACTGGAGTTTCTTGCACTCATCTTATGGTTAGATACCACAAATATGTTTGTAATTTTTATTTATATTTATTCATTCTTTCTTTCTTTCTTTCAGTTATTTGTTTGGTGTTGAAGATCAAGCCCAGGGCCTTGCACTTGCCAGACAAATGCTCTTAGCTGCAGCCCCATTCCAACTAGCAACCTTTAAATCCATATTAGATTGGCGGACATCATGATGTCCTTCTATTTTCCCCTAAGGAATCTCAGATCCAGCAAAGCACTCTTATAACTTGAAACAGCACTGTACTCTGAAGGCTCATTTTTCTGTTGCAATTCTCTGACAATTTTCTTTACTTTTAGATGTTATAAATAATGTGCTTATACTCCATTTAAAAGAAGGGTTTTTTTATCCATCCAGTGAATGTTCTTTTGCAAAAACAGAACTTTTTTGAGAATCCATAAAAACAAAATTGCAAAAAGAAAGCAATCAAGCATGATGGCTTTGATCTCTCCATTTCCCTCTTTATTTTTTATTTTTATTAGAGATAGATTCTTCATCGTATAATAAATACAACCAATGAGAATTTTAAATAGAATGCTTTTTTATCAAACTCTTTCTTGCCCTCCACAATCCTCCCAGTCCCCCCTCATTCCCATTTTTAAGCATTAGCCTTGACTTTCCTCAAAAACTAGCACAAAAACACCAGCAATCCATTCCCTTTTGTTCATTTCTCTGCATATTCACTCAACCTTTGCTCTTTCCTTCTGGATTAAATTTTAAGGTGTTAGATCAAGTGTCCCCAATCATCCTTCCCCATACCCTGTCACATTCAGACCTCATTAGTACCCAGAAGATGAAAAATCAGACTGAGATTTGTTTCCCCATGGCTGTCAAGGCCAGGCCATTAGGAGAAGAAGGTCCCAGAGACCACAGCAGCAGATGCACATTAGACTAGCAAACTGAAACATCAAAGAAATAAGCCCAGATTCCCCATTCCCAGCCATTCAGTAGACCTTGGAGGCTTGCACTCAGTTCACTGACTACCCAGCAGGTCAGCAGACATGCCCCTGTGCTGCCAGAATGTGCTCAATATTGTCTCCACCCTATCACAACCACTAGCAGCCATCTGAAGCACCATGTGTGGGGGCAATTATAATTCATTTGGCAGAACTCACAGAAAACTCTTGAATGGTATTGACCAGTATTGTTGTCCAGTGATGGGAAACTAAAGGCATAGTCCCTGTGCCTGCCAGAATAAAGATGAGGCAAAAACTTCCTGAAATCCCTCAGTGACCAGATTTTTCTTAGGTCTTCATCCTCTCTTGTGCACAACAGGGTAAACATCTACACTTCCTTCCAGCTAAATATCAAATCCTGCTATCATATTTCCATAACCAGCTATCCTTGCATCTCCAAGACTAGTATTCATTGATTCCCCTTTTCACCATCACTCCATTTCACATCCCAGTGACCATTTTTCTGTTCTCCAACCCACTAAAAGGCTAAAACAAATTGCAGGAATTTTATAGCTAATTGCAAGGCAGTACTTTGCTCTGGGGGCTCCAGTGGTCAGACTGATGGTTTTTGTTGAAAATTGAGTTAGTATGGTCTGAGAGAGGAAAGAGAAGAATCAGAGAAATCACTTAAATTCAGAAGACTCAAGTGTGTAGTCTGCAACAAGAATTCCCCTATGACTTCCCTGCCATGGGGGATTAAAGCGTGGAACCCTGAACTAGATAAACTTTTTTCCCTTAAAGTTGCTTTTGCCAGAGTATCTTTTCACAGCAACAGAAAAAGAAACTAATATGCTTCTAATCCCTGTTCCAGGAGACCTACTCAGCCCTCTAAACTACCATTGAATTCCACAGAGGTGGGCATGCTGCACATTTAGAATCATGCTGTTCACAGTGGGTCCTAATTTCATTTACAGCTTCTTCTTGGATCAATGGATATTTATAAATTAGTTATTCTATTTTCTTATGTTTGGTGGTTTTTTTAGTTATCTTAATATCATTGACCTTTCTTTTAACTCAGCAAACAGTATGATTTCAATATTTTTAAAATCTGTTTGTCAGAATATTATTTGTTCTGTTAAAGTATTATAGAATCATGTGTACTTCAAACTAATAAGGTTTCTTTTTTTCATTTGGTACTCTGTTGTGCTGTGACTTTCACACGTCAGAGTGATGGAGAATGTTTAAACAGTCTGTCTTCCAATGGTATCCTCTCACAACTTAGTTGTTTTCTTGGGTGTTTCCTTCATTTTGTGTTGTTCTATAAGTTTCAGAAGAGGACTGTTATACATCCTCAACTGTGATATTATAAATATAGCACAGTGGCAGGACTCTGGACTGACATATATGTGGCCTTGGGTTCAACTTCCAGCCCTATAAGAATAAAGTGTGTGTTGAGATTCTATCAGAGTGAGATTTCTATAGCAACTTCAGACTTTCTGGTGAGTCCTCAGACAAGTTGCTTCATTGTGAAAATCTTGATTCTAAGTATATTCGATACTGCATTAACTTTATATTAAAAATATAAATTTGGCAGACAGAATGGGTATTAATGAAGATAGCCCTTCCATTACTGCTCTTCCTAATTTAGAGTCCGGAGATTTTAGTATCTTGTACATATTCTAAGCATGCATTCTATTATACCTCTGCTATAGATAAAAACTGCTCAAAATTAGTTGGAACGAGTGGCATTCCCTGTCACTGTAGCTGCACACGAGTTAGAGGCCATTTGGGGCAACTCAACAGACCCTATTTCACTGTCTCATAATAAAATTTCAAATAAGGCTAGAAATGGATCAGAAAATAGAACCTTGATGTGGCAGTCCCCTGTGAGTGTTGTGATTACCATTAATGAATAAAGAAACTGCCTTGGCCTGATAGGGCAGAACTTAGGTTATAGGGGAAGACGAAACTGAATGCTGGGAGGGGGAAGATGAAACTGAATGCTGGGAGGAGGAAGGCAGGAGAGAGAGATGCCATGGAGCCACCAAAGTCAGACATACCAAATCTTTGCGGGTAAGCCACTGCCACATGGCCATACACAGATTAACAGAAATGAGTTAAATTAATATAAGAGTTAGCCAATAAGAAATTAGAGCTAATGGGCCAAGCAGTGTTTTAATTAATATAAATTCTGTGTGGTTATTTTGGTTCTGGACTACCAGGACAAACAATCTGCTCCTTGCAACAGAGCCTGACTAGGTAGAATTGTTTGAATTCAACCTCCCCCCAAAACCAAATAAATAAATTAATAAATAAATAATCTACTATGGCCATATGTCTACCTGTATCCGAACTAATTGGTCTATTTTGCTTTGTGATTTTACATCTCTATTAGATGATAAGGGATTCCGCTGTGTATGCTATGAGTATGCTTTATTACCATTGGTTAATAAGAAACCTGCTTTGGTATATGACAATACAGAATACAGCAATGTATTAATTCCAAGCAGAGATAGAAGAGGAAAAAAGGCAGAGTCAGGGAGACACCATGTAGCTGCCTAAGAAGACAGATGCCACATGTGGACTTATTGTTAGTCCACAGCCTCATGGCAATATATGAATTAATAGAAAAGGGTTTATTTAAGATGTAAGAGCTATCTACCTGACTCATTGGCCAAACAGAGTTATAATTAATATAGTTTCTATGGGTCTGGGCTGCTGGAAAATGAACACGCAGTTTCTGTTTACAGATCTGGGCATATTTGCAAATACTGTGACTTTTTAAAGAATAGAAAATTTTATCACTATAGATAGTCTTTATATTTATCACTATAGATAGTGTTTATATTTGCCTGTAGGTTGAAGATGGATGCCCCAACGGTAAAGAGGAACTTTGGGTGACTGTCCAGGCAGCAAGATGTCTCTGTCACTTGTAGAGTTTTAGAAGTTGCTTATTTCTTATTTACTTAGGTAATATTATATCCTTCTGGAGTCTTTG
>JAQHUG010000282.1:2055362-2083199 GCA_028555095.1 Dicrostonyx torquatus
AGGGGAAATGATGTGGGAGTGTTCTCCTGTATTTTGTATTACTCTTATTGGTTGAATAAAGAGCTGCCTGGCTTATAAGATGGGTCAGCCCTTAGGTGGGTGGAGTAGACAGAAAGGAAGTTCTGGGAGGAGAAGAAAGGAAGTGAGCCAGATGCCACGAGCCACGGATGCAGGTTAGACCTTTCCGGTACGTCACCACGTGGTGACTTACAGACTTTTATAATGGGTTAGTCATGTGTGTGGGCCCACTTACATGTGAAAGTGTACACGTGCATGTGTTTGCAAACACATGTGAAGGCACAAGACTGATATTGTCAGTTACTCTCCACCTTATATATTGATATAGGACCTCTCTGTAGACATGAGCTCACCACATTGCCCAGTTTGCCTAGCAGCTTGCTCCAGGCATCTTCTGTCCCTATCTCCCAGATAATAGCATTTCAGGAAGGCCGACAAAATCACCCAGAATTTTACAAGGATTTGGAGGATGCAGACTTTGGTCCTCTCACTTGTGCAGAAAGCACTTTACGTGGTGAACAATCTTACAAGTCTCTTTGCAAGTCCCTTTTTCCCTGTCCTTCCCTTTATTCATTTTAATTGGTTGTCATAGAGACCACAATGCATAGCCTTCACAGTTCACTGTCTGTGGAATAAAGGCTACCACTTCATATAAAGTATAGAAACCTAGAAAGTGTTAAGTTTCATTAAATTATCATTTTTGTTACAGTTGCTACAATTTTATTACCTGCAATTAAATACATTTCAAGTAACTAAAAAATGCTGTATTTGTGTAATAAATATGCATTGTTTAGAAAAATGAAGGTAAAGGCAAAATGTTTCAATTTGCTTTTATCCAGATATTGATAGTTTGTGATAGCCTTTATTTTTCCCAAGGTTCTTAATTATTACCTGCCATAAATTTTTAAGACAGGGTCTCTCTGCATGATCCTGTTTGCCCTGGAGGTCACTATGTAAATGAGGCAGTCCCAGAACTCACAGAGATCCTCCTCCCTCTGCTACCTGAGTGCTGAGATTAAAAGTGTATGCCATCACACCCAGACTGCTATACTTTTTTCTTCTAAATAATGTTACTTACTGTGAACTGTTATAACTTCAGGAACTATTAGTGACAGAGTGCATGCTTTTGGAACTATGATATGGAAAAGGGTCTTTGAAAATCATTGTAGGAGTATTGTGATTGCAAAATGATATTTCTTTTTCTTACAGGCTTATATGTTAAACGCTTTTGGGGTATGGAGAGTGGTGAAATAGAGAAAAGAGTCTACATGTTGGAAGTTAATCTGAGGAACATGGACTTTGAGACTACATCCTGGCTCTGGCTCCTTCCTGTCTCTTCCTTGTTTCCTTGATGCCATAAGGTGAGCAGCCTCTGCCATATATTCCTACCACCATAATACCTCACCATAGTCCAAACCTATGGATCATGAACCAACCTAAAACTTTTTCTCCCTTAAATTCCCTCATGTATTTTCCTGGTGATATAAAAGCCTACTTAATACGTGATTGTTTCCATCTTCTTATGATCATTTTTTTTTGCATGCAAGCCATCAAATAGTGTCTCTGCCTTAAACATATGTATATAGAAATTGTGGGTCATCTATAATTCTTCTCTTTCCTGCCTACCTTGTTTAAACCTTCAACACACTTTCTCATTTGCATTTTAGAAATGCATTCATCGTCTGGACACTGATATGACTGCTACACAGCAGGAAGCCATCAGCCTTTCTAACTTGGAGACTGTCATGGCCTTACCATTGGCTTCCTCTAAGTTTGCCCCCTGCAGCAAAGTGACATTCAGTAAGAGAAAACTTTTTAAAACCTAAATCCACTGTTTAAAATCAGTCAGCAGCTCCCCATTTTGCTCAATGTAAAAGCAGCTGCAAGGATTTATGTGCTCTAAGCCTTCATAACCTCTGATACTAATACTTTCTTCTGCCCCTCATCAGTGTTCTCCTGATCCTAGGTTCCTTTCCATCTCTCAAATAGACTTCTTTGAATTTGCTCTCCCTTTCTTGTACACTCTTCCAAAGAAATGTTTATGAATCATTCTTACATTTTTATTTCAGGGCTCTGATAAAATTTTGTTTTGTTGTTGAAGTTGCCCAGTGTTAGTCAGATATTAGTTGCTGTGACAAAATACCCACTATAAACAATTTAGACAAAAAGGAAACATCTTGACTCATTCTCTTTGGTCTGTGGTCAACTATTTCTATCAAGGCTAGACCAAGGTGAAACAGAACACCATGATATCAAGAGTTAGTAGTAGAATAAAGTTATTCTCATGGCTGGCCAGAATCAGAAGGATGAAGAAGGTGAGAGAATAGGGAAAAGGGGACAAGATGCATCCTTCAAAGGCATACATCAATTTACCTATTACATCCAAAAAGTCCCTCACAATCCCTTTATATCTTAAGTATGCTAAAGCATAAGAATCCAAAGACTGATTAAAATATTCATGAAGCCAGAACTAGTCATTTCCCTAAAGACTATAACGTCAACAATTTTTTGAAATAGAATCCTGTGGGGAGCATTTCAGAATCAAATCACAGCATGTGCCCCTTTTTGTAAGATGATCATATCCCCCAAACATCCCCCATTCACTCTCCATTCTTACCTTGTCTTTGGCTTCAAAGCACTTTAATGTGTCTAATTAACCATAATATATTTATTAATACATTTTCTCCTTTTCTAACTCCATTCACTATAGATTGAGCTTCATTAAAAAAATGGCTTGGTTTTGTTCTTTTCTATATGACTAAATCTTAGTGCATTGCCTCACTCATAATAAACAATTAGATAATCTATTAAAAGGTATGCCTTACTTGGGCTCTTAAGAAAGGACATTACAGTTTAGAACACTGATGCTTTTCCAGAGGACCTAGGTAAAATTTCTAGTACCACAACCTTCTATAACTCTAGACTCAGAATATCTAACTCTTTTGGCCTCTTCAGGCACCAGACACACACATGGTACACTTATATGCAGACAAAGCACCTATATACATTAAATAAATAAATAAATTTTAAAAGAATATGAATTAAGAGTTTAAACTGCATTTGGCAATAGGTGTCACTCATAAATTTAATTAAATAAATTTCCTTAAGCATGAAGGCTTATGCTTTGTCTTATTTTATCTTTTTTTTTTTTCAGGTTTGATTGTTGTCTCTTGGAAGCCTGCTATTTTCTGAAAGGAAACAGAGGGGAAATGGATCTCAGGAGAGAGGAGGTGGGGGGATCTGAGAAGGGTGGCAGAATGAGAAATTGTGGTTGTAGTTTATTATATAAGAGAAGAATCTATTTTCAATAAAACATGCTTACATCACCTATATTAATATGTTTTTATTTTTCCTGTATCATTAAATACTTCATAAGATCATTTTCCTTTTCAGACATACTACACATAAACAAGCACAATAGAATTCTTTAGAAGTTAGTATGAGTTATAAAAAGGGATTTAAAGTCTTAAATTGAAATATTAAATGCATTTTTCATATATCATTTCCTTAAACATTATTAACATGAAACATGAAAATATATAAATCAGTCTATAGGAGTTAAATATATCCCTTAGCATAAAACTACAATTAGCAGAGATTTGATGACTTTTCTTATAATTTTATGAATCTTATCTAGAGTCTGTAGATTTGAAAAACCTTTACTGACTCGAGGCATGAACAGAAGTATTTCAGCTGAACCAAGGTTACCTTCTCAAGTTATTTCAAAATATTAGATAGAAATTTGTTTGTCACAATACCCAGTCTTAGAGAACACAGATTTATGTTCATAAATTGATCTTCAGCCTCTTCAATATTTCCTTATGTCTCTTATGGCAACAGTCACTCAGAACCATGCTATTCAGATGGGATCAATACTACTCTGTAAGTCCCTTGACTGAATTTAACCGTTGAAACCTGAAAGATTTTCCTAATTTCACCATCTGATTTGGGAAATAACACAATTGGTTTCTGCACTATCTGAGTGTACTCAATTCATCTGCAAACTGGCTAAATCTGACCATGGGTGAAAGACTTATCCATTGATTTCAGAAACCACACTCCTCATGGGCATCTTCTCACACTTTCTTCCTTTCATTCTTAGTTTTATTTTACTTAGCAAAAGTGCCTTCCTTCGAGATTCTCATCAGTGGCTTTGAAGAATAGATGGTACAAATGTGCCAGCAATTGCTGCTTTTCCTTTCTTCTGCCTTTGCACTCATTTGAGCTTCCCCAGGGCTGTAATGTAAAATGATTAATATTTTAGCAATACAAAGGTTATAGGGGAACACTGCTTGCCTCATTATTTTGATGAAGGTGGAAAAGTCTCTTTTTAAAGATATTTATTTTTTTCTTTTTTATTAATCTTATTCATTTATTTTACATACCAACCACAGTTCTCCCTCACTCCTCTCTTCCATTCCCTTCCCCCACCTCCTGTCTATCCCTCAATCCACTCCTCCTCCATTCAGAAAAGGGGCAGGCCTCCCATGGGAGTCAACATAGCATGGCACATAAAGTTGAAGCAAGAATAAACTCCTCCCCCTGTACCAAGGTTGGGATGGACATTCCAGAATGGGTAATGGGTTCCAAAAAGCCAGCTCATAAGCCAGGGAAAGTTTCTGATCCCATTGCTAGGGGCCCTACAAACAGATTAAGTAGCACAGACATTAAGATGAACAATTAATAAATGGAACCTCATAAAACTGAAACCATCTGTAAGGTAATTGTCAATAAGATGACACAGTAGCCTACAAGATGGAAAAAGATCTTTACCAACTCCACATCCAACAGAGGGCAGATCTCTAAAATATACAAAGAACACAAGAAACTAGACCTCAAAATGTCCAATAATCCAATTTAAAATTGGGTATAGATTTAAACAGAGAATTCTTACTAGAAGAAATTCAAATGTTCAGGAACACTTAAAAAATTGTTCAACCGTTTTAGCTTAGGGAAATGCAAATCAAAATAACTTTGAGATACCATCTTATACCTGTCACAATGGCTAAGATCAAAAACACTGACAACAGCTTATGTTGGAGAGGATGTGGAGTAAGGGGAACACTGCTCCACTACTGGTACAAGTGCAAACTTGTATGGCCACTTTGTAAGTCAGTATGGTGGTTCCTCAGAAAATGGGGAATCAGTCTTCCCCAAGACCCAGCAATACCACGCTAGGGAAAGTCTATTTTCCCAAAGAGGAAATCAATGAAAGAGGAAAAGAATGTGTTTTATTCCCAATAAATTAATATTTATGTAGTTCCTGTGTATTAATCTATTTAATTTGCTTTTAATAAGGTAGGCACTGATCAATATTATATGCGAGAAAGTCCAGGATTGAAAGGCAAGATCAGAGTATCTAAGCTTACACTGACATTACTAAAGCATTCTTTAGTGGGCATAATGTTTCTTCCTCTGCTGCTACTGGATAAAATCTTAGAAATGGTCAAGATGTCATATTTGTAAGGTGTAGGAGGGTCCTTCTTTATTTATGTTGCTTTTATTGGTTAAATAAAGACTCTGCCTGGCCTGTAAGATAGGTCAGCCCTTAGATGGGTGGAGTAGACAGAACGGAAGTTCTGGGAGAAAAGGAAATGTGAGAGCCACCATAAAGCCTCCAGGGTCAGACATGCTGTATCTTCCCAGTAAGCCCGCTACCTTGTGGTGACTTACAGACTATTTAAGAATGGGTTGAAATAAGATGCAAGAGATAGCCAAGCAAAGGCTAGAGATAATGGATCAGGCAATATTTGAATGAATATAATTGTCCTGTGGTTATTACAAGCATAAGCTAGCTGGCAGCTGGGAGCCAGGCACCGGGAAAACGGCCCCACTTCTGGGTGGTGGGACACAGCCGCCCACCTTTTACAACAGCAAGGCACAGAACTTTCAATGATAAATTGATCAAAAGAAGGCCATTAGTTAGATCAAACAACCTAATCTGCTCTGATTCATTTTCAAGTTTCAACACTGTCTATATCAGGATGAGTACATCAATATTCATGTAGACTGCTGGCATTCTGGATGCTTAAAATGTGTATAAGTCCACAGCCAAATTTAGATATGTCATTTCTCCTTGTGCAGCCATGTTCAGTCTTTTCATAAGATACAGATGCCAACTTCTCTCTTCTGCCTCTTTACATGCCATTCAAAGGACTGGGTGTTAGGCACATAGGCAACAATCTAAATTTCTCACTGCATAGACAAGGTTCATCTTTCCTGTAGGGCTCACTGAAAAATACTGGCTTCATCTACTGGCCAAAATTCATTAGAAGTAAAGCTTGGACATCCATGTTAAAGAATTCATTTCAGATAATTAGAGAAATGACTCTGAGAATGAACCTATGAGGTGACAGAAGTCAAGAAGTTAATGATAAATGAAATCAGCCTCAGGCAATTGTCGAAAATTAAACCAGGCAAGCAGGTAGCACTAGGCTAGCCTGTCAGCAGGTGGCAAAGATCTTATTACTGGGGAAATATTATTAATAATGTAAAAATGACCAACTTAAGCCTGGAGATGGAGGTTGGGATCTGAGAATGATTTCACATATGCTTTTAGATCCATAGCAATAACACTAGAATCCTGGAAATTTGCACAATGGTAAACAGCTGAGTAATGAGCACTGTTCCTAGAAGTAGTTGGAGTGCTTGTAAAAAAATCATGGTAGATCTATCACATGAGAAGCAAATTTGATTACTTACTGAGTTAAGGTGTTTAAATGCTTCCTAAGAATAAAACCAACCCCAGTATTTGATGAATTCTAAATGCTTAGATTTAAGCAAAGTCAAGTCCCGGACGTTGAAACCCTATTTTTTTTTTTAGGCTTTGATGTGACTTTTTTTGTTTTTCTTGCTCTTATTTATCATTTTTATTGAGCTCTACTGTTTTTTCTGCTTCCCTCCCTACCTCTCCCCCTCCCCTTCAACCCTCTCCCAAGGTCCAACTATTTTAAAGACTGTGTCGTTCTTTAAGCCAGGGTCAGCAAATGTTTTCTATGAAGTGGTCCATTGTAAGTACTTTAGAGTTTTCAAACCATATGGTTCCCATGGCAGCTACTCCACTCCGTCATTGTACTTTCAAAGTAGCTGTAGACAATGCATAAGCAACAGAGCATAGCTCTTCTCCAACAAAAGCTTATGTATGGATGCCGAAGTTTGCATTTCATAAAGTTATCAAATGTCATGAATACTATCTTGTGAATATTTCCTCTCTAATCATTAATAGAGTAAAAATTATCCAAAACTCACTAACCATACAAAAATAGATGACAGTCGGTTTAATCTTACAGTACTTATGTGGCCATCTTCTGCTCCAGATGGCATAGCATTTTGCAGTCTCCTGTGCAAAGAAACATTCTAGATCCTCCATTTATTTGCAGACTAGGGAATAAGGATGGTTTCTCAACTGAGAAGAATACTATCTATTCAGTCATCACATACAATTCCCCGAGTCATCAACATATACAGGTCTTCCCTAAAACACAGAATTTTTCTCATATTTTTATTCATGCAACAAGTAAATTTCATACTAATTTTACTTGCTTTCCTTTAAAAATTATTTCTGTTTGTTTTACCTGCATGTATGACTTTGTACCCACAAGTGCTACTTGTGTCTAGAAATGGCAGCTGAGGGAATTGAATACCCAGGAAATGGAGTTACAGACAGTTGTGAGCTAGTGCTAGGAATAGAACGCAAATCCGTTGGAGAAACAGGAAGCACTCTGAAGCACTTTATACAATTCCTTTACCCTCTGCTCAAAATACTGCATGGTAACTTACAGAATGCCAGTGCCAACATTTATGCAAATACCTATGTATATGATATATCATATATGTGTATGATGAACAACACTCTTCTCCCAACTCTCAAGTTTTCTATGATTTATTCATTGTTTCTCCCTCCCTCACCACTGATGATCCCCAATAACATTCTCATAGCAACCACTCTATTTTCTAGGCAATAAAAGAGACTTCCCCCTCAGCATTCTCACTGTTTTCTAATTTTTAATTTTAATTTATCTTTGTGGATTTCATATCATGAATCCCGATCCCAATCATCTTCCCAACCCATCACTTCCATTCTTTACCCTTGAAAACCAGTCAAAACATAATTTAAATGTAAAACCAATGAAAAAACCCTGAAAAAACAAATAAACAAGCAAACAAACAGAAATATCAGCATGAGATTATAACATGATTACATCTCTCCCATCTCTTGCCTTCCTTCAAGTCCTCCCATAAACGTTTAAAATAAAATTGCCATGGTGAGATTCCTAGATGAACAAAGTTCAGGGATCATATTGATGGGGGGCATATGCTCCTGCCAACTGAACATTTGAAATATTCCCTGAATTTATCCATAAATGAAAATTATTTTTTTAGAAAGAGGGAATTTTCTTAGTTCTTTTGCATTGTGCAAACATCCTCCCTTATTATCACTGCACACATGCCCATTGGTATTAATAATTTCCCTTCATTTCCAAGCCCCTTTAGACGCATACCTACAAGGTCCTGCTGCATAGACTCTGGAGTTTGTATAGCTGTTTCTTGCTACTGTCAAGTTTCACTCTGTAATAAAACACAAAAAGATTAAAGCACATATACAACCAACTAAACCTAGAAATAACATGTTTTCAAAAAGAAAAACAAGATGTAAGCTTATAAAGCACTGAGGAGCAAAGGACTCCTAAAGTTAGAGGAAGCAGAGTTGAAATCAAGAAGTTTCCCAAGAACAAAGAATTTTCCACTCAAATATTTTTGTATGCTTCATGGTTAATTATTCATACTAATAAAGGTCAGGAAATTTTTTTAAAAAACGAATAAAACCAAGCTGTTTATAGTTTTACTGGATACCCAATAGGAATCTGAGGAAATGTATGAATATATTTTATTAAATGTGTAAACAACTAGTAGGTTTTTAGGGTAGTATTTTTAAAAATATTTATTTATTTATTTTACAACTTGGCCAATTTTCCTCTCCCTGCATTTCCTGTTTCTATCCAGAAGGAGGCAGGCCTCCCATGGGTATTAACAAATCATGGCCTATTGAGCTGCAGTAAGATTAAGCACCTCCCATTGTACTAAGGCTGGGAAAGTCAACCCAGTAAGAGGAATAGGGAGCAGGGACTGTCTCTGACTCCTTTGCAGGCTTTTTGGAACAATTAGTAGTTTTTATAACGTTATAAAATAATTATGACATTTCTCCCATCCTTTTCCTTCCTCCAAACCCTCCCACATTTTCTTCTTTGCTTTCTTTAAAATTCCTGGCCTTTCTTTTTATTAATCATTATTATATTTTGTGTGTGTGTGAGAGAGAGAGAGATATAATCTGCTCAGTCTTTATAATGCTGCTTATATGATTGTCTTCATGGTTGACTATTGGTACCTTCTCTGCATCTTCTTACAAAGCCACAACCTGACTGCATGTTGTGCTCAATAGTAGCCAAACTTCAACTGAAAATTAAGTGAACAAATGCCTCACTATATATAGATTAAACATAGTGGCAACAATAATCATCACAACTATTGTCTATTGGTCACCAAATATGTGTCATCCATTGTGCTATAATATTTAAATGTGACATCACTAAATTGTATGAAAAAAATGATATTTTCATTTCTGTCCTTTGAAAGTAGTATGTTTGTAGTAAGAGGTGCGGGCTGCATCCCACTGCCGGGCTAGCTTACACCTGAAATAACCACACAGAAATTGTATTAATCAAATTACTCCCTGGCCCATTATATCTAGCCTCTTCTTGGCCAACTCTCACATCTTGATCTAACCCATTTCTACCAATCTGTGCAATATCACGAGGTTGTGGCTTATTGAGAAAGATTGTAACCAGCATCAGTCTCAGACAGGAGCTTCATGGCGTCTGCCTGACTCTGCTCTTCTTTCCAGCATCCAGTTCTGTCTACTCCACCTAAGTCTGCTGTATCAAAAGGCCAAGGCAGTTTCTTTATTCAACCAATGAAAGCAACACAAATACAAAAGAACCTCCTATACCATATGCTGAAGTTGAAATGGGCCTTGATTATTTAAAGTCTTGTCCTGTTCTTTTTAATAGGAAACATCTCAATTCCAGACAGTTTTGACTTGACTTTGCTCAGATCTCATCAACAAAGATATGGTGAGTAGACCCCAATCCTTAGGTGCCATCCTGGTATGATGTATGTCCTCCTAAGTTTTTCTCAGACATGTGTTTTAGGGAAATTTACTATTAGTATCTTCACTCTGATCTTTGATTCACACACAGACCAAAGTCTAGTAAACCATAAATGTTTGTAATTTATTGTCAAATATCTTTTATGCCCTTAACTGTACACTGAGCAGAGTTTGAAGATACCTGTCTACAGCAGTGAACACAATCATGACCTACATGATAAAGTTTTCCATGTTGGTATTTTCAAAATAGAACATCTCTAGTCCTTACATATCCAAATATCTTATAAATAAAAAACTGTTCTCAGTAAATATTTTGAAGAAAAATAATTAGCCTGTCCAAAAGATGATCCCTCTTAACTGGCTATCCAGTTTTGAGTAGTCAGTCATGATCAGATAAACATAAACAAAAAAGTGAACTTAGTATGTTGTATTTATATATTTGCACATATATATATATGTATGCAACAATAATAATCAAAAAAGAAGAATTTTTTCTTTGATTTGAGAGTGAGGGGAGCATGGAAGGATTGGAAGTTGGGTTCCTGGGAGTGGCTGAAGGGAGGAAAGGGAGGGAAAAATTATATAGTTCTATTACAATCAAAAACACATTTTAAATTTAAGAAATAAAAGTATTTTGAAAATATTTTACTTATTTTAAATTCAAATATGAAATTTTAACTGAACGCAAATGAAGACCTGTTGACAGAGCTTTCTGTCCCACCAAGTCCCACACCAATTTAGTCCCAAATAAACACACAGAGGTCTACATTAATCATAAACTTGTTGGCCTAGTAGCTCAGGCTTCTTATTAATTAATTCTTACATCATACATTAACCCATTATTCTTGTCTGTGCTAGCCACGTAGCTTGGTACCTTTGCAGTGAGGGATTCTCATCTTGCTTCCTCTATGGCTGGGTAACAACTGCTGACTGACTTTTCCTCTTCCCAGAATTCTCCTGTTCTCATTGCCTCACCTCTATTTCCTGCCTGGTTTCCCTGCCTATACTTCCTACCTGGCTCCTGGGCAATTGGTGTTTTATTAAAAATAATACAAGTGACAGGATAAAAGACCATTGTCCCATAGGAAAGACCTAGCGTTATTAAGAAAACACTTCTGACATGTAGTAATCACATGTGAACATTTTGAAAACTGGTGATCAGTAAAGAGTCAACTAGGGTCTTTCTGACTTAAACAAATGATATGTTTCAACACGTATGATAACTGCTTCTGCTGTATAACTTAATTATCTGTTTGAAATAAACAATGAATTTCATTCCTTTTACATCCTTAACAGATCATTTTTTCCTTGTATAGAGCTGCTTAGCTACATTTTAGTTCTATATTAAGACAGTGTACTCCTTGTATATAAATGTTTAGTTGCATTTTTCATTATATATTAAGACACTGTTTTTCCTTGTATACAAATGCTTAGCTTTATTTTAGTCATATATTAAGAAATTGGCTATGTGGTTTGAGTTGATATTCACACATCATTTTCCCCCTACTAATGGCAGAAAATAGGTTTCCAGCTAACATTTTCACATAGAACATATCTGTCAAGAATGGATTATAAGCATTAAAAGGGAGTTGTCAAGCAAACAGAAATCACTACTCTAGTGGAGCTTAGATCTAGAGAGAAGAGAAAGTATGATGAATGCACATATTGCACAATAGGTTAGGTGGGGACAAGTACAAAACAGAACAGTTATGCCAGAAGCAGAAGAGGGGACTTCTATGTAGCAAAGGGGCGTTTATATGTGTCATTTGCAAAACATTTGGGCATCAGAGCCTCAGAAAAGTGATTACTACGAGTGGCTAAAATTTTTCCAAGAAACAAACAAAGATTAAATAATTTTCATTATGAATTTAAAGAGCAACAAGTTGAAGCTTGGATAGAAACAGTCAAGAAGAGGCAGAAGCAGAAAGTAAAGATGTCAAGAGAGCCAGAAGAGGGACGTAGAGAGATGATATGGTGTCATCAAAGTCAGTGCAACTGTCTTTATGAAGTTAAGCCTCAATCACTACCCCAAGGAACTTATCTGTCTGTCTATCTATTATCTATCTATCTATTTATAGATAGATAGATGTACTATACCTAAGATAGCAACTTTGCACATAGATCTTCGAGAACTATTCAAACATTGAAGCACAATTAGTTATAGAAAACCTATACATTGTTACTCTAATTGCAGCAACTCCAGTAACTAATCAAAACACATATTGAAAGTTTCATTTCTGAGCCCTTTCATTCAATCTTCATTTCCTAACTCATGCCTAGCACAAACTGCACTTGGAATGCACCCTCAGCTACTGAGAAGCAACCTAGTAAGAAATGCCAAGGCCACATGGATATATGGAACTGCAGAATAGTCATTACCTCAGAAGCTTAAGATGGAGCACCTCCCAATGAACAGGAAGCCTACCTGAAGTGCAGAGGTAGAAAGACTTTGATGAGCTCTCTCAGCACAGTGATCCTATTATTTCTGCAATGGATGTGCTAGATGTAAAATTTTATTTAATTTTTAAAGGGAAATTAGGTTTTCTTCATGAGGAAATAACATGTCACAAAATAATATAGTGAGTTGTCAAGTTGAACTTTTGCTCAAAACTTTCTACCTTCTAGCCAGATAGAGATTTTTTTAAGTTTAAATACCAGAGGGATTTTGTCATGAAATTTAATTTGACCCCTGAAACATTTAACAAAGGCCAAGACATGAAGAGAGTAGAGGTCAGACCCAGACACATTGTTTGGGAGAAAGAATGAAGACAGAGATTCCAGTGACAGGGCTGTAGTGACAGAGGCAGATAAGTAGAAAGACACAAGACCTTTGGAGGTTAAAGGAGGGCAAATCAAAGAGGGTCATCTCAGGTATAAGAAGGGTTTCAAATAGCACATTTTAGCAAAGAGATAAGTTGAATCTTCTTTGTGAGCATAGGAGGAAACTGCTCTCTGCTTTAGAGTACCCTGGTTTTAAAGCAGAGAAACCATCATCCAAACAATTTCACCATGGAGGGACACGAGAGCCAACTTGGAGCCTATCTGGAAGACAAGAAAGATAGCTGAATTCCTAAGGACTTACTACAAGAAGAGAAAACTATGTGAGCATAGTGACCCTAGGAAGATCAATTTCATGTCATCCCTTCCTTCTACATGTATTTTAATCTTAACCTGTAACATCAAGTTTTTACAAGAAACTAACAATAAAATATAATTATGTGAAATAAATCTAGTTTTATCAAGAAAATATAGATAGAAATCAATATATAAAATATATGAAGTTTTATCTTGTGTGTGTGTGTGTGTGTGTGTATGTGTGTGTGTGTACATGTGGAGGCCTGAAGTGGACATTCGTTGTCTTCCCCCATTGTTCTCTGCTTTTTTTTTTTTTTTGAGATGAGGGCTTTCATTGAACCTGTAAATCAGCAATTCATCTGAAGTTACCAGCCCCAGGGATATTCATGTCTTTGATTCTCTTGTTCTGAGAAAATAAGAACGCACTCCATGCCTGACTCTTAGGTACATTCTGGGGATCTCAAGTTAAATTCTGATATTTGCATGATACCTTCCCAGACCACATTTCACCACAGAAATTCTTAAACGGCAATGCCTTGACCAACTGTAATAGTTTACTATGCGAAGTAGATTGTTTGCAAGAAACAGAACCTATTCAGATGCTGAGACTATTCATATTCTCACACCATCCAGCTGCAAATCTCATGTCCCCACACTGTCATTGTCAGTCAGTGGTCCAGACATTACATGGAATGATCTTGATGTTGAAAACACTTTCCTCCAGTGATTATGGGAAGAAGAGCAAAGCTCCATTTTTTTTTTTGTTTTATAGCTAGGTTTTAAAGTAATTGGGAATATTGTTTATGAGATTCAGAAGTTCATAGAGGTAGTTTGACCACTTTATTTTATAGCAGTCAGAAAGAAAAACTCATTTTTTATCAGTCCCCATCAGTCAGTCTCCAGCAGATTCCATACTGATGTCCATCCATTCCATTAACAACTTCTACAAGTACAATTCCATTTTCAGATGTACTATTAAGTAATATAATACTGAAAAAAACATAATTTTCTTACACCCATGCTGTATATTCTATATAACTCAAAAGTTATAAATTTTATTATCCATTTCATATTGTCCATCCTTAATTATTTTTATAATTAATTGGCAAATGAAGTTAAACTGCAAGCAAATAATACATAGTAGAATTCTTTTTCAAATGTCAGTAATAGGTGATTTCCCCTATGTTAGTCATCTTTCTTTTGTTGTGACAAAATGCCTTGTGTGATTTGGCTCACAGTTTCAAGTGTTTACATCCACAGTACTTAGCCCCATCATTGTGGGCTTGCAGCAAGACAAAACATTAAGATGGAGACACAAACCTGCTTACCTCAGTGGTGTAGGAGGGTCCTTCTGTATTTCTATTGCTTTCATTGGTTAAATAAAGAGACTGCCTTGGCCTGTAGGATAGGGCAGCCCTTAGGTGGGTGGAGTAGACAGAATAGAAGGCTGGGAAGAAAGGAAGTGTGGCAGATGCCACGTTTCTCCACCCCAAGATGGACTTTGGTTAGAATCTTCCCAGTAAGCCACGACCACGTGGTGATACACAGATTACTAGATATGGGTTAAACTAAAATGTATAAGAGGTTAAACTAATGGGCCAGGCAGTAATTTAATTAATATAATTTCCGTGTGGGGATATTTTGGGTATAAGCTAGCCGTGCAACCAGGAGCTGGGTGCTGGGAACACAGCCTGCACCTCATACTTTACCTCAGAAGAGCTAAGAACTGAAAAGAGAAAAAGAGACAAGAAACAAAATAAATCCTTCAAGTCACACCCCAGTGACTCATTTCTTCCAAGGAGTTCCAATGTCTTAATAGACATTAAGCTGTGAATTCATCAATGAATTAATCCACTGATGAGGTTAGAACCCTTGTGATTTAAAGACCTACCTCTAACCACTGCTAGTATGGTAAAGAAATGCTCAACATATGAGCCTTCAGGAGACATATACAGTTCAAGCCATAAGACCATTAATTTTAAAAGTTACCGTATTCAAACTTGGAGCCCTCTATTTGATGATTATGAAAATATAAATTATTATTATTATCTGTTGTCCTTAGAAACAAATGCAGAGACATTCGACCTTGTGGCAATATGTGTGTAGTTTCACCTGCGTGCCACTACGAACCCCTCCCAGATGGTCTGGCAAACCAAACTTTATGTCAATTATAATAGAAAATTTACCTTTGACTAAAATCAGAGACCTTTCCTCCAATCTCTAAAATAGGCCAATTGGCAGACAAACATAATTTTTATATCAATAACTGACTGATAATACCATCCTAATCTTGCCATCTATGAGACAGCAACATTAAATTGTTCAAATTCTATTTGTATATCTACTTCTCCATGATTCACTGCACCATTAGGGAACATGCTAAAAGTGTGTGTGTTAATTTCCAATTAATATTAATTTCTAGCATACAAGTAATCATAAAAACAAATTTTTAATTAATTTTGGCCTGCACTCATTGGAAGAAACTTAGTGTTTTGCTTTTTATTATAAATTTGTTTGCTTTATTATTCTCAAATGATTTTCTCGCTAGTTTTAGGTACATTATCTTTATACCTATATTATCATGATATATATTTGTCTCATATCTTAATTAACATTACATAAAGTCAGGATATGTCCTACCATGTTCAGATTAGACTGTCACATTCATTACCAGTATTACCTTTATTGTTCAACTCTAAGATAAAAGGCAAGTCTATTGTCATGTGTAGCTATATAAAACTACATTTAAAACTTTTATTAAGTAGCTTTATAAACTTGAAGTAAACGAAGTCATTTTAAAGAAGCTCTTAGAAGTCAGATTTGGGGCTATCTAATGTGCTGGCTCATTTTCCTCTAATTAGAAACACTCTGGGAAAATCCTTAGGGGAGAATTACTATGGACGACAAGAAGTGATTTTGCTTTGGTTATCCAGGCCTTGTCTTCTCAATTAATTATACCCATGCTGGGGAAAATGTGACTCCTGAAGCAATTAACATACTCTTGGATGAAAAGAGTAAAGAAATCAGCAAAACTACGGTGACTAGATGACCTGGTACACAGAGGAACTAAGTTACTATTAAACAATATTCTGAGAATAAAACGTAACAAGATGAGAAAAACTAATGTTACTCATATATAGCTAAAGAGCAGATTGTTATATAATCCACAGACAGTATTTTAAAAGCCCAATATCTTAAACAGCATGGGTTTGTGAAAGAAGGAAAGATAAGTGACCAACCAGTGTCCACACCCCAAAGATGACACTATCCCTGTACCTCAGCCCTCTTCAAGTACTATGTCCATAGATAAAATTCTGTGGGGTCTAATTCTGACATGAGCACCTGTGGGCAATTCACTTTATCACCAAATAATTTCCATTTTCTCAACTGTGAGATTATGATAAGTTTCCCTCATTTTTTTGAGACAGGATCTCTCTATTATGTAGCCCTAGCTATTCTAAAACTAATTTTGTAGACCAAACTGGCCTTTAACTCACAGAGACCCATCTGCTTCTGCTTCCCAAATGCTAGGATTAAGGTTCTCTTTAAATGCATAAGTTAACACATAAAACAACGTAGAAAACTTCCCCCTGATGTTTGTTTTGAAAATTAAATGAGATAATATCTATAAAGACTTGTAATTATATGTGGCACGTGTTGTTAGAAAGAAGCAGTAGTTATATTTAGTTTGTTGTTATTTGTGAAATGTTCTTTCAAAATTTGACATGTGTCTTTTCCTTCCCTCTGTGATCTTCTCATTTACTCAGGTAGATTTCTCTACTACTACATCTATATCTGTTTTTGGCGGGGGGGGTCTTTAAGTGTCATCATTTCCTAAGGTTTTCATGACAAAGCATCACAAACACATGCTGTCATGAATTACCACCAAGTCCTGAAAGTCAGAAGAATATATCAAAGTATCACTAGAGAGGTGCAAGCCTCTCTAACAGCCTGTGGAAAGATCTACTGCAGGCTTCTCTCTAGTTTTGCCTCTGTCTTCATTGTTCCTCTGATAGTTGATGTAATGTTGGAATCCCTGCCTCTCGTATCACACAGCATTTTCTCACTATTTGTGCCCAAACTTCCTTCCTGTCAGGACACCAGTCACACAGCCTTAGACATGCCTGATACTTTTGGTTTAGAGCTAGACTCCTTCCTATTCCTGGATGACCCATGAGTTTGACTGCTTCTGCAAAGAACCACTTACAGGTTGCACTCACAGGTCTAGGGATGAGGACTCGAATGCATCTCTTAGGAGAACACAGACATGTGCAACATACAAAGCAGGCTTTTGTTCAGTGGTCACCCCACATCTTTGGCTCCCTTCTTCTCTTCCCTCCCACTCTCTCTCCTGCCTTATCTCCCCTATACTCTTCTTTTTTTCTATCTCTTTTCTCTCTATGTTCAATATTTCCATTTTCTATCATTGTACCTGACTTAATTTCTGTATTAATCTCTCTTTGGGTTGGAAGACAGCTGAGAACTTGATATTTCTTAATGCATCATTTATCTCAGTGATTTCTGCCAAGTGAGATCCTGAGCCATTACAGAGTAAGAGGATCATAGAACAGCACTCCCTATGGTAACCAGCAGCCAGTCAGAGGAGAAAGCACCCATTGTGAATGTTATCCTTGGAATTACAAATTTGTTCATTTAACATGATGCCCTTATATACTGCTTGCCTTGACTTTTTGAATGCTTTGAGACTGAAGCAACAACCTATTCAACTTGGGTCTTCATCTTAGTAATTTTTAGATTGTGGAGATTGCTTTGAAAGTTATTTCAAAAGCTATTTAAATAAAAATCATGATATGACATCTTTCATCCTTGTTCAAAAGGAACTTAAAACCTAATTGGGAAAACAAAATTAGGCACCAAAGAATTAGAGGAAGAGAAGCTTTGAGGTGGCATGTTGTGTAATTACTGACTAAAATTATAAATTCTAACTTTGAAATAAACAGAAAATAAGGCTATACAAAACAGAATTACTTGTGTGGGACAACCTATAGGTATGAAATAGAGTAAATGACTGAAAGTTAATCTTTATGTATAAAACTGTATGACTGGGAGGTCATGCGGTTTCTGAGAAGTCACAAAAAATGTTGATATCTGCTGTTTATGTAACATAGAAATGATTTATCAAATAGGAGGCTATGGTCTGTTTCTGCTTCTCATGGAGATCAAATACATGTTACACTTCCAAGCTGTTTGTGGTTTCTATTTCTTTTGGGCCACACAGGACCAGGTTTAATCCCTCTCCTCAATGACAACCCTTCAAGCAGCTGAAACCAGCAATCAGCATTTCTGTACTTTCTTTCTTGCTAGCTTAAGCTGTATGACATGTAATCATGACCTTCTCCCTGCTGATCACACTCACCTGTGTATGCCCCAGCTCGCCCATCAGTCTTCTAACAGAGTGATGCCCACAGTGAATAGAGTCCAGGTGCTCCCTGACAGCTCAGCATGTTCACAGAAATAAAGTCCCAGAAACATCTCTTGTCACTCATCTTCCACAGTAAAAGCCCTTGTCGTCACTGCCTTACAGTCACCCTGGGCAACTTACCACTCCAATCCTTATCCTGCTCTACATTTTCCCACAGTAGCATACGACAATGACATAATGAGTGGCACCGCCACAGTTTAGTTTCCAGTGGTCACTTATTTTCCACATCACCATCAGCAAAATTCAGTTCTTGGAAAGATGTTTCATCTGAAATGCCATAATGATATCTGCTGCCTTGTATGTTAATTTAAATAAAAGGTTTAAATATAGTATCTCTCCTAGTTTGAGTAGCAAATTTATAAAATGGGAACTTGTATACAGCGACGCATACAAGAACACTGCGTGAACATGAAGACAGAGAGATGAAGAAGAAGCCAGAGTCAGATTCCTTCCTTAAGCCCTCAGAAGGAACCCATCCTATCAGCACCTTGATTTCCAGCACCTGGCTTTCAGAAGTGTAAGACAGTCTCTCCTGTTTAAGTGACCTAGTATGTGGTACTTTGTTAGGCAGCCCTGGAAAGCTATTAGATCACTCTAATTACCTTCCACCACAGCATCTTATCTCTAGTGAATGCAGATTCATCAGTTAGATTTAGCAACAATCAGGTCCCCAGCTGGATGTGGTGCAGCATACCCTTAATCCCAGTACTCTGGAGTCAGAGGAAGATGGAATTCTATGAGTTGGAGGCTATCCTGGTCTGCATATCTCGTTTCAAGACAGCCAGAACTATATAATAGAGAGAACTTGTCTCAATAAAAGGGGGAGATGGAAGAACAAGAGAGAGACACACACAAAGAGAGAAAGAAAGGAAGAGATAAAAGAACTCCCCCAAATAAGCAGTTTAAAAGATGACCATTTCCATAGGTATGAAATTGAGCCAGGCTCAGCTGTTTTCAGCTGGACTCACTTCCCAAATTAAGAGTAAGCCATCTGGTTTGCAATTTTCTCTCAGCTATGATGTCAGCCAGGATAACATCTCTCTCTACGAGTGGTCTCAGATCCTCCAAAAGGCTAGGCCAAGACTTCCAAAAAGCAAGTGTTCCAATGTGAGCCATCTTCTCAAGGGTGTCTTTTTGATTTTATCTGTGAATGTTTTGCCAGCATGTCTAAATATGCACTGTATACATGTGTGGTGCTTGACAGGGCCAGAAGAAGGCATCAGATCCCTCCAAACTGAAGCCGGAAGCAGTTGTGAGGTGCCATGTGGCTACTTGTTGTACCAGGGAGGACCTGCTTGTTCGTCCTGGCCACCCTGCTAGCTCAGCCCCAAAATAACCACACAGAAACTATATTAATTAAATCACTGATTAGTCCATTAGTTCTAACTTCTTATTGGCTAACTCTTACATTAATTTAACCCATTTCTATTAATCTGTATATTGCCACATGACAGTGACTTACTGGTAAAGATTCAGAATGTCTGTCTTTGGCAGCTCCATGGTATCTCTCCCTGACTCTGCTTTCTTCCTTCCAGAATTCAGTTATGTCTTTCCCACCTACCTAAGTTCTGCCCTATCCACTAGGCCAAGGCAATTTCTTTATTCATTAATCAATGAAAGCAACACATGAACAAAAGGACCTCCTACACCAGCTTCTCGGAATGGAATACAGATGATTCTGATCTGAAAGAGCATTAAAGCATTAAGTGTCCTTATACTCTGAGCTATCTCCCAAGTGCCTTCATACGTGCCCCCTGCTGTTGTCACATTAACCAAACCAAGTCACAAAACTAAAACAGAGCTAGAACAGAGCCCAGCAAACGAAGATAGACCACCTCTTCCTGGGAGAAACACAAACTGACATCTTGATGCTGTGGATACAAGGGAGAAATCTGCAACTATTCTGCTTTCAGTCACTCATTGTTGAAAACTTACGACTGGTACCACGTGCTGGGAGGCACTGTGAGTACAGTAGTTACACAAATGAACACATATGCATCAGCTATGGTCTCTACTTCTATGTTGCATAATAATGTAGTATTTAACATGGAAAAGCTGACAAATGTTTAAGATTAGTAAAATAAAAGTTTCCTATGTGTGTAAATATATTCAGTAGAAGGAAAGTGGAAGAAGGACAGCAAAACAAAGCAACTGAAGTCGATGATCTGAAGGAGCCGTATGTCCCTAGCCAGTGTATACTGTGAAATATCTGTAAGAATTTGAATCACCGAGAAACAAGGGAGTTGCAACTAGTCCTCAGTTTGTAGAATCTAGAGTTGTAATTAAGTACCCTCCAGTTCACAGGAAAGCCCTTTACAATGAATTCTCAGCAAAAATTATCAATAGATATATATTGAGCAGCCTTGTTTTTTAACTATGAGGTTTACCAATGTTGACAAACCCGGGCATGATAGCAATTTTTGTTCCACTCTAATAGTTTCTTTTCTAGAGGCTATTAGGAGAACGAATAGGATTTGTTCAGACCATAAAGACAGCACCTCTCTTTTGTCTGCTGCTTTCTCTTAAGCACCAAGAGGGTACAAAATGAAAAGGACTCATCCTCTGAACTGCAGGAGGCCAGAGTCCAGGAGGGCATGTCTTCTGTGATACCACAAAGACTAACATCTTCTTATGGGGACAGTGTTTATGTAGCCTCTGTTTTCTTCATCAGATCTTCCTTGTTTGCATTTCTTGAGAGACATCACGCCTCTGCATTGGAGACCCTATCCCTTATCCTGTTTTTCTTTGGGACCTCGAGATCCGGAGACAGTGTTGAATGAAGGACCAAATCCTAAAGGGTGCTTTACATAGCTCCCCAGACTGTCATATATGGGAGATATATAATGTGGAACCCAAAGTTGTGAAAAACAGCGTGAAAGGTCCGTTGAATCTGCACTCACTGTTCTTGAAGATAATTAGAAGAGAAAAGGTGCTTTGTAATTTTCACATAAAATGAGGTGAATGAAGTCTCTATGGGTTACAAATCTGAGAGTTTGGCACTGTCTCCAACTGCCCAGGGCTATCTATAGCCACAATTAATAGTTTAGTACACTGAGGATGCTTATTCCTTTTCATTTTATTTACTGAAATTCTTCTCTTTTTCACAATCTGTCTAAAATTTTGAAGATTTTTTTTGAAAAAATATTTGTTTGAATGTTAACGTTTTACTCCCACCTAGTTTAATAAACTTCTAAAAAGCTGTCATTTTAAAAAAGCATCCTCCATGTGCAAACATCTGGCTTATCCACTTAACATTTTGAAATAAGCAGTAATTATCCAGACTCTGTTTGGCGTGATATCATGTGACAACTTCACATTCCAGCCTTCATTCCTAAGCCTGCTTGCTGTTTGTTACTGAACAGAACTCACTCAGTGGGAACTTTGAAGTTTAATTGAAAATGGCACACTTTGCCTTTCAAAATTCATAATTAATTGATTGATACTGCTTAACCACATGTTAAGTAAAATGGAAGAAAAATCTAAAAATGAGCCTAGCTGTTAGACATGAAAAGAAAATTTTCCAGTTCAAAGTCTGAGATTATGGTATCTTGAAAGTAAAATTGCGATTTAAAGATAAGTAGATTCGTAGATTCATAGATAGATAAATACACAAAAATTGAAGGAGAAATTTAATAAAGATAATGAAGACTCTGCTGTGAGCTGAGGCTCAGGGACACAGATGAGGCTATCTCCTTAGCAACATGTCCACATAGCACTGTGGAGTAGACTTCACCAGAATGAACATCCCTAGCTGAGTGAGTCTTACTTTCGCTCTTAAAGCTTCACATACAGATGTTCCCATTTGAGGCAGAGACTGGTCTGTTGATTGCCAAACCTGTTTCTGCTTACCTGGGACCTGCAGAAAATGTGCCCTATACAACCGAATGTGAACCAAGGTACTGCGTCAAAGGTACCCATCTACTAGCTTATTCTCAGTAACCTTGGAAACGTGTTACAGAGGACAGAGACAAATAACAGAAGAGTTATTTCACTAACTCTCCTAGAAAACAGTATCTTGACAAGTTAAAAGGAGAGCTGTAGACAACATGGGAATTCCTAACAGCTCATTGTTTCAACAAATATTATATTTCTGCTGTTTATTGTTGATAAAGAACAAAAGATATAAGAAGGAAAAAATCAGACAATATGTCAGTTTACTTGGAACCTGAAATCTAACTGAGGACAGGGGAATGAAGTGATATACAAGCATTACATGTGTGCTATGGAAAACATCAATGACAAATAGGGGGTGAGTTCTGGTGGCAGAGTGCAATGGGTAAGAATATGAGCAACTGTGATAGAACCATGCCTGTGTGGAGCCCATGTGAAACCTAAGTACTTCCTAACAGATGTGGTGGGCAAGGAAAGGTGCTGTAAGATAGGCTTTATGGCGGATCATGGCTGTGAGGATGGGGATGCTATGGGAAGACTATAATCCTGTGGGAGTGCTCAGGTAGTCCAAAACTATCACCCTAGAACTCAGGTTTTACAAAGATAATCATACATTTAGCTGATATGAAAAATATGTGATTATATAGCATACAAAGGCTTATAAGCAAAGGAGTGAGGAGAAACCAACAGAATTAAAGTTTCCAACTGAAATGTTTACATTCAACTTTTGCCCGTCACATGAAAGAAATCTAAAACCTATGTAGAACTGGAGGGTAAAATACTTCAAAGGAAATTTTAATTAGAATTCAGGACAACATTAAAAATAAGAGTTCAGTGATGGGAACTCGTTAGTCACAGCTTCAACCCAACAAAGGGAAATAATTAAGGTCAGAAAGAAAGAAGGGAAGCAAGTCACACTTAATATTAATGCCCACCTGCTTTAAAAATGATGAACGCAAAAACCCAACCCAGCAAGTTAGATGATGGGGAGTGATTTGTCTTTGTGCTAAAATGAAAGGACTCATTGCTCTCAAACACTTGCTTCAGGTTTACTTAAGGTACAGAATTCAGTGGGTGCTTTTTCCAAATAAAATTTTTCCAAGCCACAGATTCTTTTGAACCTAAAGGTTCCTTAGTATGAAATGCTTAGTGAGAAGATTTAGAAAAGCAATGAGAGAAGCGTATTCCTGAACAAATCATGTACAGACAGTCTGAGTAAAAATGTGTTTTCTAAGGATTTTATGACAGCAGGATATAATGAAATAACAAGTGTGTGTGCATTCGTAATTGTTTTATATGTGTATGGATATTAATTTTACATATACATATATGATGTATAAAATATTTATGAAAATTCTCTGTCAGTTATAAGGCAGCTACTAGAAACGTAACTCTTAAAAAGTATCATTACCATTCAACATTCCCACCAATGAAACAAAGCAAGGCAACCAAAGCAGAAGTGAGGAATGCCATAACTGGAAACCAATTTCTCCCATACAAAGGATAAAAATGTATGTCAGTTAGGAAGCATACAGATATGTAATGTGAAAGGAAAATAGCAGTTTTAAACAAGAAAATCGATTTCCAGCTTAGTTATTAAAACCTAAATACCCTCAGTATTCATGTGGAATCAGTTCTAAAACCATTTAGTGGATAGGAAAGGAAATCTTCCCAGGTTCAGCAGGCACAGTATCTTCTCCAGATGTGTCCATTGTGATTGGTTGAAAAACCAGTGTTTTCTGATTGGCTGAAAAATCCAATAATAGAGGTTACTAAGTACTACACACAGGAGACATAATAAAAATAAGAACAAGAATATAAAAACTTCTGAGGTTTTTGCTTAGAGATGACATGGGGTGAAGAGAAGAGAGATACTAAAGACTAGTCAAAACTGTCTGTGTCTGAATTTTTTTCAGTTTGAAATTATTTATTTTATAATGTTAAAATCAGATTTTTGTATAAGTGTATAAAATTGCCTTATTATCAAATTGCTTACATTTAATGCAGATCTTCAATGAATATCATTTAAATTACATTAATTTTACAAAAGAAAATCTTTATCCCAGAAAAACAATATGGCTTTATGAGCTTCTCCTAGCTGAGTTGGTGCTAAAGCAAATTTCCCATGCTAGATCGATTAAAATTCCCACTCATGGTGATGTTATAATAACAAGTAAATTAGAGCCTTTAACGCCTCTTGGAGAAAAGAGTGATTATAATTACAGAAATAATGAACATGAACTCATCCTAGATAGCATTCCTCTTACGACATGCCAGATACAACTGTACATATTTAGCAGTCTCTTTTTATTGAATTTGTGTGTTCTATGCATGCTTGTATGCATGCTTGCATGTGTTGAAATGTGTGCAATTATAAATACACAAATGCATTCACTCATGTGTAAGTATTTTTGGAAAAGGTTCATATTTTTATATATTAATGGAGGGTCTCTTGCTAAATCCAGAGCTCACTAATTCCACCTAGTTCGGCTAGCCAACTTGTCCCCAGAAATCCCCAGTTTAAATACCCTAGGCCTTGGAATTAGAGGTATTCACCACGTTTGTCCACCTCGCATGTGTTTTTCAGACATGAACCTGAATTTTCACGCTTGCAGGGCAATCTATACAAATCTCACATTTAGCAATTCCTAACTCATTTAACAGCACTCTTTGATGCCAGTTATACACATTGGAAAATAAAGTTACAGACATTAATTTGCTTTTACAAAGTTATACAGAAGAGTCAACACATTCAAGCTACTACAGCTGTCAGATTGGCACTCTGTACCACTCGGGGTCAGAAATGATAGAATGAATATGTACTAAAGGGAAATTTATCAAATTGTCCCATACAATAATATTGAGGCATACCAGTAAGACTGCCTTCACACTAGAGGCACTGAGAACCCTGCAGCTATTCAGCCATCTGCTCCTCCTATCACCTTACATTTATGTGCACACAACAGAAAATGAATACATGCAAAATAAAACAATCGGAGTGCAAATGTCACTGTAGTGACCAAACTCGAGACTGTTGATATGATGTGACGACTAGCTGCCTAATTTACATTCACAGCATGAGGGAGTACTTTCAAAAACTAGATGACTTATAAGCTGACATCTGAGGGACAAGATGTAGGCAGTACTGACTAGCTCCTTGAAAAAGAATTGCACCAGAACAAGAACCTAAGGGAAAATTTTATTTCCAAACGCAATGAGGAGACCCTGGAGGGGTTCATTCAGTAGAGTGATGTGGCCTGGGTTCCATTTACAGAGCATCTTGAAGCCTGTTGCTTGTGGACAGAGAGTTGGGAAGATGAATAGGAAAAATATTAAGGATGGACTGTGTGAATCTATGTTAATCTAAAGATTACAGAGATATAGACAGAGGCCATGATAATTGAAAGTGCAGAAGTAGATTGGAAGAAATTATCTGGGAACTAAACCCTGTGCAGCTTATTGGTACTGTGAATGAAGAAGAAAGAACTGGGGATACGTCCTTGACATTTCACAGTGCAGATAGAAAGCCAAGAAAATGCCATGCACTTAGGGTAAAAACTCATATCTGAAACATTTCAAATTATACAGAAAAAACAAATAATCATCACAGGAAAGATATATGTGGTTACAGATCAAAGACAACATAATAACCATCTTTAGGAAACCATTACATGACTGCTACATTTGCCGTTCAAATGATGAGTGGAGACTGACAATGGAATTTAGTTGAAAAAGTTAGCAGGCAATGAATGTAAAAGCCTTTGTAGTAGTCAGAAATACAGACATGCAGTAACATAAAGAAGCCTCAGTTCAATCAAAACATAGTTAAGCCTGATGATTCGTACATCCACTTAATTTTATGACTGTGTTTTGATAACACTTTAGAGGGCTTCTTTTAGCAGAAGGTACCTGTTAAATGAGTATTGTCCCCTTCCAAATAATTGCTTTGGCATATAATTTTTCGTTTGAATGCTGCAAATGTACAACCTTTACAAAGGTTCTGTAGTTTGCACTGTCGATGGATGAGTGCACCCAACATGTTTGGCACATTTTGATCTTAGGGTGAAAGAAACATTCAGTCTGCTTTCTGTCGTAAGCATCTTTTGACACACACAGTGCTTGGCTTGTACATTTGTTCAATCACATATTAAAAAAAGATCAAAATTTTTTGCTCTCAAAAATTAACACTAGTTTATATATCATCATAAAGAAGGTACAATTCTATCCATTTCCAAAGATGACACAGAATGAATAGCACATGATGAAACCAGTTCTTCTTTAGGTGGAACAGAGACCACTGTTACCCTTTGGGCAGTCTTAATAACTGCATATACCCTAAAATTTACTTCACTGTATAAAGTATATATTTATTATCCTTTTGTTATAATCGATTTCATAAAGATTTTCTTTCTAGAATGTCCTTTAAAGAGAATGGAAGCATTATGCTGTAAAAACGAATCTTAGAGCAATTCTCTGTAGGCATTGAGTCACTGCAAATTTCCCTTCCTTTCCAAAACAAATACCACCTGTTCAGGAGACTCTCCACACTACATTGACATCATGAAAACCTGGTGTCCATCTGGAGGAAAGATTTATTTTTTGAATGCTATAGAAGTCTAAACTTTACTTTCAAAGAGGATGGTAGGAAAAACTTGATGGTATTTTGATAAAAAGATAGTTGATGGGCCTCAATGGTAATCACACATACCCCACAGAACAGACTCTGAAATGGATTCATAGGATATTCTAGATGCGAATGCTTCTTGAACTTTTGGAATAAACAATATATTCACCTATGACAAATAAACATAGAGAAGAAAAATAAAATGGACTTTTGACAGTTCCTTGTGGCTTACTAAGATGTAGGAAAGGCAGTCAAAATACTATTTTTTTAAAAAAAATTTCATTATTAACACAAATGTATTTGCTTATTACAATTCAAAATAATTAAAAATGTATTAAGATTTGCCTTTTACTTTACAGTGAGCACAGTAAATTTAAAATACATTATACTTTTGTTTTCAATACTATTCCTAAAGCAAATAAACACATTACTAACATAAAAATTATGCTAGTTATAACTCTACTTTAAATTGAACCTGTTGAGACTGGAGAGATCATTCAACAGTTAAAAGCACTGCTGCTCTTCCAGAGGACTGGGGTTCGATTTCCAGCACCCACATGCTGGCTCAGAATCATCTTTCTTCCAGTCTCTACAAGCATTACATACAAATAACAGGCACAC
>JAQHUG010000282.1:2092836-2114610 GCA_028555095.1 Dicrostonyx torquatus
ATCTCACCTTTAAGCAAGTTCAGCCGTCATCTCTCTGCAGGTTCTTTGTGTTCAGTTTATGCAACAATCCAGAAAAGAGCAGTTTCTTGCCCAGATGGCTAACCAACTCCATAAGGAGCCTCTTTGATGCCCATCTTCCTCTTGAAGTAGATTGGTGGTGCCAGGAGCAGATGTGTATCATTGTCATGAAAAGCCCTAAGTTACTAAAACATTTTAAATGACATATTCTGTAGTCTTTGAAAGATATGAAGAATGCCTATCTAACTGAAATATATCTAGAAAATCTAACTAGCATGACTACAAGCTCGACTGTAGGGAACACTGGGAGAAGAAACACTACTGATCCTTGCTCTCCCAGGAGCAACGAGGCCACTAACCCTCCTTATCCAGAGAAGCTTCACAGGAACCAGTAAACCCAGAAGGATCCTATGCCCAGATTCTCATATATGACTGTCATCCCTGACTTGATGAGTTCATGAAAAGGTACTGTAAGGCCTAGTGTGAGAAAGACTGCTTGAACTCCCTAGTGTGATCAATGAGAAGAGCTTCAGGGAATTCTCTGCTTCCCTCAGATTCTTCTTTGTATGTTTATGGTCCGTCTTGGCACATATCCATCCATTTTGTCCATACTAGCCAGTTCCAGTTGCTACCAGTTGCTAACATTCTTATTATGTGAATATATATATATATATATATATATATATGCCTTTCCTTACACAAATGTTAGCTTTATGAGAACAAGAGCAGAATATCTCTTTACCATTCAAAGAGATGCTTAGCATCTATTGATAAACAAATATAACAAAGAGTTCTATACTCTATTACCTACAAAGAACTTCTAGTTTCTTATTCTAAATTGACATACATATTTATTCTTTTTGTTCTACTACAAACAAGCCAGGTTTTGGGGCAGGGCTCAGTTCAGTGATTAAGTGTTAAGTGCTCACCAAAGAAGGATGGAGATCTGAGATCACAACCTCCATACTCACATAAAAAAGGGCCTGGTAGCACAGACATGCAACCCTAACCCTGGGGAAGAGGAGCGAGAGACTCCTTGCAGCCAATTCACCAGCTAATGTAGCCATATTGGTGCCCTTGAAGTTCAGTAAGAGACTGTCTCAAAAAATGGGGTTGAGAGCAATGAAGACTCCCAACTTCTACCACTGAGCTCCAAATGCATGATAATATCCATGTTCACACATACAAGTATACATGCATGCACCACATATATATCCACACATACCAACATACACACACACACACACACACACACATGAGGGAGAAAGGGAGAAAGAGAATAAGCATAACTTATCTATATTCTCTTCTCACTAACCTCTTTTTGTTCCTCTTTATTAATAGATTTCTCACTCTATCCAAGCCCTTATTACTATCCCCAGATATTAATTTTTAATTAGACATTCACATTTACTTTAAAAATTATTCAGTGCGTGTGTGCATGTTTCTGTGGGGGGTGAGTGTCAATGCAGATGGATAAATGGCATGGATCATAAAATGGAGGTCAGAAAACAAACTGGGTTGGTATTTCCCATTTTCCATCTTCAATTAGACAGTATCTTATTCTTGACCACTGTGTAAGCCAGGCCAGCTGGTATATGACCTTCCCAGGATGCTCCTCTCTCCACTTCTCCCCACATTGTAGAATCACTAGTAATACAGATGAACACTACTCTATCCAGTCTCTATGAGAATTTTTGGTATCTTAACTCAAGCGCTCTCATTAGTGTGGCAAACACTTTTACCTTCTGAGCCATCTCCCCAGCCTTGCTTTCCTATAGCTGCAGAAATCACTTGAGGTTCCTGAACTATCAATGTGCTCTGAAATACTCCAGCTACTTTCTCTGCTGCCTTAACAACAAGCAGCTCATCACCAGCCTCGGTCCAAATGAGCTCCCACTATTCATAACACTGTGTTCCTAGGTTTTCTGCCTGTTGTTTCCTCTGTGTGCTTCTTAGAAAAAGAGAATTATGTGAAGTTTTAGCAAACATACAAACACATACACACACACACACACACACACACACACACACTTCCAAACAAGCATGGAACCATGACATTTGTTGCAATAAAGTATCTCTCCACAGTCATTGACAGAGAAGGCTCAAAGCATGAGTGTCTCCATGAACATCACTACATTTCAGGTACTGTGCCTGGTAAGGTGTGTGTGTGTGTGTGTGTGTGTGTGTGTATACACATTAACACAAATGTATGCACATGTATACATGCATATGAAGACTGGAGATCAATGTCAAGTATCTTCCTCAATTGATTCCCATTTTACTTTTGGGACAACGTCTCATCTCTCAATAGCTAAAGGCTGGCAGTGAGCTCTGGGATACACCTGTCGCTGACCACAAGTGCTAATAAGTAACAACATGCCTGGCTTTTATGGGAGTGGTAGGGATTTCAGTTCAGGTGCTGATATTTGCACAGAAAGCACTTTTCTGACTGAGTCATGTCCTTAGCTACCATAAACTAGTTTTGATTCCTGAACTAACATTCAATGAATATAAGTATTCAATGGAGTTTGTTTAATTTGTAAAAACAGGTTTTTACATTACATTAGAACCATTAAACAGTACAAAATACTAAAGAGATTTCAGAGCTCTGCCTTTAAAATTAGAAAAAAAGTAAACATAGCTAAATAAAGGAATATTTTAGGTAACATAAAAGATATATTCTAATGAGAAAATCTATACAAAAGTCAACCCATTTGAAACTGTAATTGGATTCCACTCAGTCTATACATTAAAAACTTACAAAATATGCTAAAATGGTGAAGTGAGAATTCTTGTTTTACCCCTTTGTCTATTATAACAGAAGTTCTGAAATATTGTCCACACACAATCTAGAAAATATGCATTATCATGATGGGGCAGTTGCCACTGAAAGTAGCAATAACACTTGCTATTTGACTTATGTTGTATCTCATGATTTCTGCAGAAACATCATCTATACTTCCTATGTTTGTGTAGTTGAACACATCACAGAGGGCTGCTCTGTTTTAGGCCATTTCAGATGAGGCAAATGCATGGACTATCCTGGGTTTCTGATAACTGTGGATTTCTGTTGCCTTTGAGTAAACTACCACACTCACTTCAGTTTGAAAGACCGCTTTCAGAAGGCAGAAATGGTGAGCATTTAAACTTTGTTAAAGACGACAGCAGAGCCAATGAGCTCTCAGGGACAGCAGAGCTATTAGTCCTACCTATCGGCTCTCTGTGTCTAAACATGGACCCATCCTGACAACATCACAGACTTTGTTAAAAAAAGAAAGAAAGAAAGAAAGAAAGAAAGAAAGAAAGAAAGAAAGAAAGAAAGAAAGAAAGAAAGAAAGAAAGAAAGAAAGAAAACCGGGCATTATTGGAGAGTTGTTCTTCAGAGGAGTGCCCTCTGACTGTCCTCTACTTCTCCTAGAGACTGTAAACACTGTTGATACTCAACAAGAAAACTGTTGCCTGATTTAGTGAGAATGGGCTCTACTGGAACAAAATCACCTCTGTGATGATCTATCCTCTAAACTTCTTCTTTCTTAATGTTCATGCTATATCATGAAATGCTGGTATGAGATCACTCCCAATAAGTTTTCTCTTGATGCCCAGTCTCTTCCGTGTCTTCTCTAGTCTCCATCCTAACTACAATTTTTAAAAGATCAAACCCCATCAGTTATTTCTTCAAAATCTAAGCCACCTCCCCACTTCACTAAAACTGTTCTGTGTAAGGTTGTACTATGTTGTTGCGTTAAATGGGTATGCTGACATTCAACTTCTCATATATGGATGTAGTCATACTCCTTTCCTACAAAAAGCCTCTGCCTCCTGAGCTTTCTGACTTCATCACCCTGATTTTCTTCTTCTTTCCTTCTTTCCTTTCTTCCTCCTTCCATCCTTCATCCTTCTTTCAAGGCTTCATCCTTTCTTCTTTCTCTCATTTTTTGAGACAAGGTTTGCTATGTTTCCGTGTCTGGCCTGAACCTAATATCCCCATGCTTCTGCCCAATCCAGAGCTGGGATTAAAGGCATGAAACATTATGTCTGTCTCCCCTTGCTTTCTTTTAACTGCTTTGGATTCTACTTTCTAAGCATCATGTTCCTCCTTTTGTGGTGTGGTCCAACCAGTCTTCTCTTTTCTTTCCTCCCATAAGTAATCAAAACTATTTTATTGTCATTAAATTCTATATTTGTATAGACAGTGCTAAGATGATCTAGATCATAATGTCAATATCTTGGGCAATGTATGATTGGTAGATTTGAAATGGAGCTCTTAGCTTTACATCATTCCTATTGCTAAGTATTGCCGATTAGAACACACTAAGACCACATTGTTCTTCCACTGAAAAACAATCAAAGCCCTACTGTTAAACACAGAACAAAACCCAAGCTTCCTGTTGGGTGTGGCCCAGCATCTGCATCCTTCCTGATTCCCTGGTGCTACTCTAACCTCCACTCTCCAGCCATAGCGATCACCTTTCAGCTTTTATCTTTTAGGTACATTCATACCCGAACGGTCTGAAGGACACTCCCTTTAAAATGGGAGTATTTATAAGCAGTAACAATAGCAGGAGTAGTATTAGTAATAATTGCATACAAATTTTAATTGAAAGACAATGTTACATGAAACCTTCCATATCACATATTGCCCCTGTACTCTGAAACGTGGCTTGCACTGCAACGTAGAACCAAGCACCACTTCTACCGGGGAGGAAATGCACTGAAACTGCATGTGGCATTAACTTTATGCCATCAGAATTTATTTCTGAATTCCTTATATGCCATATCTTAAGACTAACTTTGCAAAGAAAATTCTGTTCACTAACACAATTACTCTTTTGTCAAAAATGAGGAATCTTGTTTCAAAAGGAATACATAGACAATCAAAGTTCTGGGATAAACTTAGCCATGTATGATTGGTAGATTTGAAAGGGAGCTCTTAGCTTTACATCATTCCTATTGCTAAGTATTGCCATGTCTACCCAGCCCTTATCTACCCTGTGAGGAGGAAGCTTCTCCCTCATAGTTCCCACTTCCCGAGGGAACCTGCTTCAATCCCTACCACTGTGCAGCCACAGAACCATGATGGCAACAGCCCACCATGGGAGATGGTACACAGTATTTACTAAGTCATATGGTCTCTGCCTCCAAATTATAGTAAACACTAGGAGTCACACAGCAGCAGAAACACAATTTAAAAGATGTCATTCCAACCAGAGCCATGTAAAGCTGCTGGATTCCAGGATGCTGCAGTGAAATTGGTTGTCCTCTAAATAGTCTCGTCTAAAAATGTAATTGCTTTGCTCTGGGTTCAGAAAGGCATGGGAGGAGAGTGAGATTTCCATCTCCCACTGCTGCCACAGCCTCCAACCACAAGTACAAGGCTAGTGAAACAATAAAGTTGTCTTCTTTTATCTCAATGCCAGATAGATTTTCTCTCCTTGGCTTCCAGACAAAATTCACTTATTGTAATTGTCTTTGGAGCTGGCAGTGACCACTCTCTAAAACCTTACAAATGTTCTAGTGAAACCCCATGGAGCTGGCACTTACAGCTGGGTAGGCAGTGTGCCCCTCACCACCGTGATGCCGCTGTGCCCATAGAAGCAGGCACACACACAATGCATAGGCACAGTGGGAAAGAGCTCGAGCGGAAATTGGCATATTTTAAACACTTGTGAGGGTCCCCATTGGCATCCACCACAAAACCTATGTTGACATTTTAATCTAAATGAAAAGTTGTGCACTAAGTGTTCTTTAAGAGGACTGTTGGGTACTAACCCTCTTAAGTGTTATTGAAATCTGTAATTTAATTATTCTAACATATATCAGCCTTGCACAATTCTGCAAACTTAAATGTATTGAGAACCCTCTCAATGTCTATAATGCCATCTGTAACAATTTCATTCAGCGTTTTCAATAAGTTTGATTAATTCATTATATTTAAATGTATCCAATGTTTTCTCCTTCCAGATTCTGATTTTTCAAGGCCTTATTAAAGGAATGGGAATTAGCAATATGCCCAGATGCATTCAAACAGTATATGGTTTTCAATGTGAAAATGTTGCAATATTAATTAATTTTTGGTGGAGAACAATATAGGACATCCTTGAATTCATTTACACACATTTGGACTGGGACCACAGACAAAGAGTGAATTAAGCATTCCTCTGTCAGACTGTGGAGCTTCTGGACTGAAACTGATTCAATTAAGCTATTGAAGCCCATGCTTTAAGGACTTCTCTCTTGAGTTTTATGTAACACGCATTAAGGAGGAAAATCTTTATAAAGCAACAGTTCACATCTTTAGGTCACGCACATCGCACATGATACTTTTTAGATCTGAGGTTAGGGATTATTATTTCCAGAAGGATCAATGACTTGACCGTGGTCTCACAAAACTAGTAACTGGAGGATTCTAGACTCATCTGGGCTGGCATTGACAATTTCTACTATGTTCCCCGAAGTCCTACATTCACAGAGTTCATCAGCTACTTCCCAGACACATTAGGATTGACAAGCCAATTTAACACCTGCTTCTATGTGTCCGGAATTTGGATTTTCTCAGTTGTGAAGCACAAACTGGCAGTGGTATGCAGATGTCAGAGCGAAGCAGTACATATAGTGAGGACCGAGGGTGGGGGGCAGGAAGACAAAGCCTCATGACCATCTGTATTTCTGGGGTGTGAACCATACTCCTCAGATTTAGATCCTAAAGTCAGGACCCAAACATGGTAGCAAATATGCAGGTTGGAGAACAGACATGCCATGGCAGGCATTAGCAGTAAGATGAGCCAAACACAGCACACCAAACCTGACCAGTGTCCTTTGAGAGACCTCCAAGTCGTGTGGAATGACATTCAGGTCTTTGTAGCCATGAGAATTCAGGGACATCAGCTAGAAAGGGACTTTCCAACGGGGAGCCCAATCCAAGGTGTCATGGGGTGGCCTTGGGGAAAAGTCATCTCAGGAGGAAGGCAATGATTTTTGTGATGATGAAAACAGGAAGAAGCCGTTCAGTGAACACCAACACCACTGTTAATACCAACGGCAGAAATCTATGTGCACAGACGGCAGAGTCAGAAGGCAATGGGCAATTCAAAAAGAGTAAAACTTGCCAGTCGTAGATAAACTTTTTGTGGGGGGTTACCACTGAGCAAAATATATAAACAAGATTTTTAAAAAACAGTTTCTATAGGTTAGTAAAGAGGCAATAAGTACCCCAAGTACCTTCCCTCAGTTGTGTTATGAAAAGGGAAGAAGTGATGTTGTGCATTGAATTTTAAGTTGAATGGATTCTGTGTCATATACAAATTCTTAATTTTTTTACTTTCTAAAGAAACAATGTTTCTTTATGAATATGTGCAAAGCACGTACTCTCCACATTTGCTTGACCTCAGTCATCATTTATTATTGTTTGAGGAAACGCTTAGATTTTAACTTACTTTCTTCTGTAACACCAGGTTTTAGCTATATCTTCTTTCAGATTTCTAAAACATGGGAAACGTTCTTGTTCTGCAAGCTTTCCATGAAGATCAATGTTCCAGTGTCGTGCTAGGAGTAGGAAGGGATATTTGCCACCTTAATACAGCAACATGCCTCTCCCAGCCGAACAAAATAATATGTTTAAAAAACCTGTAAGTGGAGATGGAGGTTTGGGGAAATATAACTCACCCACAGATAATATAATACAAAATCTGACAGTGAAACATAAGTCACGGCTCTTTATTTTTTCCTGCCAAAGTGTAAACTTTATGGATATTTTTGTCCAGACTACAAAACTTGGAGTCAACCCGTGATTGCCATCTTGTGGAGAGATTCAGTACTACTGGCAAGAGCCTTTATACCCTCGGTATTTAATTTAAAACATGCCTCTGGGGATTCCTGTTGTCTCCTTCCAATTATTTGGGATCATCTCTGCATCACTCCTGTCTGGATCTACAATGGATAGAAAGACTTTGCCATATTTTTGGTTTGTAGGGCATTGCCTAGGCAGTCAAATACTCAAGTTATACCCAACATGGTCCGCAGTAAAGAAATCCCACCTTCATTTCTATTTACACTAAAACCTGTGGTCCAATTCCTCTTAAGTTTCCAAAGTTCTTAATGTGTGTTTTGTCTGGTTTTCTTTGGTTTGGTTACGTTTGGCTTGGTTTGGCTTTGTCCACCTCATGGTTACCTTTTAAGATGTTTGACTCATCTGTGCCTTCTATAGTAAATACACTGAGATTTTGCAGGGGAGAATGGAGCCTGAGGGTGCTACTACAGTTCAGTCTCTCGGAAGAGATCCCAGGTCCTAGAAAAATCACTAAGCCTTAGATCCTCCTTGCACCTTTAGTTTCTGTCTCTGTCTCTCTCTTTCTCTCTCTCTGTATCTGTCTCTCTCTGTCTCTCTGTCTCCGTCTCTCTCTCTCTCTCTTGCTGTGTGTGTGTGTGTGTGTGTCTGTGTGTGTGAAGCCACCAAGGAAGTTCATCAAATACATGTAATTATTAGACATTGTGAGTTTAAATTTCATGATAGTGAAAGGGTTTTTTTCTTTAGCAGCATCCTCCACTGTCCATCACTGAGCACATCCTGTATCAGGTAAGCTTTACTATTAAAATGAATCAAACACAACCATAAATTATTTTCCCCACCAAAAATCTAAGTAAAACTCGTAATTATATTATTTTGATTTTTATGGGAGCCTCTCCTTCATGCCTTGGTTCTATGCCATTCTGAAGCTTTTTCTTAACATAGATGTCAGCACGACCCTGCCAAAACACAAGTCAACACTACTCCGTTCCTTGGTTCAAGCCCTCTTTAGAATGAATACCATTCTTGCATGGCAAGAGGATTTCCAAAGCTCCTATGTCATCTCCTACACTCAGCCCAAATCTCATTCTGCCTTAGCCATACAGGCCTTCGTGGCCACTTCTCTCATAGTTCAACCCGCTTTCACCTCAAGACTGTGTTTACTGTTCTTGCTACATGAAATATTTTTACTTGCACATCTCTATGGTTACATCTCTTGTGGCTCCAAGATCTTATCTCAAAGATATTCCTCTCACTGGGTCCTTCCCAGGAAATCCTAAATAAAACACCACCCCTTCTCACAGTAAGGTGTCTCTTGCTATGTTTTCCCCCTTGGCATTCATAATTTATCAAGGAACACTTAACCACTTTGTCCCATGTATTGTATATTAGCTTACCGTGTAGTTTGTAACACACGGTCAGTCTACCAAAACATACATCTATCCTCTCAGCATGCCTAAGATTAGAGGCCCAGGTGTTTTGCGTTGGTTTTCTCCTGAGGCTAACATCAAAGTGTTGGCTCCTTTTTCTCAGGAGATTTTACAAAATGTCTACTTCTAACCTTAATCCAAGTGACTTGCAAAATTCCGTTCTGTGTGTTACTAAAAAGGTTTCCAATACCTAAAAGCTCTTGCCTTTCCCTGGCATTCACAAGCATCTGCGAAGAGTCAAGTCCTTCCCTTCCTTGTATGCTCTTTCACATTCCTGTACTCACCCTCACCTTCTTCTCTTTCTCCTTCCAGTGCCTCTCAAACTCACTGAAGAAGTTTCTCTGTTGCTAGAGGTCAATGGATTAAACTGAACTCACTGGAAAATTGGGAAACTTTTTCTGATTTGGGGGTTTGATATTTAATTACATCTACAACATCTCTCTCAGATGTATCTGCATTAGATTCATTGACCAGCTGAACAATGGGATCTTAGATACAGTGCTAACTTTTCAGCACTATGACAAATAATGAAGAAATCAGTTTAGGAGGTGAAAGTATTTTTTGGTTTTCGTTCTTGGTTTCAGAACTCTCAGTGTCAGTTGGCTTCATCACTTGGAGTATGAGGAAAGGAAGTTACTCCCCTCGTGAGAGCCAGGAAGCAGAGAGTAGTGTATAGGATCCCAATAACTCTTCCAGCTCCCGTCCCCTGTGACCTACCTTATTTTGAACAACATCTTTCTTCTAAATGTTCTACCTTCTGATAATCTGCCAAGTTTGTGGTCCAACCCTTAATCCACAAAACTTTGGAGACAAACTTTTGGGAACAAGCATTGTTATTGGGATTTTTTATTCTTCCTCTTACAGGTTCTAAGATGACAGCTGTCTCACCTAGAATCATCCTTAAGTATATTCCCTTTCTTTACTATCATTGCTCATTAGACTCCAGTTGTCCTTTCTAAGTACCCAAATTTGTGAGATAAATGACATGGCTAGCTTAGGTATGTCAATGTGTCCAGGGTCCAACAGATCTTTAAATCATTGTGATCGGTTTAGGCTTTTATAGGAGTGTATTTAAATGTGTATGAAAAATGCCCATTTTTCATGAAGTAAACATTTTAGGATACCCATGGGACCTTTACAATTAATATAAAGCACAAGAATGGCATGTTTGCCTTTAGACCCAACAGCTGAGCACATTACCAATCTGACTCTATCAAGAGACAAATATGTGGCACTGAAAATTTGGCCACACTGCCTTAGCTATGATGCTGTAATCATCTGCTCGGTATGGTACCACCTAATGCCCTAAGATTTCACAGGGATACTTACACTGAAGAGTTCCTGTCCTAAGTAATTTTGCAACAATGGGATCTCAATCATTTTTTCAAGCTTTAGGTACACAGTTTCAAAATCCACAGTGTTTTGTTGCTGCAGTACACTGAATACACAGGCTATATCTCAGTTATCCAAAAGGCTTCTCTTCCCATAGTTATGTTTCACCGAAAATGAGTGACTCGATTGTCTAATCACTATTTCTTTTTGTTTTTTTTCTTGCCTTTACTTTCTACTTTTTGTTTTTAATTGTATGATACTCACTTTCTTGTGAGGCAAAGAATTTTCGTATAGTCTTACTCTGTGGTCACCAACTCCATCTACAAACTGATGTGCAAAATATGTCCTGTTCTTAGAGAATTGCCTACCTGTCCAGGTGATTGAAGAGTTAGAGGACTTTGCATGATGTTAGAAATATGCCTACCTACTTTCCTCCTTAAAAAAACAAAACAAAACAAAAACACAATAATAAAGGCTTTATTTAAGCACTGGTTCTTTTATACTCCTATTAAATTCAAATGATTTTAAAATCAGTCAATTGAAATAAAGAATTCGCAATTGGATTATGCCCTTTAAAATGATTATCTACTGAAATTACTAACTGAATTTCTTGTTACACTAACAAGGTAAGATACTTTAGAAACAAATTCAGAATGAAACAGTCATGTCCCTCACCTCAGGGACATGGTTTCTCCAGTCACCCTTCCTCCTCCTCAGT
Source organism: Dicrostonyx torquatus (assembly GCA_028555095.1). Taxonomy (NCBI): domain Eukaryota; kingdom Metazoa; phylum Chordata; class Mammalia; order Rodentia; family Cricetidae; genus Dicrostonyx; species Dicrostonyx torquatus. The sequence continues at coordinate 2,104,118 of JAQHUG010000282.1, forward strand.
CCTGTAACCTTCCTGTTCCAACCCACAGTGTTTTTCACAGTGAAAACCAAGGCAGAATAAGAAGTACACAGATGAGAAAAAAAACCATTCTCATTTTTGATGCATCTTTATGTGCCTGTAGCTCTCCAACGTCCAGGATTGATAACACAAACCATAGGATGGGGGGATGAAACTCATCACAATAAAATTACCAGAATGTGGGACCCTAAATAGTTTAAATCCAAGGCAAAATACAGCACTTTGAATTTAGTGCCAGGCTCAGAGGGTTCTGAAGGTGACCTGCAGCTGATTTAGAGCACAGAAGAACTGACAGAAAATGATTCTGAAGGTTTTCATCTGTGCCTCAATACATCTTCCTCAGAAGCAGCTACTCAAAGAATAATAACATCACAGCAGAAGCAAAACCTTGTCAGTCTGGTGAGCTGTGGGTGGGGATCTGGACAAGACAAATTGCCGGCCAACAGAGCAGTCAGCAGCACCCCAATCGAGACCAGCCCTGCCTGAACTTTCCTTGTTTCCTTTTCTTTTGGCCACACATTGTCTTTAAAATTGTGACCAAATAAGCATATCATAAAATCTACCCTTTAATTTTTATTACTTTGTAATTACATAACATTGATTATGTACACATAGTCCTAGTACCATAATTACTCTGGGTTACTAACAGAGTTATTTATTTTATATATGTGTCTGTGTGTATTCTTCAGTGTACGTAAGTGTACCATATGTGTGCAGTTGCCCATAGAGGCTGGAGGAGGATGTCAGAACCTTTGGTGTCAGAGTTTCTGAGCCATCTGGTTTCAGGAACTGAACCCCAGTCTCTGCAAGAATAGCAAGTATTCCTAACTACAGAGCTTTTTCCACAGAACTCCTGCCATCCTGTGAAAACAAAGCTGTACCCACTAAATGCTCAACCCCGCCCCAGCCTCTATCTATAATTACCTTTATAAGGAAACTCATAGAATCCATCATATACCTCTTAAGTAGTAGAGCTCCTCTGTAGCATGTGCTAGGACTCTGGGTTTGGTCCCTAGTGCTAGAGAGCTGATTGGGAAACATAGTAGTTAAAATTAGCTACTAATTTGCTGAGCCAGTGAGATAGCTCGCAGAAACAAAATCCTTGATGCACAAGCCTGGCAATCTGAGTTCAATCCCTGAAACCCCCATAAAGATGGAGATATATTTGACTCCACAAAGTCATCCCTGATTGCCTCAGGTACTATTACATACCTTGAAGACACACACACACACACACACACACACACACACACACACCTGCTTAAAGGTCTTTAAGACAACATATGTAAGACATTGCTAGTGGCTGCCTCCCCCAAGTGTTCTATTTCTCTCCACTCTAGCAGACCTGGCAGACAGTTCTTAAGGGTATTTAACTATGCCTGGAAACATTTTTGGTTGTCACAACTGAAAACACTGATGGGGTTGTGTAGGTAGAGATTGTGAAATGTTGTTAAGCATCCTATGCATATATACAGAATTTCCCCCCATACTTCAGCAGCACTAAAAGCAAGAAACTCCCATCATCCCCATACTTACTCCTCCCAATGATTCAAAACTAGAGACTCTCATTTCTAAGCTACTCATCTGGATGCCTCACCATTAGGACAGAACTTAAATGTTCCCTAATTTCATTTTATAAAACTCTCTCAGAAGGAATCAAATTAGACTTATTTGAGTCAATTGCAAACAACATGGCCATGAGCAGGGAAGCCTCTTGAGAGCTCTTTCCTTGGAGCGTGCCATGCCGAGGAGAAGGAACGCTGCACAAAGCGGGGAGAGAATTCTAAACAGCATGTGCTGCAAACCTGAACCTCCTTGGTGCCTATTCTTTTTTTTAAAAAAACAAAAAAACAAAATAAGTCTTGTGTGTTGCCTTTCTCAGAAAATTTTCTGAAACAGAAAATCCTATAGCTAGAGTAGAGCAGCTAGTATAGTATAACTGTATTTGGGTGCTTCCTGTTTTCAGTTCAAGTGTTTAATCATCTAGCTTTAAACAGAAATCATTTGTTTAAAGCACGAATTAGTTCAAGTAAGGAGATATGCAAAGCAGAGTGGAAAGCACAGATATTTATAAGGCTCACGTTTGAAATTGGCAAATATAATGAATCTTCATGTCTGCTGTGATAGCGTTGGATCCCTCTTCTTTTGGTATCTGCATCTTCTGCTATATTGCATGCAGATCCACTGAAATTAGATGTCAGTGTAAATTATGGTGCCCACTGACTTACTGGTCAAGGCTATGAAAGGTAGACATAAAAACAAGGTGCTACTGAATATTTTTGCTTCAGATCTTAAAATTCTTAAATAACAAAGTTGCTGCTGATGACGTGTTTGCACCAGATAGACCCTTAAATTGACACTGGCTCACATGGCTACACTTTTTTTAAGTGGCCTTATTATTTTCTCTTTTCTAATTCTGAAGTTCTAGAAAATGAATATCAGCAACTTATAACTGGATGTATCAGAGAAAAGGATGCCAGCGTGAGAGTGGATGTGCGTGGTTCCGGAGTACAACAAACTTCTTCCCCAGCCTCTCTCCCTATGAAGTGTGAAGTAAGAAAATAAATCAAACAGCATTTTGAAATGATATTTGCAAAGAAGTTAGCACTTTCTTGAACCTTGGTAAATTAGGCCAAAAGTACCATTTGCAAACATTTCCATTCTTGTCTATTTTAATAAAGAGAAAGATGAAAAAGCATGACCCGCAGGGCTCCAGGAGGAAAGGGATGCATGGTTCTGTCTGTTCATTTAAATACTTAACAAGCCACAGGGAGAAAGGAAGACATCCCATTCCACTGCCCATAACATATGTCAGTAAGTCATAAAAATCAATCACCCTGCGGATGGCTTGTGAGCATTGCTCAGCCTCGTGGGAGAGATCAGTGCTTGTTCTGGAGCCAAAATAGCAAACAATCCAACTGTCTATCTAGTGTGTGTTCATCCCTTCCATGACAGGCAGTTTCCAGAATACAGTCAATAATTTGTTAATTCTTACCCTGCCTTGATGGTAAAGTTATAATGTTCTCTGTAACTAATAATTTTATCGTACAGAACTGCTCTTAATTAAAGGTGACTATTCCAGTAATATTTTTGGTTTAGCAAAGCTATAATTTCAGCAAGAAGAGATAAGCTGCCTGTGTGCCTTATGTGGATCAAATTAATGTTGTCTGAGACAAAAGTCCCCAGACACTTAATACTGAGCAGTAGGCCATTCTTTGAAAGAAAAAGGAGCCTGAAAATACTTTTTGCCTGCCCTTTTTTTCCTAAAAACCACAGATCAATGTGTTTTAAAGAATTTCTCAATCCTATCTAATTGCTTATTTAGGGAAATCCTTGTCAGAAACATGTTATTTGGAGAAAATGGCAAACTCCAAGCAGCTGATTTTGTAACCTTCCTGATGTTGTAGCTCCTTTGAGTGGCATTCCCACCCACATAGGAGTCTCTCTACAAGTGGTCATTGTCACACATAGCAAACACATCCTACAGGGTCTTTCTGGTCTGATGCAGGTACAGGCGAAGGAGCAGAAAGTATGCAGTCATTTGGCCCTAGGACTTTTGTCACCAATTCACATGTTTTATCCCACATAGCATACCTCCCTTTGCCTATCTAACCTCTTCCATTGCTTTAGCAGTCTCCAGGAAAATCCTAAATGTGTAGACATGAACTTTTGAGACCACTACATGGCATGTGACTTTTCTTCCTCCCTTGATTCTACTCTCTTCAATGATACCTGTTTCTATGATCCACGTGATCTAGATTACTACTTAACATACCTGACTCAGGACACATACAATAGCATCAGAGACCTACAGGTTGCCATATCAACAACTGACCTTGATGTCTGATGCACTATTTTCACATAAGAACTATCCAAATCCACTGTTGCATCACATAAGAGCCCTCTGGACAAAAGAGAGATCTTAATCTAGGAATCTGGACATAGTGGCATTTTGTAGCACTGATGAAGGCTCTCAAGCACATCTCTTACTGATAGTAGTACCCAACCCCAAGGGCAATGATGCTGGGCCTGGAGGCTGGTTGCTACTGAGAACTTCTTGAGGATGCATTGCTTCTGGGAACCACAAACAAGCCATATCTCTGTTGGTTTCTAAATGGCAGGATGTGTAGAACCATGCCAGGTTACACCCAAAGATGAAAAGATGTCCTTTCCCCACCAGTGATGCTATTATATTCATATCAGTAGTTTCATGCTCTGACATCTTATTTGCACAGTAGTAAGGAAAATCACATGGATGACTCAGCTCATGTTGTCGCTCATAAAAAAGCCCAAACTTTAGACATGAGAGACAAATTCCAGGCCAAAGTACATTGACATCTACCGCTCATGTGCTCCAGAGCACAAGGTCTGTAGTACCCTGGAAAATGCAGCCTGAACTTCCTAGATTCGGGCAAAAAGCAGATGTACCCTGCTTCCAACCTTGAATTCAGTCTTTTAAAATCAGTTTTCAACAACAACAACAAAAAAACACACTTTAAGAATATTCTCATTTTTCTACTTCTGCAGAAAAACACAAACAAATCAGGAAAACCTTAAAAGATATCAAGTTTTTTATGCAAAGGCAGAGGTTAAACAAGAAGTGGACAAATGAAGCTTTAGAGATCTCAATGGAGGGACTGTAATACAAAAACACATAACCTTTGTCTCCCTCTGTCTCTCTCTCTTTCTCTCTCTCTCACACACACACACATGCACATAGTCATCACTATAATTGTACTATGCCTTTGTTAATGTCTTTAGTTTTTTCCTAGTTGTTGAACTAATTCTTTGATTCAAAAGATGAGGGAAAAATGGCAGTGAGTTTCTTCATCTTCCATCCTTCCATTTTCCCACACAAAGAATGAAATGTTAGAAAATAGAATACAAAATGATTTAACTTAGCTTCTTTTTTAGCTTTAAAGACATAGAACAATCACAAAAAAAGAAATTAAGCTTGAAAATATTTCAGAATTCCACACATACTAAGTGATTAAAACTGAGAAAGGGGTGGAGCTTAGCCCATGACAGAGAACTACTCCAGCTCTAAGAAGAACTGAATCTAAAGGAACTTTGTTTTTAGACACAGGTGTAAACAGAGTATGACATTAATACACATTTCTTTGGGCCATTTGTTTTCCCCCTAAAATCCATTCAGGCCTCAAGTCTTAACAGCTCATACTCATCTCCATGTTCTTGGTCTGAAAATGACTGTCTGCCATCAGTTTTGTCATTTAAACCAGCCATGCATTTTGGCACGCAAGATGGTCCTAATACAACAAAAGACTGAGCATTCAATGACCTGAGATCTATGCCCTCTTCCTGCAAGGCATAAAACAGTAGCTTCAAACTGATAATTGTTACCACAAGGAAGTCATATCAAAACCTCATTCTAGCATCAAAATTCTTTCAGTAAAAGCCTAGCATTTGTGCAACCTGATGTATTCAACTGTCAAAACAGATATATTAGCCTCAGCTCCTTGCAGTATGCAAGGCCACTCGTCTCTTCTGTTGTTTTGTCTCCTGCCTTAATGATTAGGAAGGTACGCATCATCTTCTTCCACTCTGCGTCAAACATCTTACTGCTGTCATTTATCTAGGAGCTGAATACTAACAAGGAAATGTGCTTGCTGCTGAATTTGAGTTTCCTTGGGACTTTTGCCATGGAGTTAGGGCTCTCTTTTTTTTGCTCTCCTTTTTTTTTTTAAATCTTTTCACCTCAGTTATATTAAAATTTCCCACAGAGCTTGGTGATCACAGTGATAAAACTGATACCAAGAGGTAAATAACCAGACAAAGATATCCCAGGGTTGTCTGCGGGAGAGGACTCTGCTTGGTGGCATTTTAATTTCAATGGAAACAGTGGCCTCTGTGCACTATGAAAATGTGAAATAAGTCTGTGGGGTCAATGCACTCCCAAATCCCCACCAGTACACTAACATTTTTTGTAGTGTAATTTACTATCTGTCATGGACCACTGCCAAAGGCTGAACTAAAAAGAAAAAAGGAAAAAAGAAAGACACACACACAGAAGAACAAAAAACTTAAAAAACCTTGAGGTGGTGGGGGAGCCCTAGAACCATCCCGATATTGTTTGTATTCTCACCCTTTCACCTCCAGTAGTAAGTGTGTTGTTGCAGAGAAAGTAAGGACTAAGCCTTCAAGAAAGGAGTCAGAGAAAAAGAGAAAGACAGGTAAAGGAAGAAAATTATGCTTTTAGCCAGACTGGGAAGCTCCACCTGAGGAGAGAAGGCAGTGACTAAAAACAGAACAGAAAATATACTTCCAGAGTCACCACTGAAAATAAAACCCAAGGATCCAAAATCAACTTAAAGTTTCAACAGAATTGACCAGATATATGTAATACAGAAAAATTAAAATTTGATGTGAAAGGCTGGGCGGTCGTGGCGCATGCCTTTAATCCCAGCACTCGGGAGGCAGAGGCAGAAGGATCTCTGTGAGTTCGAGACCAGCCTGGTCTAAAAGAGCTAGTTCCAGGACAGGCTCCAAAGCCACAGAGAAACCCTGTCTCGAAAAACAAAAACAAACAAAAAAAAATGATGTGAAAGCTAATTCCTTTTTATTTCTTTATATTTTTATTTGTTTACAGCTACATAATTTTAAATAATTTCTCACACATTATTATTTAAACCCCTTCTTTTCATAATTCTGTGAGCAAGGGGGCTTCAATTCTCTTGGAAGATACTTTATTAAAAACATAAAACATATATTTCCTAATTATCTGTCACAAAATCTGGCATGAAGGTGGTTAAACAAATGATATATAATGTCAGTTCTTCAATAGAAATTGTCTGCATTGACGTTCTAAGACACACTTGAAGGGTGTGCTCCTCTAACAGCAATTATAACAAGATTTTCGATGATGGCCCCAGGAACAGCAGAGTGACTCGGTGTCTTTTTCTTGAAGAGATTAATTCTCCTTGCATGGAAACAACTCTACTATCTAAATGTCACTCAATGGTATATATGCTTCACTGGCCCATAAAAATATCACTTCCCTAGGAATGAAAAACAGGATTAAGATCAAAGAATAAAAGACATACTTTTAGAAGTTAAAGATAAATTATCTTTTAAATGTGTGAGTTGGATAAGCTGAAGCAAAATATAAAGAAAATTTTTATTTCTCTATTCTAGAAAATGATATGTTGTATAGGTGCTATTTCATCCCAAATTTCAATTTAATTTTTATGCTTTAGCTATTTAGAACTTAACAATTTGGGATTTCTTTGATGTAAATTATTTCTGTGACTCTTTGGTGTTGCTATCACATTTTAAAATAATAAAATTAGGACTTAAGTAAATAATCTTCGACCATTCAGGAAATGAATGAAATGGCAAGGGCTTTATATCATGGAAAACATTCCTGGTCATGTAAAATGTCACTCTTGATACAGCAAAGAATTGCTGTGAAAAAAAGTCTCCAGAATCAGCCTTCAGTGTGAGCTTCATGTTTCTACTTTCTAATAGCATAGCAACATGGCCAAGCAAGCACCCTCTCTAAGGTTTTCTGATCCATGAAGGCAGAATAATAAGTTACCATACAAAAGGTTTTTATAATTGGAGATAACATGTCCAGTGACCAACACAACACCAGGCACCAAATAGATCCTTAAATACTAATAAAGAATGAATGGTCGTGTCTCCTATTCTTGCTCTTCTTTTTGCAATATTCTTCTGTTGCACAAAAGAAAAGGTAATTTATACTTTCCTGACATTAGTGACTACAAGATTAAGCAAATGGACCCTTTCTCACTCATATTCTTGAAATATTAGCAGCATGGTATCTTTCATTCAGAACCATTAAAACTACACATTTATGATCATTTCAAGCATCAGCATGCCATACTGGTAAATCTGTTTAACAGAGAAAAACTCAAGTAAACCAGGACATCATGATTAATCTCAAGATTCACCAGTAACTGTCGTCATACGCTGGACAATCAACTGAGCTCACTAAACCTAGATACTGTGAACTGCTTAGCTGAGCCGTCAGAATTTCCTTCACCTTCTATCACACACAGAAGGTGTTTAATAAATATTCATTGTTCATTCAGCCAGCAGCATGAACTGAAACAGATAGATCAAACACCACTGGTCTTCTCCTTTCATACAAAATAATGTTTTCTATTTTTAGTAATTAATTTACTCAACAATCAGCAAATATTTACTGGTATGTAAGGCACTGAGACAGGTATTAAAAATACAAACATGCGTTAAGTAATCCTAAATGAAATAAGACAAACAGCAACAAAAAATTGCACACCATTCTTAGCACACATTCAACTCATCGTGTTCAGTGTAGTAGAAATCACACAACAGACTCACAGCCATCCATTTCCCCACCTCATTGTGTGTGTAGTTAGACACCGTCATCCCAGAAACAACAATAAAATATAAGCTTTTGTCGAAGTATCTTTGACCTCTTCTTTTTTCTTTTGTTCAGCTTCTCTTTAGATCTTTTTTCAGCTATCCATAAAATAAACCTTCAAATTAAAGAACAAGTAGTCGCTGCCATCAAAGTATTTCCAAGACTCTTCAAACTCTGTAAATTGGCAACATCCTGCACAAGCTCTCTAGTTCCTACAGAAAGGAATCTTTGAAGTTGACAAGGTATTCGTGGACCAAGCAGTAGTTTTCTTTAAGAAAAAAATTCTTTTGTTTTACACCAGGCCTAGTTAAATCTGATTTGGAAAGAACAAAGTATTAGTTCCATATCACTACCGGTTGGAGTTCTTCCCACCAAACGAAGGCCAAAGGCTTCCTGTGTAGCCATTGAAAGATAGCAGCCCACACCGTATGCATCTGCCACTCATATGTCCTGTCTTACATCTTAGTGTGAGCAAAAGCTATTCTGTTGAGAGATCACCAACTAATTCAATGAAATCATGCTCCTCTTCTGTGATCACACATTGGGAAACAATGCAACGTTTAATGTGTGGACTCACTCCCAGACTGAAAAACAGTTCAATATTGGTAATAATGGTGCCGTTTATTTTTGTGCCTCCAGAGGCTAGACACTGTGCTAAGTTCTCTGTGTTCATTATCTTGCTGACCCATAGGAGGAATACTGCTTACATCCAATATATCTGTCTCACCAATCTGTTCAATCATGCTCGGGCTTCATGGGCCACCATCCACTATGAAGACAAGCCTACTCAGACCTAGAGACTTAGTCGTGGGTATTGTTTATAGAAAGTTCAATAAATTTAGAAATTAGTTCTGTTTATTACTCATATTTAAGCAAGACAGGGAGATTAGAACTTAGGAGTGAAGGTTCCATATAGGTATCAGTTCAGTTTCTTATTGTTCAATGAGTTGTGTGAATGTTGCCTTCAGCAATGGGACCCTGGTGTCAGTTTGCAGAGACAACCTTTTGTCTTACTTTCAGCATGAATTGTTTAGGCATTTCTGTTGAATCCCCCCTTAGCCAACAACTCGTTTGAATGCAACCCAGTCCTGCCACTGGACGCCCCAACTGCCTTAAAGTGATGGGCCATTAAGACTCTATAATCTCCATTACTAGGAGTCCCCTTACAATCACCTTAATAGATTCTAGGAAGTTTCCACTGCACTATGTTTCTATGCCACCCCCCACAAATGACCACAATTCCAGCATCTCTTCTCTCTGTCTCACACTCCACTCATATAACCTCAACCTGATTCTTCTCACTCCTGCCCACTTATAAAATCTATTCTATTAATCCTTCCATGGAGATCCATGGATCCTCCCTGGAGTTCTTCTCTTTATCTTACCTCTTTTGGTCAACATGGTGTAGCTATATTTTTATTTCTCTCACAACTATTATCCACTTATAAGCTATTGCATGCTGTATTTGTCTTTCTGGGTATGGGTTACCTCACTCAGGATGACTCTTTTCTAGTTGTATTCATTTGCCTGCATGTTACATGGTGTTATTTTTTAATACTCCATTGTAAAAATATATCACATTTTTATTATGCATTCTTCTGTTGTGGGATATCTAGCTTGTTTTCAATTGCTGACAATTATGAAAAAAAAAAAAGTCCCAATGAACATGGCTGAGAAATGTCCTTGTGATAGGATGGAATACTCTTTGGTTGTATACATAGGAACCATATAGGTGGGTCTTGAAGTAGATCAATTCCTAACTGTGAGGACCTACCCTTTTGGTTTCCATAGTGACTGTACAAGTTTACACTCCCACCATCTATGAAGGAATATTTCTCTTGCTCTACACCTTCACCAGCATGAACTGTCATTTTTGCTATTGATCTTAGCCATTCTGAGAGGTAGAATAGAAATCTCAAAGTAGTTTTTATTTGCATTTGCCTGATGGCTAACGATGTTGAACATTATTTTAGGTATTTCACAGCTATTGAGAATCCTCTATTGAGAATTCTCTGGTTAGATCTGCACTCCAATTCTAATAGGATTATTTGTGTTTTGATATCTATCTCTAATTTCTTGAATTATTTAT
>JAQHUG010000282.1:2133847-2147240 GCA_028555095.1 Dicrostonyx torquatus
CCAAGCCAGCTCAATAAGAACGGGTATTTTTAATAATTGAAAAGAGGGGAGACCTATGCTATGAGGGTGGGAAGTCCAAAGTCCTATAAGTCCAGAGGATAATGCATGTAGAGAGAGCACACCTGTGTTCCCTCGGATTTACTAACTGAGGTCCAAGTGGCCACACCCTAACTTGATGTGATTGGTTGATCTCCCCCATCATCATAAATTGGTACTCCTAGTGCTTCTGAAGGACATCTCTGTGATGTGTGATTCCCTTCTGTATGCTGTGAATACCATTGCTGAATAAATAAATTGCCTTGGCCTGTTGATGGGGCACAGTAGATCTAGGCAGGGAAAACTAAACTGAATGCTAGGAAAGAGAAGGCAGAGTCAGAGAGAAGCAATGTAGCCCTGCTGGAGACAGACACCCGAACTTTACTTAGTAAGCCACAGCCTTGTGGTGATACACAGATTATCGAAGATGGGTTAAATTAATAAGTAAGAGTTAGCCAATAAGAAGCTAGAGCTAATGGGCCAGGCAGTGATTTAATGAAGACAGTTTCTGTGTGGTTATTTCGGGGCTAAGCTAGCAGGACAGCTGGGAAATGATCAAGCAGCCTCATACATCTCTGTAAGCTGGAAATGACCCAGGAGAGGAAAGAGAACATTACAGTAAGGATGTTCTGCAGGCACCATCTCCCCAGTCTTGTTTTAGCATAAAATAACTAAGGGTTCAAAAACAGGGATTCAGTAAATAACAGGTAAGTTAGAGTCTGCTGGGTTTTTTCCTTGAGATTTGTTTTTACCTTAGTTATAGATATATACACAGTGTTTGGGGGGCTGTTACGAATACAACCACCTGTAGAGTCCAGAAGAAGGGACCAAATCTGCTCAAACTGGAAATACAGAAGTTACAGGTAACCTGATGTTGGTACTAGGAACCAAACTCCAGTTTCTCCAAAAGAACAGAAAGCTCTCTTACCCCTGGGCTATCCTTAGCTCCAGGAGTGTGCTTTTCTCTCATTTGGTTCATATCACTTGCTTTCTACCCACATTTAAATCTTAATATGGTTCCATATGCCCCTTCTTGTTAACCAGCACTTGGAACACCATGTAAACTAGAAAGAGAATCAAAAAGAAAACAACATGAAAATTAGCAAGAGTAAAATAGGAATGAATACTTTCCTGTACAGAAGTTCTTTCTGATATTAATTAAATTGTATTTTATCTTTAGATTTTCCATAAAAAATATGTCATGTATGCCTATTTGGGTAAAAATTAGAGTTAGTAATACAAGTGTTCTAGTCACCATGTCAGATGACAATAAGATTTGTGTCTGAACCTATGCTAGGAACAAGGATTAAGGACAAATGGCATAGAAGGCAAACCAAGAGTATATTGAACTCACTAGTTAAAAGGAGCAATGAAAATGAATAAAACCTAATTTTGATGAAGTTTTCCATATCTGATCACAGAAACACCTAAGAACAATAAGAAACAACTTCAATATCTAAGAAAGTTCTATACTTTTGACTTTCATTTGACTTTCTTTTAATAAAACATGGATTTCACGCCTACAGATGTCTCAGCAGGTCAAGGTGTCCACTGCAAAGCATAAGAAGCTGGACTTAACCCCTAGACCGCATGGTGAAGGGAGAGCACCAATTCCCATAAGTTATCCTCAGACTTCCACATGTACGCTATGACACACACATGCCTACACATATACATACATAGACACACAAAATATATAAAACTTCCTGAAATTTTTTAAATATAAATGACATAGGCAAAGAATAAGACACCACAGTTCTTCTCCCTGATAAGAACTGAAGTATTTAATTCCGCCACGCTGAGATAGTAATGATCTGGAGGACCAAGAGGGTAGCCCATAGCTCTACTTTGAGCCATGTCTGGCACAAAATGATCTCTCAATACACATTAAACACCACTATGAGAAAAGAATGCTAAACAAAATACACAGTCTTTCACTTTACAGAGTTTTAAGTGTTGTCCTCAGTTAACAGATACTAAATTGAAAGTAAACAGAATATAATATTGTTGTTTAATGTTTAAAACTAAATTCAACAACTATAAATTAGAAAAAACAATATTAATTAAATTTTATTTTATTTTTAGATTAAAATTTTAGACAGATGACATAATTTGATTTTTTTCAGTAAAGAAAATGATTTCTTTATTTCATTCTTTTAATTTTTTTCATTTTGGAGATTATGCTATAATTACATCATTTACTTCCTTCCTTTTCCTCCCTCTAATTCTTCCCATACATTCCTGTTTGCTCTTTCTCAAATTTATGGCCTCTGTTTTTTTTAATTGTCAGTGTTTATATATGTGTATATATTTATGTATCTTTCAAATGTAACCCACTCATTCTGTGTAACTTCCACGTGAATATATGTTTTCAGGGCTGACCATTTGGTATTGTATAACCAAATATTGGATAAGCAATACTCGTTCCTGAGGAAGACTATCTTTCCCACTGTCAGTTACTTGACTAGGCCTGAGGCCTCAGGACCTTCCCCACTTCTGCATTACCATGTCTATATCCTTATTCAGCATGTATTTGGGCAGTCATGTTGGCAAGATTTAACAAGTATAGCTTTTCTGACATCTGTAGAAGACACAGTCTCACAAACTTCCTGTTCTTCTGACTCTTACCATCTTTTTCTTCCTTGCCTCAGTGATCCCTAAGCCTTAGGTGCAGAAGTTATATTGTAGATGGATCAATTGTGACTAGGCTGCATGGTTCTGCATTTTGTTGTTTATGATTTTCTTTAAAGGTCTCTATCCGCTGCAAGTAGAAATTTCCTTGATGAGGGGTAAGGACTGCACTTATGTGTGGCTATAAGGACAAAAAATAAGTTAGGGATTATGCTGTCTTTGTTAAGTGGTGGTTGTAGTTTGTACTCCAAGATCCATGGTTTCACTAGACCCATGTTTTCACTAGTTGGCTAGGTTTCCAGTACAAATTACTCTCACTAAGTAGGCCTGAAATCCAATTAAAGAGCTGTTGGTTACCATGTGCCATGCTGATTTTTGTATATAGGTGTTATAGTTAGATAAGTCTATTGGCTTTTTCCTTCTTTGTAAGCTTGAATAGCACCTTCTAGTACCACAGAACCTAGTACTCAGAGAGAAAGGCCAGATCCAATTCAGGTCCCCTGGGTCCTATGTCTGAAGTATATAGTGTCTTTAGCAATATGGGCTTACCTTCCACCTTTGTGAGCTAACCAAGGGCAATAGCACTCCCACACCTAAGGCTCAGGAAACATTGCCAAAGAGGGGATAGAAAGATTGGAAGAGCCAGAGGACCAGGGAGTTTGATATAAGATCATGTCTACTATATCAGAAACTGCACCCAAAAAGTCTCACCAAAATGTGAGCAGAACATAATGTCGTCAATGGACATACCAAACTAGGCAGGGAAAAACCCAAGATCCTTAACAAAGAATTATAGCCAGCTGAGGAATGCTGAGGGTAGGAGAGTTGGCCTTTCCAAAGGAAGAGCACACCAATCGGTTTTTTCAGCATCAAATGTTTAGTCATGAAATCATATATACAAGTAACATATGGACTTAAAAGGTGATATTTAGGAATATACATGTATACACATATATGCATGAGATAATGATTAGTTAAAAAGGAGGCCCTGAATCTGAAGGAGTGGGAGAGGGCTAAAAGGAGTGTTTGAAGGGAAGAAAGGGAAAGGAAATGTTGTAATTGCATTATAATCTCAAAAATAAAATTTAAAAAGAGATAATATTTAGAAAAGCTCATTTACCATCTTCTGACTGAGCTAATTTTTAAAAAAATATGTCTAAATCTTTAACAAATCTAAATTCCATCTTTGAAGGAAAAAAGTCAGTCTTAGCACCAATGCATGGAAAAATGTTGCTATAGTTAGACATACTGGTTAAAGTTCTTGGCATATGAAATTCTTACATTTATATACAACTGAAAATTGAGAGAGAAGAGATATCATTGGAGAAGGGAAGAAATCATTGTAGCAGGGATATTTCCACAAGAAGTTAAAAGAATCAGTGAGTTTGATATTTGCAAAATGGTCTGAAGAAAAAGATCTACCTATCACAAGAAACTTTTAATTAAGGAAACTACTTTTATTTATAGAAAGTATATGATCATAGAAACAATTTGCAATCTTAAATGGTAATTTTAGGATGGCATACTTTTTTTTAATAGACATTAACTAAAGAAGTAAAGAAATACAGAGAAAATTTTCCTTATGTGGTGGTGCTTCATGCAGCTGCCCTTCTCTTTTCCTAATTTTCTTTACAAGGCAGCTTGGAATAAACAAAATGAATGAATAAAAATGCCCCATATGTTTTAACTTGGATTCACAAATTCAGTTTGGAAAAAACGTAATTCCAAGCCAAAATTTTCTAACTCAGATCAGTCACTCTCAAGTGAACCGCTGCTGTAGACCCGCAGTCTTGCCATGTTCCCCTGTCAGCACATGCTCCTGCAAAACGGCTGTGAAAAGTCATTGGCTGTATTTTCCCCCTAACTTTATGAAGTTGTTTAAACGACAAAGTATTTCAACTTCAGGGTGAGTGATCTATAGGGTTTGATTTATATACACCCGGGATGCACTGTTTAGCATTCTGAACTGATAACTACGTCTTCTCGCATAAATGGACATGTTTTCCTCACACATTAATGCATTTTCAGAGTAGCAGTATGGCAGGCCCAGGTGGCATGATTAGCCATAGATAATCCCCCAAACAGAATGCCTCCACTTTCAGAGGTGATGATGGCCAAACCCTGCCATTCCCCCTCGCCTGCCTACATGCTGACGGCAGTAATCAACAAGACTAGTAAGGCATGTGCAGAATTTATGATCTTTGCTCATTTGCTAATTGTGTAAGCCAGTAACACTGCTGACAAGGCCCTGTATACTTCCACACTGTCATCATAATTAAAAAGTTTTAGTATGTGGTTTTGTGTCGCAGCACCATCCATCAAAGTCCATTTTATGACACGTATAGCAGGCACAATATGTTCCACATAGGTTATTTCTGGAATTGTATTACTTACTGTAATAAAGTCCTGTCATGTCACTCTATTGCACCAACTTTACCTGCCTGCTCTGCTGTAGCCACCTGTGCTGTGTGCACATTTATCACCCATGGAGCATGCACAAAATGGGGGAGATGAGGTTAAGGGAAACATATTTTAAGAGTTATGTTTTATTGACGCTGAGAAAATGGCTCAGTCAGTAAAGTGCCTGCCATGAAAGCAAGATGATCTGAGTTCAGATTCTCGCATCCACACAAAAGCTGAGCAGAGCGTCTCACTTCTGCAACCCCATCACTGGGGGAGTGGAGAAAGACAGAATCCTGAAGCTCAGTGGCCAACCACATAGACAATGAGAGCATTTTGAATTCAGTGAGAGATCCTATCTCAAAACCTAAGGAGGAAAAGAAGGAATAAGGGAAGGAAGAAGGCAGAGGGGCAGGAATCTAGTAGCTACCTCTGACTTCCACACTTTGTGACACACATACACATGTGCACATACTCAAACAGATACAGACATACACCACACATATGCACAAATAGAAAAATTATTTTATTGACAAATAAATCTAAATGTGGTTTTCTAGATAGACTTTAAAACCTAAACCTTCAAATTCCTGTACTTCTTTATTTACAATTCATGCATGATATAAGTGCCCTTTTGAAGTTGAAAATGATTGGGATAACTCCCTTCGTTAGCTGTTTAGTAATTAACACTTTCCAGGAAATATAAAGTGTTTACTGTTTGAAAGAACTCCTGGTCTATTTTATGTTTCTTTCTGTTACAAAACATGCTCTAGGCAACAGATAGTCCTTGTGTTAAAAAAAAAAAGAAAAAGAAAGGAAAAGAAAAAAAAGTCTCAAAAATAAAACATAAGAGGAAAACGGCTTCTTTCATTCATTTGATTCCATGTTGGGTTGCACAAGGGTTTCAAGGGCAGAAAAAGGGTTGAAAATGCAAACTGACAACATGATAAAATAGGGCTGCTGGAATCTGACAGGAAATTAGAGTATCTAAGAGACGCTAAAGAAAGCGATGTGTATATTGAGAGAAGGGCCTGCTTTAATTGTAGGGAGAAGAAAACCCCAAACGTTGCCAAATTTAATATCTTTTCTAGAATTTAACTAACTGCATAAGCGTTGACACACTACACCAATGCATTATGAAAATCAGTCACAATTACTGTCAAATGCACAATGTTCTGCTCTAAAAAGCTTTTGAATTATACCCACTTGAAATATAACATGGAAACTGTCCTATCCCTTCTTAATAACCAGGACCATATCATTTGAAATAAATCTGTTATGATTATAGTCTTCATATTTGAGAAATCGGAGGACTGAGTGCGCAAATTTGTTCATTTATAATCATCAGCAGTCCAAATGAATATCTCAAAATTAGAAAAGAGGCAAGGTCAAAAGAGATAATTCTAACTTGCAGTTTCACTTTTTACAAATATAACCAAGATTGTAGTATCCGTAATACAACAGAAAAACAACAAAATTTTATAATTGTAACTGATTTATTTTAATGTTATCACAAGGTATAAGTCCACATAAATATATGCAAAACTCTTTGTAATGTATAGTAGAGAGGATGTACATATGTTAAAAATAAAGCAAGCCATCAAGAAAGAAAGAGAAAGAGAGAAGAGGAGAGAAGGGAAGAGAAGAGAAGAGAAGAGAAGAGAAGAGAAGAGAAGAGAAGAGAAGAGAAGAGAAGAGAAAAGCTTATATCTCAAGGGGGAAATCCCTCAACTTAATAACAAGTAGCAGGACCTGAAATAAAATCAGTAAGGCAAGGATTTTCCAGACATGTACACTATGAATAGGTAGAACTGCATTTTGCTGTGATATAAAATCAACTTTATCACTTGATTCTAGTTATTTTTCTAAAATTTAATTAAAACTACATAATTTTATTATATATATTCCACCCTATTATACCAAAATTTCCATCTTTAATTAAAAGTTTCTAAGAACACTTGCTAATAATTTTAAGAATATGCCAGAAGTCTATTCTCTAACAAGTTATTTCATCTGGCAGAAATATAGAGTGACAAAATCATTAAAAGATATTATAATTGGAAGTGAGAATGTTTGTTATTCATATTAATAGAAATGTTAGCTCATAGATGGGTTTCAACACCATTACACAATATTTGTAGACTTCACAATTTCAGAAAGGAAACAGAATCTTAAAACATACTTCCTGCCAAGTACGTTGACAGTACACCTCTGTGAAATAATAGAAGAATTACAATCAATTTTCAGAATTTCATGGTTGAAAAGTAAAGTGCTATAGATGTCTCCTGAATCAGAAAATGACTTTGATATTCTCACACACATATAAGCTCATCAGAGCAGAAGTTAAACCTATATTAAAGCAGCCACGGTCTTCTTGAGTGTGACAATAAGTTAGTGGCTTTAGTCCATTTCCAAGGGACTCCAACACATCATAAAACTCACAAAGTGAGTAGCTCCTCTGTATCTTAGAAGTGAGGATTGTGGAGGTGCATATATACAAGCCTTAAATGGAGAACATATGTGGAAAATGTGCTTTCCATGTGCATCTGCATCTTTCTGTCCTGTGTCTGACTATAATATAAAAACTATAGCATCATAGGATATGTGCTTTTTTATGTTACCATTTATCAAATCCTTAATACAGTGTTTCATGTGTCAGTCATAGAATATGTGATTTTTAACTTTACCTAGAATCAGATCCCTAATACAATGTCTCATGTGCCATTTATCTGAAGTTCCAAATATCCATGCCAGTGATTATTCCCAGACATATTGATTCAATCAAGGTATATCCAATATTGATACATATATTGGAAACCTTTACAGAGGAACATAAAAGTAACTTTATGGGTTTGGGTGGACCTTGGTGCTCGACAGTAAAATGACAGAAAATAAAGCACACAATGGGTGAAATCAAAATTCTCTCAACATGGACTGGCTTTTGGGAACCCACAAACACTCTACAATTCAGAAAGAAGACAAACACTTGTTCCTAGATGTAGGCTCAAAATTCTCAGTCTTCTTGGGTTATAAAAATCAATTGTGTCTCTCAAAATTGAAAGTCAAGGAAATTAGTACATCATAAAGAGGATTCTGCACCCCCCAAAATTTCAAAATCATCAAAACAATGCAACAAATAAGTGCATGTGAGTGGCACAAATAAATATTCATGAAATATCAGTGGTCACCTTGGTTTGGGTCCTGCGGAAAATGGAAAGTAGCATTTGGGCCAAGCTTTGACACTAAATCAGAATTCTACAGCAGAGATGGGAGTGGCAAGAACATGATCAGCAGTTTACTCTAACAATAGAAAAACCAACGTTGAAGTTTATAAAGGAATAACTTTGAAAATCGAAAGCTACTTGAAGACATTTGACTATAGCTTGCATTGCATTGCAAGAGAAAATAAATTATAACACATATGTGGCAGCTTTGAGTGTGAGGCAGAGATCTTGAAGTTTGAAACGCAAATCAAAAGAAGTCTTGAAACATCCTGAGTGTATGAAAAAAAAAGTATGATTTAGAAGGAATAACCCCTAACAAATCTTCAAATGTATTGTTGAGGAGATGGAGGCCTAGACAAAGAATAATAACCTCAAGTTTTGAAAATGCTCATAGAAACTATGCTTCTGATACCATAAAGAACAGGAATGTACAGAGGTCTGTCTGATCAAGAAATCAAGAGGGCAACATAAGAGATAAGGTTTCCCTCCCCATCACACACACAATAGGAATAATATTGAGTGGCTACTTCATGTATATTTAAGTAAAATAACCCATGCAATAATTTAGAATGCTGTCTTGCATAAAGTAATAATAAAATGAGCATGAAGTAGTTACTGCTACTATTGTTACATGACATAGCAGAGATAAAGAGAAACCAAAATACTACTGAAATTAAAACCAGCTGACAGAGCTGGGGAAAAATCACTAAAGATGTAGAAGCAGGCTCTATAGTAAATAAGGATACAAAACAAAGTCTCGTTACATTGATTATAAAAATATTGGGCTAAATGAAAATGCTCCATATTTCCATTAGAATTATATATCCTAAACAGTAGTAAACTATGAGAGTAAGACTTCTGGACCAAACTGAAAGTGAAGAAACAGAATAAAATACATCCTTTTAGAGTGTACACAGGCTTGGGGGAAGAGAATTAATCTTCATTGTCAACCTGTCTAAATCCTTGAGAATCTAAGAAGAATACTTCTAGCTGTGTGTGTGAGACAATGGAAGGGCACTTATGTTGTTTCATTAGTACAGTGATATGATTAAAATTTGCTTAAGCAGTTAACATCTAAAGTGATATAAACTGATTTTGGTTAATTATATCTTGCCAAATTTATTGCCCGTCACTAGGTTTAAAGATTGTTTTAAAGAATGACTTGTGATTTCTTCATTTTCTGGACATTCAGCATTCATTGTCCAGGGACTCCCCTTTTATGTGTCATTGCCCCCCTTCCATGGGCCGCTGTCAAAAGTGCTCTGTTTTGTCTAGTGATTTCCAATCTCACTGTAAAAGTAAAAGGTATTATCTTTGATATATGACAATAATCTAAAATGAAAAAAATCTAAGTTATCAAATTCTATAAAAACAAGAGAATGACTGCCTACCACAACCCAGCTTACATGTTAAAGGAAGTCTCACATTCAGGATCAGCAGCACTATCCCGGGGACAGAATAAAAACTGAAAAAGAAAACCCAGCATGTAGTGCTTTCTACGTCTTGTCTTTGCAGGTGTGAAGAGTCCCAGCTCCGTTCCCACCACTATGACCTTTGCAGTGTCTCCCCCACCATGATGAACTGTGACTTTCAAGTAATGATGATGTTAAATCATGATGTTCATGACTTTTAAGTCATGAACCAAACTATGCCTCTTCTCTTAATTTTTTTTCTGTTGAGTCAAGGCAGTGAAAATGATTATTAAAGGGAGTCAAGGAAGAAGAAAGCTGCTAACAATTACAGAAAACATTTAGAATATAGAAAATAAGGAATTATGGTATTTTCCAAATGCCATGGCAGAATTTAAGCAATTGGAGATAGGTTAAATTTCCAGGATGTTTAGGAAGGTGAAATAGTCGATAAATATAAATAAAGATGCATAAGTGACTTGTGATATTTCTTTGGGAGACTGAGAGAGAGGCAACCCTAGCAGGCAGTGGAGGACAGATGAGAACGTAGAAGTGGGCAGATTTCAGATGAGTGGTTGTGCTATCAAAATGAAGGCTAGAATAAGATCAGGTGCAAAACCAAGCAGAAAGCCAGGCAGCCTACCTAACTGAGAGGTTAACAAAAGACAAAGTTCAAAAGAATAACTCAACAGGATAGAAAACCCAAAGCAAAATAGAATCAGTTCAGTTCAGTGGCTTAGAACATTTTTAAGTCTAAAGTGAGACTAAATTCTTATTAGCTTTACAAGCTAGAAGGTGTTTAGTTCTACTGCATGGGGGAAATGCTAGGACCCACTGCACAGGGGCTTCGTGTGAAGTGAGTGAGATAATACATGGAAAGCACTCAGTGCAATTCTACCTAATAAAAGGTGCGCCAAAATGTTAGCATCCCTACTAAGAATGGGTAAGAAACAGACTGAAGAGTTCTTCCCATACACTAGACATCAAAATGAAGAGTCTTTAAAACCTGCCCACTTGCTATGACATAGTCAACCTGAGAATTTAGTCACTTAGCATGTTTGAAAAGGACCTTGAATATCATTATGCCTTGTGGTCTTGTCATGTAGGCAATGGAAGGACATTTATTTTTTTATTAGTATAGAGACATGCTTAAACTTTGCTTGAGAAATTAAAATCTAAAAACATACAAATGTGGTTTGGGCAAATAATATCTTATTGAATTTCTCTTTTAGTGCTATTTTAAAGAATGTCTTGTTGTTGTTGTTTTTTTTTGCTTGTTTTCTATTTTCTGAATGTTTGCTTGAAAGCATTCACTCCCCAGGGTCTGTCCTTCTATGATGTGTCATCAGTCCCTTCCATTTGCTGTGGTTGAAACTGCTCTTTTGTTCTAGAATTTTCTAGTCTCAATGTAAGACCAAAAGGTATAATTTTTGATATATAATAATAATCTAAGCTGAAAGGACATAAATTATCAAACTATATGAAAATAAGAGAATGACTGTCTAACCTAACACTGTGATTGACACATGTGCTTTATTTAACTTTATCACATTTACATCCAGCTTATTGCTATCAGAGGTTGATGTAAAATATACGTTTAGCATTATTGTTTTCCAGAAATGACAGGCATTTCTTACAAGTAAGATCCCAGCTTGTGACCTGCCCCTCCTTCTTCTCTGTGTGTCTAGAGGCTTGCCACATGACAGGAATTCTGCAAGCCAGTATCACATTTGTTAAAAATAATTGCTCTTTTCTGTGTCTGTTCGAGCATGATGCTCTGAACTAAAGTACAAAGTACAGCAACTTCAATTAACAAATACAACTTCAAAATTAATCAATTCGATGTAGATTCATTTTTACCCTAAGGATATTACAACACATCGCAAAACTGAATATTATTCCTGGAACATCTGTCATCAAAACCAGAACCATACTCTTAGATCCACGTAAATCACAGCAAATTTGCTATCCCACAGCAAGAATCAAACACCCACCCTGTGCCATGGCCTTTAAAATATTGAGATAATTGACGGATGGCCTTCTTTGCTTGTCTCTTCGCCAAGGTTTTGCTTTAAAAAAAATACCACATGATGAGTCCACTGTTTTTGATGCTAATATGCAAGCACTGTTTTCATAATTTAGTATGCAGCATGCTGGTGTAAATCGACATGTTTGTAAGGGATCCCATCAAGTCAAACAGAGGAGA
This sequence comes from Dicrostonyx torquatus, assembly GCA_028555095.1. NCBI lineage: Eukaryota > Metazoa > Chordata > Mammalia > Rodentia > Cricetidae > Dicrostonyx > Dicrostonyx torquatus. Next base: position 2,145,754 of record JAQHUG010000282.1, read on the forward strand.
AGGGAAAATCTGACAGCAGGCATTTGTCGGATAGAGCCAAATCTCTGCAGGATCCTACATTCACTGCACAGTCCCTGAAGCATAGAAAACGTATCACTTTTATAAAACCATGCATGCATGAAACTGAAGGAAGAATTTCAATAGGAATTGATGACTTAGTAAAAATGTGTATGATTCCACCCTGTAAAAGAGAAATAGAAAGCCCACCAAGAAAACACTGCTCTCACACAAGGTGATCAGAAATTCAATAGTCTCTCTTTGAAGTGAAAAATTAAAATCTCACAAAATTCATCAACTATGCTTAAAGGCAGACATCTTCCATAAGACAGGTCATACTGGTGAGTGAAGCAGCAGTATTTCTATTTAATGTGCATTTAGCATAGGAAATCCACTAAAGCAGAAGGAAATCAGCAAGATTAATTTGGCAGATGAACAAATATGTGTGCATTTCAAGGAACAGCCACTTTGATTATTTTAAATAAGGAATGTCAAAGGAAAACATTGCCCACCTCCCAAACTTAATGGTTGGATAACTAGACCTGCATCTTTTAAGCTGCATTTATTATAAAGCCATTATCAAACTATATAAAACATTGACATGTTTGTAACTTTAGCTAGTGGGGAAATTTTTCAAAGGAGTAAAGACACTCCACAGATTTTAGTAAAGAAGGCAATTCACATTGAACTCTGGTTTTCTTCTCTAGGTTATACGACTAGAGAATAGATAGTTGAGAGAAGAAAAGGAAGCAATACATCAAGTCTGCCTGGCCTCAGATTCCAGCTTCTACACTTGTATTTGTATTCTGAAGTGAATACATCAGGAGACTGTAACTGCTGGTTTACACTTGTACTTCATGATCTAGTTCTAATTCTGTTCTCTCCTTTGTAGAAAGCAGAGGAAGTCGTGAATGTGTGAGGTTCTGAGTGTTTGATGTTGACATGGACACAACCACGCCAAGGACCCTTGCCTCAGACCCAGAGGTAAGTGGCGAAGTTTCCCCTCTAATCCAAATGGGGATGTTGACAGTGTGTACAGAAAATGACCACCACAGCTATCTTCATTCCCGATATTCATCACCAGAAGACTGCTCCCAAACAAAGACCCTCCATCCCCCTGAGATTAGCTAAAATTTTCTCCTTGTAGACTGTAGAGCTATGTACCATGTCTCTGCCTCGGTGATAGTCTGTATGTATCACCTCACCCTTTGTTTAGCTGTATGCAATGTCCACACCTCTCTGTTCAGCTGTCTCTAATAAACATGCTGAACTTCACGGACGTTGTACTTTCTCCATCACAGAAACTAGTTCATGAGACTCCAGCTGTTGTGTTTCCCTGAGAACATTCCTCTGACATTTCTTCCTTCTTTCTCCAGCCATAATTGTGAAAGGGGCCCTTTGTTTGTTCCCTGCTGCTCAGCACCAAAATAATCACACAGAAACCATATTAATTAAATCACTGCTTGGCCCGTGAGCTCCAGCTTCTTATT
>JAQHUG010000282.1:2155601-2181083 GCA_028555095.1 Dicrostonyx torquatus
TAAAACACAAGTTGTTTATAGGTACCACACACAACAAATCATCCTGCATAAAGGAGAAGGGAAAGACATATCCATGTCTCCGATTTTTCAAATATTTGTAATTTGTTGATATTTCCACTATAGCCTTGCATAAGATGAATTTTGAAAATGTATTGTGTGTACCCTGAAATAATGTGTATTGTCTGTGCTGGGTGCAAGCTTCTATCCATATTTATTAAAATATGTTCTCTGTGGCTTTATTTAAATCCCCCATTCTTCAGTTCTTCTGGCTGTTTGTTTCGGGGTTTCAAAGAAGGGTGTATTTTAACTCCTCCTGTGTCTGTGGGTTTGTCAGTTTCTCTTTATAGTTCCTTCCTTGGGTATTTCAACTCTGTGGTTAGGAGCTTTGAACTGCAGAGATTAAAAAGTGAGTTAGGGGTTTATAGAACACTGAAGGGGGCTGAAGGTGCAGCTATAAACCATAAAAACCAAGGCCTGATGCCATGACATGAGACACAAAGGGCTGGTCTGACAAGAGAAAGAGCCACTTCTTTCTCTTGATCTTTTTAAGCTTGTTTGTTTGGTTGGTTGGTTTTGTTTTGTTTTGTTTTGTTTTGCTGTTGTCTTGCTTGTTTTGTTTTTATCTCAGAAATATAGGAAACATCTTACCTTAAGTCCAGAAAGTATTTTCAGGAGACTGGCATCTCTGTCCTTCCTCATTTCTACTTCTTCCAGCTCCCACCTCTCCCAAGACAGATCTCCCAGGATTTCATTGATCCTTCTCAGGGCTTCCCTTTCCTTCTGTCTTTTTCTCTTGCTATTCCTAATTTTCTTTCCCTCCTTTTGTGCTAACTGATCATAAACTGGAATTTGAGTATTTTCATTGGTTTTGTACTTGGGTCATTAAAACACTTCATTCAATTTAAATATTGCCAAATTGTTTTAAGTAATAAAAATTAATGCTAGACTTTCTCTACTTTCTCAGACAGTTATTGTAATATTTTGCATTTACATGCCTATAAAAATTTCCTTTTCTTAGTTTAATTCAACAAGTAATGATATCTTAAAATCTTTTGAAATCCCATGTTACAATTATCCCTGTTTTAATGGGCAAGGAAGTCTACAACACTACTTCCTTTTATTAAAGAGTTCACATAATAAGTGTGATCTCCTTGGAGCTTTGTGCCTGTATTCTAGCTGTGGAATAAAGATGAGTATTGTGCATGATTTTTTTTTATCAAGGATTAAAAATACGTTTTTGTAACAATAATGGAAAATTGTGTCTGGGAATAAAACTATCCTAATTTGTACAAGATCAGGTCACTAAAATGTAGTATTTAAATATGGTAGAGCCAATACACAAAAGAACATTGTCACTAAAATGCAAAATAGCATATTAAATTTAAATAGTAAGAGCATCACTGGTGTTGTCATGCCTTTGCACAGCAGGGCTGGATGGGTGCTTTGTTAAGGCTATAAATAACCTTAGCATTTATGGCTTTATCAAAGAGCAATTATACTATAAGGCATAAGAATATAGTTACCTGCAGGTTTTTTTCTGCCATTCTTGTAATTTTCTGATTATATTAGGAATACGTGTCTACTCCTACACAAACGCACTGTCATTTTTCCTCTACTGACAGGAGGTTACATGGAAAACCATAGCTGGACGTCTCACTAAGCCCTACAAGACTCTCTGAAGAACAGCTTGTGTTGCAGTTGGTGCAGTTTCCTGTCAAGGTGATTTCTATGGTAACCCTTTTTACTACCTTTCAACTGGTGGTAAAATCTGGCATGTCCTGTTAAATATTGATGACAACATTTCATTCATTCCTTAACCAGTGAGGAATTCTTCATTTTATCTACTAACTGAGACATGTGCTATCAAAGCAGCAGCTTTTTATTGTTAAAATGTTAATTAGATTTTTATAGCCATTTTATAGTTCTGCTCTTCATCTTGACTGCCACAAACATATTTATTTACAGTTCTATAATGTTCTCATTAATATGCTATGGTAAAATGCCATAGTGCAGAGAAGTTAGCTTAATAACAAGCTATAGAATTATATCCTTAAAGACATCTGCGAAACATCTGTGCAGTTGTAGCAAGGCAGAATAACTTTTCAGCAAATGAGATAATGAGCAGCTGATACTTGAGGTCAGCATTCTCTCTAACCAGAGCGTGTCTGCTATCATAATTATTCTATGTACTCAATAGCTCGGACACCAGTACCTAGTAATAGTTATTTGCTAAATATTATGTTTATTAAATGCAATATGCTTTTAGACCAAAACATCATGTCTCTAGAATAATAGATGCAGTCATAGCATTTGTTTATAAATATTTCCGAAGACACGTCAGGGAGCTGCTTGGCCCATGGCTCACTTACCCTTTCATCATCTTGCTGTTCATTTGTTTTTTATTTTATAGGAAACATAGACATTCAAATCACAGTGGCTCTCCACAGTTATGTTACAAGTAGGAAGTGATAATAGAATTTTGAATTACACCTAAACCGATATTCAACCAAATTAATCTGTTGTTTTTCTAAGAACTTCTTATCAGAAACAACCCTGAGTTTGAATTGAAATGGTTAGTTTATTACCGTGGGCAACTCACTAAATTTAACAGAATTCCATTCCTTTTGATGTCTAATAAGGAATAAGTGTTTCATTTGCTTCACTTCCTGGAGTTTAGTGAAAAGTTATAAGAAACTAGAAGACGGGATAAAGTATCCCTTGGTAGGATTAAGTATTCCTTGATGGAATTAAGAACTCTTTGACAGGATTAAGTACTCCTTGACTGAACGAGAGGGGGTGAGGTTAAGTGCTCCTTGGCCAAGTGGAAGGGGGTAGTTGGGCCTACATAGGACCCTGCCAACTGTTGCGAATTTCAAACTGTGAGTCTCTCTCATCCAAGTCTGCTCATTTGGAGAAAAATTATCAATATGGAGACAAGCAAAAATGCATCCATTTTCTTTATTTATACCACAATTTACACCAAACTTTGTTAACACAAGTTATCATCACACAGTTCCATGAATTAGACATTCATTATAGCCTTCCTAGACTTTTGTCGGTATGTTAGCCAAGTCCTGGTCACGTTCTGGAAAATCTCAGGTAGAATCCTTGCCATGCCTTTACTGTTCTAGGAACCACCCCCCCCATCCCTTCATCCAAGAGCCCTTCTTCCATCTTCAACAGTGGCAATGCTATAGCCTTGCTAATGTAAACACTCAAAAGCATTAGAAAATAAAGGCAGAATGAAAATGACCTAGGATCCTGATATTGTAAACAATACAAAGATGCTGATGACTGCCGTTTTAAACCATCATTGTGCTAAATGGCCTTTAATACCTTTAAGAGATGCTTAGCAAGGAAAAGAAAGGTCCATGTTTTGATTTGAGATAAAATCAAAATGTTGTCAGTTCACAGATAGCATGGTCTCATGCATAGAAAAATGTCAAGATTTAATATACAGTGTAATCACTCACAAATGGATTCAGCAACATTGTTATATAGCATTAACATAGAAAATGCAATTGCATTTCAAAAGTTAACAGTAAAAAATTTTCAAAAGAAATCAGTAAACAATCCCATTTGCAATTGCCTCAAAAAGAAAAAACACTGAAGAATTGTTGTTAAACAATGTTAACAGGAAACCATAAATAATGTCACCCTGAAAACTCTAAAATATTCTTGAAATAAATTGAAGTCAACGTTAATAAATGGCACATTATCCTAGGTTCATAGATTGAAAGACTTAAAATTGTTGAAATGCCCAGACTACCCAGAGAGTTACAGATTCAGTGCTGTTAATACAAAACACCAATGCTTTGGGGCACAAGTGTGAGAATCATACCAGTAGTCCTCTGGAATCTCAAAAGACCTTGAGTTGCAAAGCAATATCAAGATAGATAAAAAAAAAGCTGGAGGGCCTACTTTTCCAATCTTCCAGACACAGTTCTAGATTGCTCAAACTGATAGAACAAAATACAAAAAAAAATAGGTTTTATCAAGAGATAGACACTTTGTCACAGTTCTAGAGTATGGGACAACAAAGATCATGAGTGCCAGCCACTCATGTCCTATTCAGGCATCCATGACCTCCCCATGTGCTTTCATGATTTCTTCATTGTTCACATTTGGAAAGCAAAATCACTCTTTTTATAGGAGTGCCACCCTTGTCTGGTTAGAGTGGCATCCGTGATACTCATCCTACCTTTAAAACCTCCAGGCAGACCCAGACTTCGTTGAAATTTTCTATTTGTTTTAAGTAAATATTAGTATGTATGCATAAACATGTTCTTTCTATTCTACCCTTTTCCCTAAAAAAAGAACTCAAGATGGATCAAATTCTGCATTGTAAAACCTGTAACTGTAAAGAAAAAAATACAAAGAATGTTACAGTATGAAGGCATAAGAATAGATTGTAAATAGGGTTTGGTTAGCTAAGAAAATAAAAATCAACAATTGACAAATGAGACTTCATAAAACTAAGACGCTTCCATACAACAATGGAATAAGGAGTCAGCTTATAAAATGGAAGAAAATATTTGACAGCTAACATACAACAAGGGTAAGTGACCAGAATACATAATGAACCCCAAACAAGACATAGAATGTGTATTTGATCAACAAATTTCTTTTTATTTATTTTTTATACTATTTAAAATTAATTTTTATTGAACTCTACATTTTCTGTTTCCCTCCCTGCCTTTTACCTCCCCCCTCAAACCTCCCCCAAGTTCTCCATGCTCCCAATTTATTCAGGAGGTCTTGTCTTTTTCTACTTCCCATGTAGATTAGATCTATGTAAGTCTCTCTTAGTGTCCTCATTGTTGTCTAAGTTCTCTGGGATTGTGGATTGTAGGCTGGTTTTCTTTGCTTTATGTTTAAAAACCACCTATGAATGAGTACATGTGATAATTGTCTTTCTGGGTCTGGGTTATCTCGCTCAGAATAATATTTTCTAGCTCCATCCATTTTCTTGCAAAATTCTAGATGTCATTTTTTTCTGCTGTGTAATACTCCATTGTGTAAATGTAGCACATTTTCCTTATCCATTCTTTGGTCTAGGGGCATTTAGGTTGTTTCCAGGTTCTGGCTATGAGAAACATGCTGCTATGATCATAATAGCTGAGCACATGTCCTTGTGGCATGATTGAACATCCTTTGGATATATATCCAAAAGAGGTATTACTGGGTCTTGAGAAAGGGTGTTTCCTAATTTTCTGAGAAATCGCCACACTGACATCCAAAGGGGCTGTACCAGCTTGCATTCCCACTAGCAAGGCAAAAAAGTTCCATTTCCCCCATAACCTCTCCAGCATAAGTTGTCATCAGTGTTTTTGATCTTGGCCATTCTTACAGGTATAAGATGGAATCTCAGATAATCAGCAAATTTCAAAACCGTTTAATTTTTTTGGTTGACAGAAACAAGGGTTAATATCAAATGCTGAGATATACCAAATCAATTCAGCATTTGTTTTCAGTATAGATTTCTTTTAAAATTGAAAGCTATGGCTGGGGAGGTGGTTCAATAGGTAAAAAGCTGTGTGCAGGCTCATGTGCCCACAACAAGCAGAAACCCAGACATAGGAAGATCTGCAATCCAAGCACTCCACAGTGACATGTGAGACGGGCATCCCTGAAGCATATGGGCCAGTTAGCTTGGCATACAGAGTGGTGACAAAGACATGGTCTCAAACAAGGGAGAAGGCAAGGCTGACTCCATAACAGTGTAAGGAATTCTTGACTAGAATGCTGTCCTAGAAACAAACCAGAAGCAGCTACTGTGGGGCCCATGGGAGAGTGGATCCAGGCTGTGCTACTGTGCTGACTAGACAGTTTCTCTCCCCTCCCAGTGCCCTTTCATCTTCACCGTCTTCCACTCAGGGGAGCACACTTCCACGGTCAGGAACCCAAAGGACGCACCTGCACTATGAGACTGGGTCATTGTGCAGAACACCTTGTTTTCCCATCACATTTTGAATTTCATTCCTGTACTATGCTGAGGCACTGTATTTCCAAGCATATATTATAGCATTTACTTTGCCTGGCTAATAAATCAAGTATCAGAACATCTAAAGGTGAACTCCTCGCTCTCCCCATGCAATTCACTCCGTATTTCCTTTAACAAGAGGTATTGGTTCATTTTCAGCTCTTTCCTACTACAAAAGGCTTTTGAATATTCTCTGAGGTGCTTGTCTGTCATCATTGGAAAGAAAAGAAAGAACGATGGCTGTGGCAAGAGGAGTGAAATAACACCGCGTAAATAATTCACCTTTATGTCACGTAACCATACTCGCGCTAAAGGAAACACGGAGAACAAAGGGCTGGGTGACACTTCCACCAACTGGTGAGAATTTAATCTCAGATTTCAGTAAGAGCCTTTCATCTTTTCCCACACTTCTTGCCTTTCCCCCACCTGACCCAATTTAATGCTCCACAATCAGGTCTACTCGGCGGGGAATACAGACGACAAAAAATAGACTACTGCTCTTTCAAATGGAGCGAGGAAGGCAGGAGCCCAAGAACTACAGTTGAAGACTTTGGAGAAGTGACTTTAAAATGAAAATGAAAAGGGAAACTAGCAGATGTTAGAGGACAGGCCATTGGGTTTTCTTTACTGATCAAGGGAGACAAAGTTTCTGATCTGTTTTGTGGTATTCACAGACACATTTTAACAAATGATGAGTTACTTGTGGTTCACTGACCAGAACCAACGTAAACTTGAGAACTTTCTATGCACCTGATATTTATTAGCATTTAAAGTTTTTAAGACGCATAATGATCATTAAAAGCCCATGCCTCCACCTTATTGTAGAAGTTAGAAATCCGAGTATAAACACCCTGCCCACAGTCAGAGCGTACATAATGCGGCTCAGGCTTCTCACTTCCTGGGCCTTCTCTCTTCACAGCTTCACTGTTTCCTTACTTGACCATAACTACTGTTTCTCAGAAACTGTCCACAGACCATGACCCTCAGCATTAGTGAGAATGAAGCAGTCTCCTGACACCTACCCAAGGCCAGTGGGATTTTGTCTCCCATGACAGTCTTCTGACACCTTCCCCAGCCCAGCAGGATGTGGTCTTCCAAGAAGTGAGAGCCCAGACAATACCCCAGGCAAGAGGGAATTGGTCCTCCATGAATGGGGAACCCAGACACAGCATTTGCACAATGCCTCTATTTATAAATGTACTTATTGAATTTACGGCACATATTTCACAAGAAGCACTGAGACCAACACAAAGCTCAACTCCTTTACTTCAGCAGCCCTAGCACTTGAACATCCAACTTTTTCTGTGCCTCAATTTCCACAGACACTTTTACTTTTTCTTAAATCTTAATTCTAGGTCTGCTTAGTGATTTCATTATTCATACTCGTGGGAAAGCCAAAAGGATAAATGTTCCAAAGGACAGGCAATACAAAATAAATGACTACAACATTTGGAATGTTTTTATTTCAATATTACTTTGATTTCTTAATAGAAATTTGTTAAAAATAAATAATCAAAACAGCAAATAATACAAAGCTGTGAACAGCTTTGCTTTGAAAACAATAAGGAAATGATCATTGTCTTGATTTTAACCATCTCTGAAATATAAAGTTCTCCCTTTGTCCCCAGTCAGCTACTTTTGTAGACTATGCAATGCTGTACTCTCTCCCATGCTTAAACTGATACACATTTATCTCGTTTCTGCTATAGAACTTCTGGGAAGATTGAGATGAATGATGCAGGGAAAGATGGAAAAATGAACCTGATAAGAACTCAAAAGAATATTTGGGTAGCAAATTACTTCAGAGTACACAGAGAACACAGAGTTCCAAGAGTCTTTTAGACCAATACTTATCTAAATAGATTTATCTATAATAAAATTGAAGACACAATTTACCACAGAATATAGATAGTCAGCCCAGATAGAAGGGAGTTCATTGTCAAATAGCTGGATCAGATCCTTCTTATGTACTAGAAAACTTGGAACTGGCCTGTTAATGTCTGAGGAAAAAGCAATAAAATTATCTAATGCTTGAGCAAAAAAAAATCACTTTATAATGTGATTATATAATCTAAGTAACCTACACCATGAGTATAACAACCCTATAAATCTATCCCAAATATTGTGTGTATAAGTGTGTGTGTGTGTGTGTGTGTTTGCATGTGTATATGAACAAATAATAAAAAAAAGAGTCCATGAATTTGGAATAAGAGTAAGGAGGGATATATGCAGTGGGAGTGGAGAGAAGAAAGGGAAAGTATAGTGACCCCACATTGAGGGGCATCTGTCACGACTCCATGCAGACAGCACCATTTGCCAGTGTCCAGCTTCAGTGGGGTTTCCATGTTCCAGGGTAGAGGCATGTGGATTAGAAAAATCAGGTAGGAGGAACAGAGATACAAAAGAAGTACAGAGCCAAAGGATAGAACTGGGAGGGAATTCCAGTGAACACTGAATAGATCTGCATTTATTTACCAAATGGTTATATACCCCAATCAAAAAAGTTGGGTGGAGGTAGGTAAAAAGACTGCTTTAACATGAACGTGCAATTATTTGCTTCAGTACTTGAAACATCAAGCCACTATATCCTGAATTAAGCATTCTGTTGTTTTAGGCAAGACATACAGCAACTACTCCTTACACTAGTTATCCTGTAAGCAGCTACTCCCTAGTTCAAACTTTCTATCATATCCTTGAAGGAGTAGGAATAGGCTTGAATTCTCTGACCTTTGGTCAGTGTGAAACAGATCCACATCTGTGGGCCATCTCAAAACCCAAAATACCAACTAACCACACCATAGGACAAGATATCTTGTTTTTTAGCCACACCTTAAGTCAGATAACTTTCAAATTTTGTCAATAACTTTCAAAGAGCAAGAGTAGGTTAAATTCCCTGACCATCAGTCAAGGTGGAGCTGACTCACTTCTGTGGGTCCCACATATTTGGTCAAAGTGGAAAGAACCCAATTCGTTTGGCCCCCATAGAAGGGGGGAAAACAATGCAATTGTATAATAATCTAAAAATTAAAGGTATATTTTTTTAAAAAGCATCAGAGGCTGCCAAGATGATTGAGTAGGTTAAGAGATACTTGCTGCCAATCCTAATGACGTATGTTCCCTCATGAGGACCTACAGGATGGAAGAAGAAAACTCATTCCATAAGTTGTCCTCTGTCTTTCATGCTCATGCTGTGGCGCGCGCACACACACACACACACACACACACACACACACAGCAACACTTTAAAGAATAGATTCCACATATGAATTCCATCTATGTTGATTGACAAAACGCACTCCTAGGAAACTCCAAGAATCATATTTCCCAACACAAAACAGCTCTTTGACAGAGCTAGTAATTTTGCAATCATTAAAACCAAAACAAAAGTTCTGCAAGGAGAGACGAGTAGGTGTTTCTGTGCCTGCTAAAAGAATCACCTCACCTGAACACACTCCCCCACACTAGCTAGTTTGCCTCCCATGTCTTCCTCATGAATTATGTTGGTAATGAAAGGCTCTACTCTCCAGGTACCAGAGCTCATAGTTTTGTTCATGTTTTTATCCCTGGCTTTGAAACCAGTGACTGATAGGCACAGATTTAAAATCAGGGGTGGAAACTCTGCACTTGAAATGGTTAAACTAGCAGTTGGGTTGGTAAATTAGTATTGTAGGCCTGGGATATTGTAACTGTTCTTCTTTCTGTACACGCTAGCACAGACCGATAGTACCTTTCTTCTTCACTAACTTCATACTGGAGAAGTTGTAAGAAAAATTAGAAAGGAGTGTGATGGAGTTGATTTGAGAGTAAACGATTCAGAACTGCACATCAATGTTCACTATGTGTAGTTTTGTTTGGGTTTGGTATGAAAACTAATGTGATTATATGTCTCCTGGCATGAGCGACATCGTGTTGGTCTAGCCTTCTCTATGTTGAACCTGGTGCAAAACGTTCTTCAAAGACTATGACATGGAATAAATCTCAGTGAGTGCTAGCTTCAAGTTCTCAAAAAACAAGAAAAGCTCTTGTTTTGGAGTCACTAAGTTGTGATGGGGTTAGCTTGCAACCTGATTGATTGCCTTTGGGAATGATAACAATGACTCTGTGGAAGATTGTCCATCAGTAAACACTCCCATCATCCTCATGAATGGAAAAGCTGGGGAAAAATTGAAATCAATCAATAAAATGAACATGAGGGAATTGCGATTACAGGCTCTCTCTATCTCTGTTGCCACCTCTCTCTGTGTTTCTGTTTCACTCTGTCTCTCTGCCTTTCTCTTCTTCTTTCCTCTCTCCCAAGTGCCTTTCGTTTATCCTAATTTCCTCCTGGTTCTTAGCTGACTTTTTCTTCATTGGACAAAAGAAACAGTCCAGTGACCAAAAAAACTTGTGGTAATTAGGTCTTCTCTCAACTCCAGGTCTCTAATAGCAAGAGAAAGGCCCTCAATTAAACAGTGTGAAGTTGTCGGTCCAGCCACCTTGGGACAAGAGATAACAAACAGTTCCCAACTTATTCTTGTTTAGCTATGAGGACGCTGCCTTCACTTCATTATTCAGAACACATTCCAAATGTAATAATAAAATATAGGCTGCTCTAACTGTCAGAAAGTGCAGTGTGTTTTCAGGATGAACACTGGCAGTTCTTGAGGGCTAACTAGCTAATGAAACACTATTATTTGCCTAAAATAATAAAAATGCAATCTGATAGTAAAACACTCTGTTTCTACGTCAAAAGATTTCATTTCAGGCTTATTTACCTGTGGCTAGACTCATTTTGCAATGTCGCCCTAGATGTGGGATGGTTCTTGAATGTAAATGAGAGTAGGTGGGGGGAGGGGTGGTAGAACTGAAGCCTGTGTCCAAATCTACAGCTTAACCCACTTCATCTCCAGCCACTGAGCAAGGAGACCTGGTGAAGTAATCTCAGAGGCCTGGGAAGTATGCTTGGCACTGAACCTTATATTCTGATTTAATCCAAGTGCTGGCAGCCAAAGCAAAGCTGGACCGGGAGCACTAACAGAGCATTGGGTGCAGGTGAGCATCAGCACTGGGTTAGCTTTTAGAAACGTCCCTTCTGAAGATGATGAAAAAAAAAATGTGCATGTTTCAAGCTGCAGCGCAAGCCTGGAGTCACTCAGCATTCTGCAGACCGCCTTCTCCTGGGACAGTTTCTAAGTGATATTAAGATTAAATATGACTGCGGAGTTTGTCACAGGCCATGCTTCATGCTTGATGATAAGGAAGCTGCAGTGTACATTTCCCCACAGCAACCTCAGTTTTGTTGAAAGCCTCGTGCTGTTCTGTTTGGCCACTGAAGCATCTCTGGTCAAGGTTTATTATCGCTGCTGAGCAAGTAGACAGACTAAGGCCAAATGAAAAGGAATCCGAAGCTCCCAGTTTACAGTTTATGATTGCGTTAGAAAGCTTGCAGATAGGGCCCTGGCCAGGGGCTCTTATCTTTATTGTGCAGAATGACTGAGTTCAACTCGTGGATCACTGGGTTGGGACTAGTCTTTTGCACAGAAGCAAATGGCACTGTGGGTGTGGGTGTGGAGAAAAAGCTTAGCTGTTAGTTGCAAAGCTACAGCCAGACGGGGGAGGGGAGGCCTGTCAACTGAGACAGATAATGGGAAAGATAAGCCTTAGATCATAAATCAGGTCGCAGCTACCACCCATGGCTTTGAAAGGGCACCGTTGTTTCCCGCCGTACCCCTAGCTCATTAATACCAGTCAGCAGTCATTACAGGAGGTACAAGAGAGAAGACAATTTACATATTAAGTAGTTAATCGTGGATTCCACCTCATCTCAATTCTCAAAGGCATATCTTTCTAAAACGTTTCAAGGGCACAGTTCAGGTTCATGTGGATACATTAAAGTTTTCTTCTGTCTATAAAAAGGGTGCTTGTTAAAAGTTATGGCTTTAGTACAATTGCACAGGCTGTTTCAACTGTGTGAACCTGTGGCCCGTTGTCTGAAATGGAAGTGGGAACTTTTCCAACATGAATGATGATTCCCACTGACATCCTGGTGAAGTTAATGGACACAATTTACATAAAGGATAACATTTGAGTTCTCAATAGAGATTGGTATGGATAATATTAACTTTTGTAATACAAGACCATAAAAATCAATTAAGTTTATTATAACTATAAATAAACTTACCTTAATAGAATCATCTTACTCTGAAAAAAAATATTGCTTTGTTGGCAGGGGCTGTTTGTTCATTCCCGGCTGCTCAGATCCAAAATAATCACACAGAAACTATGTTTGCAATACAGTTTGGCCAATAGCTTAAGCATATTTCTAACTAGCTCTTATATCCTAACCTAACCCATCTCCATTACTCTGTACATCACCATGAGATCGTGGCCTACCAGCAAAGTTTCAACAGGCTCTGGCAGAGTTGTCTATCTCCTGTGGTGGCTACATGGCTTCTCACTGACTCTGCCTACTTTTTCCCAGCATTCAGTTTAGTTTTCCTGCCTAGTTCCATTCTGCCCTACTATAGGCCAAAGTTGCTTCTTTATTCATTAACCAATAAAAGCAACACATATACAGAAGGACCTTCCACACCATTATTTGAATTGTTGAGTAAATTCCAAGCTTCATGTCTTTCTGCTCTCAGTTGTCATGAACACCTGTGGGCTGCAGGCAGAGCTGGAAAACCCAAATTGAGGACAAGTCCACTGATAAGCAGAAACATGGCTTTGATGCACAGTTTGCTGTGGGGGAGTTACATCATCTGTAAATAAATGCTCACCTGAAAAAAAGCAAGTCCCAAGAATAAACATCTTGGCACACAGAACAGAATGTTTAGGAATAGTAGCTTACTCTGTGGGAGGAAGAGTTCAGCAGGTCCTCCCTTGCCTTCAGAGGCAGATTTATCCTGCCATCTGGAAGACAACGTGGACTTTTTGTAGGAGCAGACCATCTATCTAAGCAAAATATGCCATAAGAGGGACATTCATGAGCCCCAATTAGTATCTTCTTGGAGGATGGTCAAATATATTTATTTTTCTCATTACTAAAGTAACATACTGCTTTTCATGACCCAGGGTCATGAAAATAGGTGGAAAATACTTACTTTCTAAAACACTACCACTGTTAGCCTTTTGGTGCTTGTGTTCCACAATATTCTCTCCATTTCTCTTAGGGTGCTCTGGCCGTCTTGTTTCTCTCCAGGTACATTAGGAATTCTGTTCTGAATGGGCATTGTGGAGGTGAGTTTAGTGAGAAAGACTGAGGGAATTTTCAGGTACCTGGTGGATTTTTCACATGTGCCCCAGCTTTTGTTAGGCGTTATCAACAAGAGAATAATAAATGATGAATTCTAAGTAAGTATCACCAGTCAGTCATGTAAGAGAAAATTCTCCAAACACTTTCAGTTATTATCTGGAAACTTATAAGTCTACTCTTTTCTCCATCAAAATGAAGATAAAGGTTATACATAAATATATACTAAAAGCATATTTGGCTACTAGCCCACATAAGGATTCTGCTTCTGCAACCATTTGCAAAAGAGAATTTTTCTGGGCTTCTCCTAATCTCCCTTTTCTAGTGTTAGCATACTCTTGCCTCTGAAGATTTGATCCCTTTTCTAGTGTTAGCATAGGTCTGCTTCTGGAGATTTGAATGAGGTTCCCCACTACAGGCTGCAATGCTTGACTACTTGGTCCCAAGTTGGTAGCAATTTGAGTAGATTAGTAGAAGGTGTGACCTTCCTGGTGAAGTGTGTCACTGGAATGGACTCAAAAGTTTCAGAAAACTCTTGTCATTTCTATGCACTCTCTTTCTTGTACTTATGGTTCTAGATGTAAGCTCCAAGGTGCTCCTGCCACCATGACAATGCTCCAGCATCATGAATTCTAATACTCTGAAAACTAAGCCCAATTAGAGGCTTTATTTTGTAAGATGTCTTGGCCATAGTGTCTTAGCCAGACCTGTTGAAGTCGTGTAAGTGATATGCTGCCATGAATTTCAAAAGCAGGTCTTATTGAAAAAGAAAGTGTTGCCATTGCACAACAGATTACCCTAGGAAAGGCAGCACGCTTCCAGAATTGCATATTCTTCCAAGACTCTGAAAGCTTGTTTCTTTATTCACACTGCATACAACTTTTTGTTTAACACCTGTCAACCAAATGTTATGATAAGTGTTGTAGCCATTGTTTAACAGTAATTGTAGGTAATTATCTTTAAAGCTGTGATTATTCAATAATTCAATATTAAAATTTTAGTATTTTTATTTATGAAATCTTCTGGCACAATGAATTATGCATTAGCTAATATAAAAGACAGCTGTGTCATCACTTAGATTTAACATACACAAACATTGTGCCCCCCTCACTTTTCTATTATTCATTGAAGATCAAAATGCTTACTAATCTCCAACCCTTTCCTGTTTCCTGGGAGGTAGCCACTGACTATGTTTAAAAAGAATCTCTAGAAAACTGCTTTGTTCTGTTCCTCAGCACAGACCTTGTAGAGTTCTCCTCTTCTTCCAACACTTTCCTCAACCACTTCGCACTACTTACATTTTTGTGAGAGAATAGTGAGTCTCTCCTTGTAATATTCCTCAACACCCTGGCATCTATATAGCAACCAGATGTTATTGTCAACTTTCACCGACCTGTACAGATCTGTCTTGGAGATGTAGGATTTGAAGATTTTAAAGAATGGGGTGGACTACAGTCTAATGTTATAGACATCTTTATGTTGTGGGATTACCCTCTGCATGCTGTGAATATGTTTTATTGCCATTGATTAATAAAGAAGCTGCTTTGGCTTATGACAGGGCGAAATATAGCAAGGCAGGAAATCCAAGCACAGATAGAGGAGGAAAGAAGGAAAGTCAAGCAGACACCATGTAGCTAATAAAGGAGAAAGATGCCAGAAAATTACCAGTAAGCCACAGTCTTGTGATGAAACACAAATTAATAGATACTGGTTAATTTAAGATATAAGAGCTAGCTAGAAATATGCCTGAGCCAAAAAATGTGTTGTAATTAATATAGTTTTATGTGACTATTTGGGTCTGGGCAACCAAGAAATGAAAGTATAGTCTCCATTTACAAATGTAGAGCATGAGACTCTTAATTTCAGGGTCATAGGTAAAAGCCTACACCTCTGTTCCTACATGCAACAAGAATAAACATGTCTTATAGATTGAATGCAAGAAATTGCATCCAAGAATAATCCAGGAAATAAAATGTGCTTGAGATAAAAGGCCTTCTGTCTTTTTTCCTGGATCCTCATTCACAGTTCCCCAAGGCACACACATCATTCTTTTGGCTGCATTCTGATAGCTATGAGGCTGGGTTTATAACACTGGTAACTAGGAATAGCAGGATTATTGTAGAAGCCACTTGTTTGTTTTCCCAGGCACCCAGACTCCCAAAATAATCACACAGAAACTATATTCTTTAAATCGCTGCTTGGCCACTAGCTTAAGTGTATTGCTAGTTACCTCTTACATCTACTATTAACCCATTTCCAGTATTTTATATTTTACCATGAGGCTCGTGGTCTACTGGCAAGGTTCTGGCATATCTGTCTCTGGAAGCAGTTCCATGGCTTCTCCCTGACTCCACCTCCTTTCTTCCAGAATTCAGTTTAGATTTCCCCCATCTACCTCTACTCTACCTTATCACAGGCCTGAGACAGTTTTTTATTATCCAGTGGTATTTACAGCATACAGAGGAGAATCCCACATCAGATTATGCAGACTAAGATATCTTTGCTGTGTGTGTGTGTGTGTGTGTGTGTGTGTGTGTGTGTGGTTGCTGTTGTTGTTGTTGTTGTGCCCTAACAGGACAGCAGGACAGAATTTACTGAGACAGGTGCAAGGTTTGGAGTAAACTGAATGTAAGGTGACATTAAGGATTTTAGTTAGAAGTAATTGAGATCTGGATTATAGAATGGAAGAAAAAAGCCCCTCCCCCCCGTATAGGTTGGATAATGGAAATGAACATATAGGATTATTTGTTCTATTCACAACTGCTTTTTATTTGCAAATTCTATATGAGTCAAGGAAGCAGGGATAACGTGGAAGCAACCACATTGTCTGTAGAATTTTGAACAATTTCCAACCAAAAATTATTCCATTGCTATTAACTCTGGGCTCTTTTCTGTCTACCTGCCTGTTCTTTAGCTGTTCCTTGATAACTTATGGGTGTAGGAATACTATGCTTATGTGGCATCATGGTTGGAGAGGTACAAGGGATTCTCAGACAACTGTGTCATTCTCTGAATCCACATGTTTCATAGCTGGAAATGTTTGGAGAAGATTATCATGAGTCTTCCTTATTATTAAGAAAATGACCTCTACAAAATTCAGTGTAACAGAGGAAATCTTATAATTCAGTGTGAAAATTAGAATGTTGTTGTTTAATGTTGCAAAAATACTTTATTTACCTCGTGTAGATTTGGTATCATCTAAATAAGTGGTAATATCACCAATAGACAGTAGAGGAATGGCCAGGTGAAAGCGCAGGTTTGAGGGGAAAGAAAGGACAAGAAGTGAGAGAGTGTGACAGGAAGTTGGAATATTTCTAGAACTCAATAGTCTACACAGAACCCATAGATGAGCAAGCTAGATGACAAATCACTCCTCTGGATCTGGAAATGGGAAGTCATTGGGAACTTAGCAAGAATGCTTCCACTAAACGAATGGGTCAGAAAGCATGTAAGGGAATGAAACCAAAAAGAAATAAAACCTGAAAGTTTATTTCAAGAAAGTTGATTAAGAAAAGAAATGGTTTAGGAGACATGAATCAATGTTAGCACAGTCCTGGCGAGACTGTCTTTCAGAAGGAAGGCTGTGTACATCTACATATGTTAAGTTGTTTTGTAGGAATGAGCAAGTCAAAGGTTCTGCAGGTACCTTTCTCCCATGGTCAGCAGAGACCTGTTCTGCTTATTACAGGCTTCAGGGACCTAGAGGCACCAAAATGTCATCACCTTGGTCCTCAAAGCTTAAAGTCATCACTCTGCTTGTTAGTTATTGCTCAAAGCAAATCACACAGTTAAATATAACATCAAAGGGGAAGGAAAGTGCAGCCATATATGGTGAATGGATACTGAGCATCGCTATCATTAGAGTTATTGACTACACTGGGTAGGATTTTCTTGTCCAGATGAAAGAGAATGCTGTCAATGACAGACTAGAGAAGAATGAAGTTTAAGAACTAAAAGGGGGAAGAGAAGGATGTAGAGTTCAAGACGATAGTAAAGATTAGCTTTGATGGAAGACCTTTGACATGAGCTGCAAGTGAGGATGGTCAAAGATGGAAATGAGTATGTGTAGTTCATATCTAATCATGTTAGTTTACCAATTGATGGGCTTTTTCCTAATGTGACATAAGAGAAAAATGAAAACTATATATTATAGAGTCAGCTCAATGAAATTAAGGCTACTGAGAAATGTAATGCAAGGTTAGGATAGTGATCATAGCAAACGGAAGAAAATCTGATCAAGGATTAAGTGAGGAATTTGTGGCTAATAGCATTTTTATTGATAGGTTAAAATTGTTCCACTGCCATGTATATAATGTGCTGTGAGAGGGGAAGGGAAAGGATGGCGACTGAAATCGTTGGGTTCATCATCATTAAGGCCTCTCACACGACCTATGACATGGGTTGAAAGGATGGACTTATTGAGAGCATGGAAAGAAAGCTGAGGGAATAAACCAGGGAAACAGCTGAGCATCTGGAGGGGAGAAAATGTATCGATTGCTTTCTTGCACCTAATGAAAATTATGACTTTGTCACAGACCCCATGGTAAAGCAGATCTCTTAAAGATATAATGACAAGTGTTTATGAGGCCAATTAAATCAAGTAATATTTGCATGCTGTCTTTTGTAAGCCTCCCAGAAGAGTCTCTTCCCAGCACTATTCTGTCACTGCAAGTTACTACCACAGGGCAGATCATAAATCTACCCCATTGATGAACACAAGCATATGTCGTAAGAGCCTAATATATTTTATCCAGCAGTAAGAGATGGATTCTAGTAAACTTGGTTTGCTACTCTAAAACATAAATCATTTTTAAGAATGCTCATTAGAACTAAAGGCATGAACATAGTAGAAAGCAAGAGAATCATTTAAGAAAAACCTTAATCAGAGCCAAGGAATTTTTAATTTTTATTTTAGAATTCACTTTATTGAAATAAATTCTTGATTGAGTGATATTGCATGCAGGAATATTTTCATCCCTAGTTGAAAATTTCAGGTAGAAATAGCTAGTGAAAAGCTATCAAATCTATCATGCAGGCATCCAACTGCTTCTTATTTACATATCGAAGAATATGAGGGTTATTTCCATAGAAAAAGTTGAAAAGATGAAATAGTTTTATGCGTTTTTCCATCATTTTACCCCTTAGGTCACAGTGTATTTCCTTTGCAGCAACAATTCCAAAGGCAACTTGCATAGAGAAATTTCTTCTTGTTGTCTTTCCATTAGATTAGGAGAGCAAGGGAATACCAGTTATAAAAGCAAAGTAGAGAAAGCATTACATAAACAAGTCAAATCTATATGGTCAGGAAAACATCAACCAAAAAAAAAATGTAACCTATGCTTTAGTTATTTCTAGTGACGACTGGATCAGCTCCAGAAGGAGATGGTTTTAATCAATTGTTTTTAGGAAGAGAGTCTATTGCCCACTGACTTGAAAATCTTCAAATACTAAGTCTTGTAGAGACATAGCACACTTTCCAAAATTGCATTACTGCTTCAAACCATCACAAATTATACTGCACTTTGAGTTTTATTACCAAGTAAGACAGCACACAAATTCATTTCCATGTCTGTTGCCAATTTAAATGAATGGCTGGCTCCTGCCAGCTCAGGAAGGCACCAGAGGAAATGCTGCACAGATCATTGGTGCATGCAATAAATGATAGCAGAGCTCTTGGTCATTTAATCTCAGGGCAAAATTTATATTTTAAGTAGGCTTTAAAAATCTAATGTGAATTATGCTGTAGGAAGGATATAATTCAAAAAGCAACCATGTTAAATGCCTACTATGTACTCAGACCTTTGTACCTGCTGTGGATGAAAAGATTTAAAAGATGTGAGCTCTGTGTGAACAGAACTTCCACCATCAGAAGTCAAGCAAGCAAACACACAGGAAAGGAATTAGGATACTCTCAGGGCCTGAATTAAGTGTCCCACGGTTGACAAGATGAAGCCTTAAACCCTGGTACTTCAGAATATGAAGGCATTTTGAGATATAGTCTCTAAAAAGAAGTTAAAATAGGGTTGCTAGGGTCATCACTAATCTAACATGCCTCATGTAGTTTTAAGAAGAGGAACTGAGAACACACAGGTGTGTATACATATGTACACACACACACACACACACACACACACAAGTACACAGTAAGAAGATTGGGTATTTAAGCATCAAGGACAACATTTCTAGAGAACTCACCCATGATCTTAGAATTCCAGCTTTCAACATTGTGAGAGGGAAAACATCTGTCCTTTAAGATACCTCATAAAACAGGCTTTTTAATTCTGTAGTATTTTGTTTTGGCATCTGGACAATAACCCAGTTCTCCTGCAAGGTTACAACCTATAACTCTTCTGGCCAGAGCCTCTGTCTTACAGACATGGCTGCCTGCAAACCTCAGGCCTCTTGCATCGTCTCCTAGAAAAAGGCATGCACATAGCCTCTCCCTCCAGACTACTTACTTTAGAGCTGAAATCTCGCACAAATGCCTCTGATTACTGGAGCCCAATCAGCACTCCCGGCACATCAGTCAAGTGAAATGAAGAAGAAAATAAATTATGAGAAATATGAATTCGAATCATAATCATTAAACTTGACACACAGAGTAATTCATAATTCCTTTTCGTGCACTTGAATTACAGTCACACCCAGAGCTCAACATGTCTGCAGCTCCATTGCCATTATCTGTCTCCAGGATGAGTAAAGAAAACCCTATCAGCGACCAAATAGCACACTTAAATTAGAATCTGTCAGCCTCCTCCAAGCTCCACATGTTGCTGAGATGTTGTGTCTGTTTCATTTCGGAGGCTATTATGATGGCCTCATCTTGATTTCTGGAGCATCATGTCTACATAACAATCATTCCCACAGACACACATTTGAAAAGCCCTGGGATAGTAAAGTGATGGCTTTAAAAATTTGCATAACCCATATCCATTCACGACTCATGTTTTCCTCAATATACATTCTACATTTGATTCCAACCAAAGCAATAAAAGCTTATTAATACAAGACCTTCTCATCCGAAACTCAATCCCAACTGATGACTCCATATTGCTGCTATTGTCTTTCCTCTCATCTAGAATGCCTTTTTCATTCAACTCAAATCCATTGAAGACCTCCCTATTTCAAAGCCTTATTCATTTATACCCACTTAATTTTGATCTCACTGAATAACTGTACCCCATCAGAGCTTAGGAACTCCAACAGTTCTTTGCCTTGCTAGTTGTGAGACTTTATTGTCATTTTTATGCATATGTTTTCTCCCCAGTGATGGAATGAGCTCCTAGGGAGACAAGGACACATCTATGTCCTCTATATTTTACTCCAAAGTCCAGTGTTACCCCTGCAGTAAATGCCCAAAGTGGGGGATCAGGCAATGAGGAAGGAAATGGCTAATCGACATCCTGAACTTTGTAGGCTTCTGTCAGGCTTGAATTTTATAGGTTACCAGATAAATTTTTACCTTATTTACTGATGCTTTAGTGATTCTCTATGCAACATAAATGCATATACAAACACACACACTACCTGAATGGATGTGAGAATTGGTGAGCAATGAACCAAGGTCAGAATTCTTTCAAAATAAGATTCTCATTCTAGGTAGAGGCAGAAAGTTCAAAATGTAACGGCTGATAATCATTTTTAAACCTTAATCATACTGATGGCAGAGGTATGCCAGGAGAAGCTAACAGTATCTCCAGTGTCATCTTTAAAAAGGCTGAGGACTGATGGAACCACATAAGCAGCAGGCAGTAACTAAATTATTTAAACAGAAGGAAACCTTGCAGGGATTTGAGCACCAAATCTCTGCTGTGATCTCTGGCAGGAACTTTCCACATGTACATCTTGACAAATTGTCATACCCCAAGTCACTAAGAGAGTAAGATATAGAATGTTTCATTCTGCATACACGAAAGAATATGTTCACTTTGTGGGGCTGAAAGTTCAAAAGCCTAGCTCGTCTATGAATTGCATGATATATTTTTCATGATATATAATTTATAACATTGTCACAAAAAGAAAGCTATCAAAATAACGTTTTCGTGAACAACATAAATTTGAACTCTGTGATTACTTGATCTTAGTAATTGTCTATTTAGAGGGTTGTAATACTGATTTCCATTTGTGTTTTTGCAAGATGTGTCTTTTAGTGGCTCTTGATGAAATATTTCTGGATAAAGTAACATTTATGATTTACCTCAAGATTATTAATATATTTTATATGCCATTTTAATCATTTGGATACTCTAAAATTTGATGCTCTTTTGTTAATTTTATAGCTGAAAAGAGGCTTAGAAATATTAAGTTCTTCCTAGCATTACACAGGTAGTTCTTGACAAAGCCAAGTTCCAAACTGAGAACTATTTGTATCCAAATGTCATGCTCATAACCAATGAAAAAACAGTCTAAAAAACTTAACTATAAAAACTATTCTTTGGATGTAGATGAAATTTTTATTCAGAAGACCCATGATATGATCTGAAGTTGCCATCTTTCTATAAAAAACTCAAGGCAATATAATGCAGTGCACTTAAGAAGCAAAATACTCAGCAATGATATCCATCATTGGTGGCTGATAAGACACCACTAGGAGGAAAATAGTATGTGAAGCTTATACAAATATTCATATCATCTTTTTCTGAAACATTTCTGACCAAAGATTGCTATTCTACTAATTCTCATAGTCATTCAACTGGAGAACATATGTACACACTAGATAGATAGATGATAGATAGATAGACAGACAGATAGATAGATAGATAGATAGATTGATAGATAGATAGATAGATGATAGATAGATAGGAAGAGAGCAAGAGAGAATGACAAAAAGTCATGAGAATTAGGCAACTACACTTAAACTTCTATTAGCCAGTGCCTGTCCTCTAAAGAATACAGGCTTAGAAATATTAAGTTCTTCCCTAGCACTACACAGGTAGTTCTTGTTGAGAGGAGTATAAAAGATCATAAGCAAAGTATAATAAATGTTATGAGAAAAAAGAAAAGAACTATCAAAAACCTAAAGATAAAACTTGCATCCCTAGGGATGCAGGTCATTTCACAAAAGTGCCTTCCATACCAGCATGAGGACTTGACTTTTAATCCCAGTATCCTGGTAAAAATGCAGGCAGAGCAACACATGTGTGTCATCCCAGCTATGGAGAAGCAGAGGCAGGAAAACACCTAGTACTCACTGGCCAACCAATCCAGTCAAATGGGAAAACTTCAGGTTCAAGGAAAGACCTTGTCTCAAAAATAAAAGTTAAAAAAAAAGATGAAGAGTGATTGAGGAAAGAAGATTCACTATGCTGACCCCTGGCCCTCACGCTATTGTACACAACAGGTATATGTATACATATACACTAAACACTCACATTACACACACACACACACACACACACACTTTATTAAGTTGAGAAAAATAACAAAAGCTTTATTAAGACAATAATAATTTTAACATGCAGCATTTACTGTAAGGATTCTGAGCTAGTGGGAAAATTCTACCATCCTTACTTGTAAATCCCATGGTCACTCCAGACTGACATTTTCCAGCAGATGGAGAGGATAAAATATTCACAGAGAACATCTCTTTCTAAGTTGTAACTTTGAACATGTGCTATGCTTTCACTCATATCTCATACTTTATAATTTGTTACAAATTATAACTATAAGAGAGATTGAGAAAGTAGTTTATCTATGCAATTTCACCAAGAAAAACCATGGAGGAGTCAATATGCAAATTTAAAAAGTTGGAAATGGACACTGGCTTGAACTCAGCAATTCCTCTAGCCAACCAAATATCCATGTTCTCACTTCTTTCTACAGAGTGCAACCAGCCACTACCTAAGGCAGTTTCTTCGGTATTTTTCTATTGTTGTGATAAAACACTATGACCAAGGTTATTTATAAAATAAAACATTTAATTTGGAGAACATAATTCCAGAGGCTTAGATTCTGTGACTCCCATGGCAGGAAGCATGGCACCAGGTGTTTGCTATGCAAGATAAAAAAGTGAGGAACGAACACTTGCTTTTACTCAATAATTCTTCTAGCCAACCAGATAGGCATGTCCCTTAGCACATGCAAGGGGCAAAGAGAAATAATGGAGAATCATGTGGACTTTTAAAGCCTCAAAGCACATTCCCAACGACACACCTCCTACAACAAGGCCACACCCCTAATCCTTCTCAAACAGTTCCACCAACTGGGGACCAAGTATTCAAACATATGAGCCTATGGGAGCCATTCTCACTCAAGGCACCACAGAAAGGTAACCCAAGGTCCATTATGATATTACACTTAAATTAGAGTCCAGGATCTCAAGGTGACATGGTATTCTCATGGTGCCTAATGTGTATTTTCAGTCTTTTTAGAAACCTGTGAAGAGAGTAAGCTATGACAAATATGTGTTCTCCATTATGAAAAGTAGAAGTGGGACAAGTACATGGATCACCCCTACATGGAAAAGGGAGGAACACAGGAAATCACTGACTGGGACTACCATGGCAAGTGATCTACAATAGCAGCACACTACAGTCCTTAGTCCTCTTGACTGTCCTGCTGTTGTCCTGCAGTAACGCATTTGTCTATTGTCCAAGGGCCTTGGTTTTCCCCTCTCTCACAGCACTGCCAAATGGTTTTCATGGAGCCAAAATAATCACTGTAGATTATATGGGCAACTTATCATGTATATTCCATAATTTTCTTTTTGATGTTTTTATTATGTTTTACATTTTAATAGCACCCATTCCTGTAGTCCACAGAATATAAGAAAGTTATGTGTCTAATTATTTGTTTTTGTTTTACTTAGTCCAAGGGCCACAGTGATCAGCACCTACTCACAAGAATTTTGTTTGCCTTATCCTCCAATTTCATACTGTAATAAATGAATGCAATAAAATTTTTGATAAAATCCTATATGTAGTGATTAGAAGGAGAAAAAAAAATTAGAAAGAAGCCAGAAATAAAAATCTCAAGAAGCAAATAGAGAGGTTGGGTGAATTAAGAGAGAGAGAGAGAGAGAGAGAGAGAGAGAGAGAGAGAGAGAGACAGAGGTTTAAAACTGAAAAAGTAGTATGTGGTTCTGAGTGCTGCCAGAGGCAGGAGAGTGATGCTAACAGACAGCCAGATAGGGTAGTGGGCTGACCATTGAGGACAGACAGAATTGTCACTGAGAGAGCAGACAGACTAGAATGCAAAGGCTAAAGACTGACTACAAAGCCAGCACTCTGGTAGTGGGGATTTCCACCAGGAAGTGCTTCCCTGCTTCCTCTTCCCACCTTGGGTTCCCCTGGGGCCCAGGGTAAGGAGCAGGCATTCCTGCATAGAAATTACCCCACTAACTGTTAAATACTGAGAATCCAGAACCATTGTGTTCTAACACCTTGATCCTACTTAGAGTATAGAAGGAACTTAGCAAAAACACACTAAATGAATTGAAAAAATAATCTCTCCCCAAAAGCTGGCAGTAACAACCAGAGTCAGAGGATCAAATGTGTCAGATGAACAGGAAGGAAAGGAAAAATGGAAGAGTGGACTCACAAGAAATGTCTGCCCACATTGTCAAGTGAGGAAGAAAAGGACGTGGGGTGAAGCTAGGAGAATGGAAAGTACAATAGAGGAGACAAGGAGGAATTCAAGATGTAAGCCATCAGAAGAATAAAATTCATAATCAGAAAGCCCTATTTCTACACATAAAACTTAACTAAGGGAGAGATAATTTGGGTTAAAATATGGCATATCACAAAGAAATGCTTTAGGAAAATTTTAACAGATTTACTTAGGTCACCATGTCAAAAGTACATGAAGATTATCCATGGCAGCTTGCATCTTCAGTTTATTAAACTCTCAATCATAAAGAAGAACTAATCCCACTCAGTGTAATTCAAATGCAAAAATGTTTTGTTTTGGTTTGGTTTTTTAATCGTGGGTGCTAAACAGGTAGGTCAGTGCTTAGGAGTTCTGACTGCTCTTTCAGAGTACCTAGGCTCAATTCCCAACACTCACATGGTAGCCCACAGGGCCTGTAACTCCAGTCCGAGGAAACTAAATGCCCTTTTCTAACCTTCACAGCACCACACACGCATGTGGTTCACAGACACACACACAAGCAAAACACTCAGCCTCATAAAATAAAAATAATTTTCAAATTTTTCAAGATAAAAATCTCATCTGAACAGGACAAGCATTGACTTGACATGCTCATTTGATGTACTCATGGGTTCCTGCTGTATCTACTCTAAGGTATTAAGGACTTGTCTAGAAGATGATG
>JAQHUG010000282.1:2205516-2255942 GCA_028555095.1 Dicrostonyx torquatus
CAAGCTGGTGAAGGAATGCAGGTGTGTGTGTGCTGGGGGAGGTGCCCCGGAAAAAGGAATAAGAATAGATAAATTCCTAAAAGGTGAAGAGAGAGAGGACAGCGCGAAGAATGAGTGAGAAAGAGCATGGCAGGCCAAAATAGAGAGCAGTTTCAGAGAAGAAATGGTTTTGAGAGAGCATTGAGAGCAGGATGGTTTTTTGGGAGATATAATAAACACAAGGCCACGCTGAAGAGTGGAAGAAGTCTGAAGTGGCCTTTTAAGCTGTAACGGTGTGAAAGCCTGTTTCTTTCCACGCGTCTCCGGGGACAAATTTGGGGAAAAACATCAGTTTCTATGTTGGGGCAACGGTCCCTGACATATCACAGCAATAGAAAAAGAAACTAAAAAAAAAAAAAAAAAAAAAACAAAAAACTTAAGTCAATGAGGAGGGCAAAGATCCACAGGCAGTGAAGCATCCCTAGCGAAGGAGTTCCCCACAGCTTCCAACATCAAATTCAAGCCACAAAAATGTATTAAAAATAATTATTAAAAATACCCTAGACTTGATGTATATCTCAGTATAGAGTACTTTCCCTGGCATGCATAGAGTCCCGGCATTAACCTCTCACACTCACCTTCCTCAAAAAGATAAAGAAAAAATATTCTGATGCTTCAAATCCAAATCCTTGTAATATCAGTGAGTTAACTGTCTGCATTTTAATCTTCAAAATATCAACCATGTGTGGCTTTCATTGTAGATATCTGTCTGTCATTATTTTTCAGGTAAGAAAGTTGATATATTGGAAATTAGTCAAACTCTAGGTGAAAACTAAAGAAAGGCTCTAGAAAGATGGCTCAGGGATAAAGAGCACTCACAACACAGTCATAAGGACAAGAATTTAGAACCCACTGCTCACATGTAAAGCCAAGTCTCCCTGTAACTCTGTATTCAAAGTTCTAACACCCTCTTCTGGCCTCTGCATTGCTCAGGCATGAACATCTACACACATATGCATACACATAAATAAATCTTTTTAAAAATAAAATATCAGAGAATACATTTCTTCTATTTTAGGTTACTATGATTCTAAAAAACCCATTGTGTTTACTTATGCTAAATATCAAACAATTGTTATTGGGGCTGCTTGCTCATTTCTGATCACCCAGACCTGAAATAACCACACAAAAACTATATTATTTGCAATATTGTTTGGTCAATAGCTTGAGTGTTGTAATGCTTTTGCTGCAGGTCCCTGGCAGCTTGCTGCTGGGTCAAGACCATGTGGCAGGTCCCCAAACAGAGGTGGCTGGTCCCCAGCCATGTGATGGCCAGCAGTGGGCCCTGAAAGCAGCCAGTCCCAGGCAGAGAAGGCTGCCGATCCCCAAGCGGTTGCTGGTCCCAGGCAGGGAGACATGTGGCAGGTGGGCAAGAGACAGACAGGCACACCATGTAAAGTTAAACATTTATTAAGTGGGTTATTGAGGGGAAGGGAAAAGGAGAGAAGGGGGAAGGGAGAGCGAGAAAAGAGAGAGGAAGAGTGAGGGGAGTCAGCAGCTGCCTCTCCGAGAGAGGGGTGACAGAGAGAGAGAGAGCTAAGGCTGGAAGCTGGAAGCTGGAAGGGAGTGGGCGTGGCTTGTCTCTAAAGAGACGGAACATTACAAGTATATTATAAAATAGCTCTTATATCTTAAATTAACCCATCTCTATTAATCTGTGTATTGCCATGTGGTTGTGGCCTACTGGTAAGGTTTCGGTGGACCCCAGAGGAAGCATCTGTCTCCTGTGGCAGTTACATGGCTTCTCTTTGACTATGCCTACTCTCTCCATATATCTCTTCCAGCCTGGTTTTACATAGCATGCAACAGCTCCCAAGTCATCTTCCCTTTTCTGTCTAAATAAAAAGGAAGATTTTAACTTTAACATAGTAAAATTACATATAATAAAAAGTTATCAAGAAAGAATTATAATACTTATATCTACTTTATCTTTTATCATAACTAAGGAAAATGATAATCACAGCTATCTGTTCTTCAACTCCATCAAAGACTCGAGAAGAACATAATATTGCCTAAGCTAACTGGAAGTGCATTGCAAAACTCTAGAATTGACAGAGACATCTTGCTACCTGGACAGTCATCCAAAGTTCTTCTATAACATTGAGGCACTCATATTCAGCCTACAGGCCCATAGTATCCAGCAGACTTTTCCATGAAGCAGGAAATTTGAAGATCTATTCTGCCTTGTAATGGCAAAATCTATCAGTTACTTTCTTCTGTGTCCTGCAGAATGTCTGAAAGACTTTCATGAATCAGGAACCCTTTATGCAAGCTCAGCAGTCATTTCCTCTTGAAGTAGATTGGTGCTGCCAGGAGCACATGTGTCTCATCATCAAGAAAAGTCCTAAGTTTTTAAAATATTTTAAATGCCATATTCTGTAGGTCTTTGAAAGGTTTGAAGGTTATCTATCTAACTGAAATATATCTCTATATATCTAGAAAACCTGCCCAACATGACTACATACTTGACTATTACAGATGACTATCTATTAATCTATATTTCTTAATTATACATTTTTAAATGAGCTGCATAAACACAATATAGTAATCAAGAGCAGAAATATATATATGTGTATATAGCAAAATTGATCTTAAAATTTTGTCAATAAACCAAGATCCATACCAATACAAACTATTCATTGCTGTAGTATATCCCCCTTTAAATGTAAAAAAAATACATTTATAAGCAATATTTGGGATTTAGGGCATAGTTCTCTCCAAACTGCTTCCTGCTTTTTGTTGGGCGAAGTAATTTTCGGGTTTACGGAGAACTTTCAGGGGTTTTGTTCCATCAAACCACACCAATCTGTAAGGAATCCATAGGTTCTCATCCTCTGTAGAAACAAAATAAGAACCTCTTTCTAAAACAACATATTTTTAGACTCAAATTTTGAAGTCAAGGTACCTTTAACATATATATATATGTGTGTGTGTGTGTGTGTGTGTGTGTGTGTGTGTGTGTGTTGGTTTAGATTAGCAGCCCATCAATGAAATGTCTCACAGTACAGTCAAATTTTTTTTTAAAAAAACACAATAATATAAAAAATCCAGACACTTTCTGTGTGTTTTACATCTTTACAAATGTAAAACCTTTATTTTTTTTTACTCTTCTAATCCAGGACTGTCTATACTCTATCTCTTTAAAGACTTTACTTTTTAAAAGTATTTACTTCTTTTTATAACTATTTCTTCTCTCTGCCAAGGCTACACACATTTATCTAACACCGTTACCCATTTAGAGATCTATATGTGTCTGAATCTGTCTTTACTACATATCTATAATTATTTTTGGACCAGAAGCACTTTTTTTAAATGCTAAGCAAGTATGACTAGGACCAACTCTGTGGTCCTGCTTGTTGACTCCACCCAGACCAACATGTTGGAGGTATGTTTGCTGCCTCTGAGAGTCATGCACATTGCCCCATTTTCAGACACACAGTGGGTCTATGTTGCCATAAAGCAAGCTATAGCACTCTGGTCACAAACATCATTCAAATGCTTGAAAGCAGGACTTCATGAAAGAGTCAGAACCATCTGTGCTGGCAAATCAGGAAGCCACCTTTTTAAAGAAGCTGAGCAATTTTTTTAATTAATTAATTTATTTATTATGTATATGCCTGCCTACCAGAAGAGGGCACTAGATCTCATAGATGGCTGTGAGCCACCATGTAGTTACTGGAGATTGAACTCAGGACCTCTGAAAGAGCAGCCAGTACTCTTAACCTCTGAGCCATCTCTCCAGCCCAAAGCTGAGCAGTTTTTACTGCAACTCTCTTAAAGGAGTCATGGCACCCCTGCTTGCCCATCCAGAAAAAAGAAATTTGTGGCTACCAAGAAACTATGCTAAATTCTGTTTATTTTGTGTCTATAATTCCTTCCAAACTCTCCCAGGTTTTATGTGGATATAGTCACCCATGTTGGCATCAATCTGTTGTCGGAGGCTACATGTTCATTCCCAGTCACCCAGACCTGAAATAATCACACAGAAACTATTATTTGCAATATTGTTTGGTCAATAGCTTAAGTGTATTACAAAATAACTCTTACATCTTAAATTAACCCATCTCTAGTAATCTGTGTATTGCCACATGGTTGTGGCCTACTGGTAAGGTTTTAGCGAGCTCCAGCTGAGGTGTCTGTCTCCTGCAGGTGACACATGGCTTCTTTTTTACTCCACCTACTCTCTCCATATATCTCTTCCAGCCTGGCTTTACTCTGTTAAGCCATTGGCCGAAAGCAGTTTCTTTATTAACCAATGGAAATAAAACATATTCACAGCATACATCACATCACACAATACTCCAATAATACATACTATTACTAAATTACTCAAAAAGTAAGAATTACTGAATGTGTTTGGAATTTAAATATATTTAAATCGGTTTTTTATATAAGCAATTATTGCATTTGTGTTTATGTTAACTTCAGGAAACAGAATTCATTAGATTATTTACCTTTGTTTTACAGAAGCTATAACATCTCCAGATATTCTTGATTCCCCTGCCTTTTGAATTTGAATACTTTTTCTTTTTAAGAAAACTTACTATTCAAAAACTACGTATTAAACATAAAATACTTTTATGGCAGTGTCCCTGGTACCAGAGTGAGGATATGTTCCCAAGGCCTGTCTTTGTTTACTATGAACTCAGTCCAAAAACATTTGTGCCGATTACATATTAAAAAGAAAACTATAGTAATAAATTCCAAAGTGAAGTATGCAGCTATGTAGCCAGTAAGGACGACTCATTCCATGCATTTCTCATGGTTCATTTCTCAGTGAACCAAACAGCCCATTATGGAATGTAAAACAGCTAAGTGATTTTTGTCAGCTGAGGTGACTTAAAATAAATATAGTAGTTCTTTAGTTTATTCAGTAGCAAATATTTCAAAGTACTTAATCTAATTTAAAAATTACATGTGTATGTTTGTTACATGCATAGATGTGTGTATCATGTTCACATCTATGGTGCACATATGTATGAAAATGTGTGTGCCCATATATATAAAGGCCTGGAGTTGATGCTGTGTGCCTTTCTCAATTTGTCTCCCCTTGTTATTTAAGCAAGTCTCATGTGCTAAACCTGTAGCACACCAATTCTGGCTACTCCTGCTGGCCAGCTGCCCCCCAGGATCCCTTGTATCTGCTTCACAAGATCTGGGATCACATATAGCCAATACCTACATGCCTAGCTTTTATGTGGGTTATGGACATTTTATTCTGGTCCTCATGCTTGCAGGGAAGCTTTGATTAACTACACCACGCCAGCTCCCAATATTTTTAAAATATAGCGTTCTGGTCTCATAAGGTTTGCAAATAGTTTTAAATTATCTATGACATTGCTCTTGACCATGTTTTGTATCATTTTTACCATACACTTTTAGTTTGTTAAAATATCTACTTTTCAGTATATAAGTGACCTATAGTATCACTCGGGGATACGATGTGGCATGTAAGAACCACTGTCACCTCTGTATAGAGAACTGAAGTTCCTATTAGATGTTTTAGATTAAAGGGATCAATTTGTACTTTGTTTTTCAGCATTTTCTCTTTCTCTTTTTTAAAAAGTAGGCTCTAAGTGAACAAAATAATGGTTTAAGCAAGTGAACTTAAGAATTAAATTGAATCATAGATCAAATGGAATTATCAGAAATCTAGAGACTATTCTATCCAGCATCTATGGAATGCATAGTTTTCTCTGCATCCCATGAAACTTTCTTTAAAATACATCCTACTTTAGGACATGTAATAATACTTTCTCTAATTAAGCTGAAGGAAAAAGGTGTCTATCAGTGAGGAAGAAACAAAAAGGTCATTCTGGTTACATAATAGATGGGCAGGCTCAGGAGAGGATGTTCCTTAGTCTAGTACTTGACATAAATAACAAAAACGTGAAGCCATTGAAAACCCTTAAAATTAGCCTATTTTGTCACTAAGTCTTAATTGTAACAGTAAAACAACACTGAAAGTGTAAGTGCACACGGATAGGTGATGTTAGCTGTATTTATTTCTACACTTGTTGGGTTTTGCATTATCATCATCTCTTTCAGGTAAAAGTGGGTGCTCTGGGGTCACAGGAGCACAGGGGTTCCTGCTCATAAATTCATCGCTGTGCATTTGCGAATCATTTGGAGACCCGTTTTCAGTATGGGGTCAGATAACATATTAATCATCTTCTGAAACATTAACGGACAAGGAAGCAAATGCCAGCTAGTGAAAACGGGGCAGCTGCTGCAGAATGGAAACACCTTTGGAGCGATTCTGGAACGCAGCCAGTGCTGAAGTAACACAACAAAGAATATGTCTTTGGTGACTTTGTCAATCAGCAGAGCTAAAAGGTCAATGTGCATCAATAAGAAGAAATCTAAAACTCATTTTTCTTGGCTCTAATGACAACCTTAGGATGCTTGATTAAGAGTCTAACTAGCAACACGGGGAACTTTTTGCCCTAAGTGTTCTCAGTGAATTAAGGACATAAACACTTACAATCAGCAACTACTTGCAAATTTTATCAGGATGTTTTTCAAAAGTTGGTAACCACAAACTCTCAGTTTGCACAGAAGTTACCCAAGGATCCTGAAAACATTCAGGCAAAATTGCCTTTTCATTTCATACATGGGATTCTAGCAGGATTTAGCGAACGAGCCCCAGCTTGGAATGGAAATCTCTGGCATTAGTCTTCATGTTATGAAGAGCAAGGTAGACCACCTTTATCTGTCCAGTCTTTCCAAATTTCACATGTAAATTAGGAAGGTGACATACATTTAAGCTCATTTCTAATTCTAAAATGCTGCATTCAGGATTTACTCTTTCATTTATACTCTAACAACATGAAGCACTTTTATGTGTTGTCTTTACAATGCTTTATCTCCCCCAAATACAAAAGCTTCTGAAATAAAAACCATTTTAGACCATTCTGAGACCAGCAGAAACCTGATCCCTCTCCACCTACAAGCATTCACTTCCTTCCTTGCCCTTCCCATCAGAACATTCCCTAACCTCTATTTGGTTCTGGACTTGCTCACTTTGAAAACCCAAGTAAATTATAGTTTGCGAGAAACTGCATCCATTCATTCACACTAAGACTTCTCCGAAAATCTTCTGCTCTCTGAATAAGTACCACCAATTAATATAATTTTGAATTACTGAATGTGTGCTACGTGTCTATAAGAGATTGCAATCTCTTCATACAACACTGCTACTTATAAGTTTCTCCAACCCACACACTGTCTGGCAAAGTGCCAATGTGATTGGCTTCTACAAGTGCCTATTAACTAATAGTCCTTTAGCTTATGGATATCAGAAACTATTACCATTCCCCTTCTACATAGAAACTTTATAGCACTTACAATTTCAATAGGCTTGACCCTATTCCAAACTTAAGTATCTATGAAATTCTTTTTACAAATTTATCTTCTTTACCTACATAACTTCAAAATAATAAAAAGGAAATGGAATAGGAGTATCTAATTTTATGACTTATATGAAAATTTCTTCTTCTGGCATACCCCATTCACATTTGTTCTTTAAAAGTCCTAGAAATAGCAGGGTGATGGTGGCGCACGCCTTTAATCCCAGCACTCGGGAGGCAGAGGCAGGCGGATCTCTGTGAGTTCGAGACCAGCCTGGTCTACAAGAGCTAGTTCCAGGACAGGCTCCAAAGCCACAGAGAAACCCTGTCTCAAAAAACCAAAAAAAAAAAAATCCTGGAAATACACTGACAATGTTTTGTCACAATAATCTATAATTACACAAAGCAGATTATTTATTTGACTTAATAATCAAGAAACTCTAAACTCTCTCCCTCCTCACTCACTCACTCATTGGCTCACTCTGTGTGTGTGCATATCATACACTACATCTATGTGTCATTTGTTTTTGCTAAGCTGTGACACCCATTTCTGTGCTTCTCACTCCTAAAAGGATTTACTGTACTTTATGTTTAACTTTTTATCTTCACTCATTTCTTTTAAGATTTGTTTAATTTTAATTGTGTCTATGTGGGCATCAATGTGTGTATGCTCATGTTCATAGAGGCACCCATGGGGGCCAGAAGAAGGTATTCAAACCTCTGGAGGTGGTGTTGTCAACAGTTGTTACATGCCCAAGTGTGGTTGTTGGGAACTGAACCCAGGTCCTCTACAAGTAGGAAAAGCTGTGAACATCTCTCCAGCCCCACATCTCGACTTACTTTCCTTCAACAAATGTAATGCATTGTCTGTGGAGTCTTATTTCCAATAACTGTCATTAATCACAAGTATTAGCTCTTTCTTTCTTAGCAATTTTGCTTAAAAAACACTCCACTGGGGTACTCCTAAGCACTTCATAAATGAT
Source organism: Dicrostonyx torquatus (assembly GCA_028555095.1). Classification (NCBI taxonomy): domain Eukaryota; kingdom Metazoa; phylum Chordata; class Mammalia; order Rodentia; family Cricetidae; genus Dicrostonyx; species Dicrostonyx torquatus. Next base: position 2,213,888 of record JAQHUG010000282.1, read on the forward strand.
TGCTGAAAGGGTTTCAAAGTCTACAACTGGTCATTTTTATATAAATACACTCAAATCTCAACTGCACATTAATGCAAAGATTCAAGTCAATTTTTTTCCACATATGAATCTCATTCTCGGCTCACAAAGACTGAACCAGCAATCCGGAAGCCTGCCCTCTGCAAGTATGTTACAGTTGTGTAGCTTGGTCATGTTGGACTCCTAACGGCAAAACATGAGCTATGTGACTGTTGCCCACTTTGGGAATCTAGTCCTCATACTGGATTGCCACATCCAGCCTAAATAGAAGAGGAAAGTGCCTAGTCTCACAGCAACTTGATATGATATACCATGGCTGGCTGATATCCATGAGAAGTCTGCCCTTTTCTGAAGAGAAACAGAGAAAGAGAGATGTATGGGGGAGAGGGGAGTTGGAGGGAGGGACTTAGAAGAGAGGAGGGAAGGGAAATTTCAGTTTAGATGTAAAAACAATGAACAAACAAAAAAAATAAGTAAAAAAAAATCAAAAAAGAAAATACAAATAGAGGAAAAGAATAAGAATCTCAATTTTTGTAAGCATGGGAATGCTTTTCTCCAAAAACAGGGAGACTATCTTATGTTCGTGATATATCTTCAAGATCCAGTCAAGCACTTTGCTAAACAACTCCTCTATATTTCCTATTAAAGTAAAATTTATTTTCTTATGGTGTGAAGTATCAGTTGTGCATGACTCCTCCAAAGCTATGAAGAAGAGGCTGATTGTGTGCCTTGTGATTCCATGATGAGCAGTTTAGGAACTGGGGGGAGGGGTGGATGGCTTTACGCATCCTCTGTGAAAGAGGGGACTCTATCCTGACACCACATAGAAGAGTTAGACTTTTCCTTAGAGTTACCGAACAAAGATTTGTTCCTTGGTGTCTATACACCAGTGAGAATTTAAAACACTAACAAGAAAAGACTGATTATGGCTTTTTAATATTAAACATTTTATCATAATATCAAAAAGTCCTTGACCTATTTGGAGTTGAATTTTGTGCAAGGTGAGATATTAATATAGTGTTTTCATTTTTATTCATGATGAAATCATATTAGTTCCATTTGTTGAGGATTCCGTTATTTCTACAAGGACTATTTTTTTGGCATCCTTGTAAAAAAGTCAGATACCTGGAGATGCTTTCTAGCTTCCCTACTCTGTTCCATTAATCTGTATGTCTATTTTTGCTCAAGTACCATGCTATTTGTATTACGATGATTCTGAAGTATAATTTAAAATCAGGTGTGGTAATGTCTCCTGAAGTATTCTTTTCCTTAAGGCTTGGTTTGACTCTACAAGGGTTTGGTTTTTTTGTTTGTTTGTTTTTGATTTTGTTTTTTTTTCTCTACAAATTTTAAAATTATTTTTCTGTGTATGAGCAGAATGTCACTGGGATTTTTAATTGAGACTGGATTGACTCTGTAGGCAGCTTTTAGTAAGGTGTACCTTTTCACACCTGTAATGTCTCTAACCCGTGAACATGGAAGTTCAATCTATCTTTTGGTGCCTTCCTCAATTTCTTCCTTTAGTGACTTAAAGCTTTCATCATAAAGTTCTTTCTCATACTTGGCTACATTTATTTCTACATATTTAATTTTTGTGAATGGTATTATTTCCCTGGTTTCCTTTTTTGGTGTGTTTCTCATTGCTATCTGACAAGAATACTGATTTCTGTGGGTAATTTTGTACCCTGCCCTTTTACTGAATATATCAGCTCTAATTGTTCTTGGTGGCATCCTTAGGGTCTCCTGTGACGAGTCATATCATCTGCAATTAAGGATACTTGGCTTCTTTTTTTTATCGTTTTTATTTCCTTATCTCATTGCTCTCGCTGAGACTTCAAGCACTCTACTAAGTAGCAGTGAGGAGAGCAGGTAGAGACGACACTGAAGGTAAGTGTGGCTTTGGTAAGCTCCTCTATCCCTACTCTCTCTGGGATTATGATTGTGTATTCATCACGATCCAGTTGGCTCTACTCCAGAGCTGTGGAGATGGTTTTTCATATGTCAAACCAATAAATTTAATATCTCAGGCAAAGGGACTCAAAGACAGAAATCACATGATTATCTCAGCGGACCCAGTATGCCCTTTTCCTTTGCCGTTCTGCTAGGTATCACTCTCCTTTCCAGCAATTGGGAGTAGTTCAAGATGTCGTAACATAGAGACACATACGGGCCTCCACTCAACACAGATATCCTTGATGGAATTGTCATGCACTTTCAAATTTCTCTGGCCGGAAAATGGAAGCCATCTGCATACAATTTCTCTTCTTCTAGAAGAAGACCTTTTTCACGGAAAGGTAAACAGAGTTCACTTAAGATGCTAAAGGCTATGTCCAGTGTGAGTAAGAAGTCTGAATATTGGACTAAAGATGGGAAAATAAATCATTTGTCAAAATCTCTTTATAAAATATTAAGCAGATTTTTTTTTCATTTAGTGGTCGACCATTTACCAAATGCACTATGAAATAAAAATAACATGTCCAAAAATCCTTGAAAACAGGGATCAAACATTCTTCAGAATGTTTTAAAGTATCTAAAAGTGTTGACTGCAGAGATCTTTCTGGGGCCCATTTACTTTAGTACACCGACAATGTCCTTCACTGACACTGTTTTCAAAAGAGCAGACAACCAGCTCATTTCCAGATAGTCACAATGTAAGTTCAACTTATTGTCTTGCTCGGTTGCTTAATAGCATCATTATAGTCTTAACTGTAAACAAAACTTAGCACTACCAAGAAGAGACTATAAAAAACAATCTCATTCTTCACACTCTCAAGGGATTGACTCAATCTCATACTGAATGTGAGACATCTCTCCAGACCCTTTCTATCTAATCCTTTCAAAGAATGATTAAAATTTTCAGATTCTCCTTACATTAAAATTAAAGCACAAACATATCAGGCTAAATGTGCATACTACACATTTTAGAAGGAAAAGTTGCACACAAAATAAGAAAAGTAAGCAGAAACAAAATATCTTCCCTCTGTGCCTTTTAAAGAACCTTGAACTAGAGCATCTGTATATGTTTCACAGCAGAGAGCAATAGGCAGCATTGGAGTCTCTTCGCCGTGGGAGTAAAATGAGAAATGCGGGGAGCTGTTGAATGCTGCATTTTCTCAGTGGAAAAGCACGCATGCACTTAGCACAAGAGCTTCTATTACTGAAACACACTGGGAAAATTCAGAGTGTTCAATGGTTTCAACTTCCTACCCCACAGATAGTATGTTTCACACTGTTGCACTCAGTTTGGTGTGTTCCATAAAACAAGGGAAAGCAGTTTTAAAACTTAGCAAAATGATAATTATTGGCATGAACTTTCATTCTTGGGCACACACACACAAAAAAAAAAAGACAGAAAACTTTAGCTATCAGTTTTAAATGCATCTATATATATATTGTTTATAGTGTGTCCTGAGTCTCTAAAAACTAGAAACACACACATACACTCACACATGTGCACATTTCCACCTGGCACTAGCCATGAATACATTTGTTTTCATGATGTTGTTTTATATATTTCTGCTGGCTAGCATACAAAACACTCCTTTTATCCAGGTTAACACATTTAATGGTTTATTTTAGCAAAAGCAAATTCGGGTTAACAACAGCATGCTCAGCATTTTGCCTGTTATCATTTATAAACCAAAACACAAAACTGGTGGCTTAGAGCTGGACATCCCTTTCAGGTGAAACTGGGCCTGATGACATTCACCACACTTCTGGCATGAATCATTTGTCTGGGTTCTCTGATTCTACAGAACAGGAGGGGGAAGCCCAAAAAGGATGGGAGGAATCATGATTTAAGTGAATTTAAAAATCATTTTGTTTCATCTTCATCAGGGGAGCTGTGAAGAAATGTTTTTCTAAATAATGTCATAGGTAAGAATAAAATGAATATTATATATTCATAAAGAAGTATATGGATTAATATATATGGATTTATTAGTGTCTTACAGGCTGTGGTCCAACTAGCTCAACAATTGCTGTCCACCAACATAATGTTCAAAACTCCAGTAATTGTTAAGTCCACAAGGCTAGATGCCTCGCTGGTCTTCAGTGTAGCCAGAATTCTGAAGAAATAGGCTCTAACACCAGTGAAGCAATGGACTTGACAGTGAGAGCAAGCTTCCTTCTTCCATGTCCTTTCTATAGTCTGCCAATAGAAGATGTGGTCCAGGCTAGAGCTGGATCTTCCGTATCAAAAGGTCTGGATTAGAATGGGTCTTTTCATGTCAAATGATTTAACTTAGAACAAAATCCCTCACAGGTGTAGCAAGCCTCTTGAGTTTCAGTCAATTCCAGATGTAGCCAAGCTGACAACCAAGGATAGCTGCCATCCCAGTAGCTTTGTAACTATACCGACGAAGTGCACAGTGGAATATTTTGCAGACATTGTTTAGGAATAACCGTTCAATATAGCAGCTATAACAACTAGCATATTATCTGCGCTGACAAAAAATACTACTGTAAGTGCTTTCAAAACAGTTTCTTATGGAATTATAGGCATTCCACTACTAAATGAAACAAATCTAAAACAAAGGGAAATAACAAAGTTCATTGTTACCTCAAATTCAGTGGAATTAACATTATCACTAAGAAATCCTGTTTTCTGTGGTATATGGAATTTTGACTCTAATGTTTCCATCTGCCTTAATATGAGGTATACACTTGTGATTGTGCATATACTATAGTAAAAATCAGACTCATACAGTTCGTGATTTCTTTAGTCCATTCTCAACACCATTTGCTTAACTATCCAAATAGAGAAGTCTTTGTGTCTTGTGTTTAGCCGAATAAAAGTACTTACAATGACCTGGCTGATTAGAGAATGCTGTTTGTAAGCCTGGGTAATAGAAAATCAGGGTCACAGAGCTGGACTCTATATAATCCACATAGCCCAGGGCTATTTCATGACAACATGCTCCAGTCTTAAGCCCAACTGACTGTATTGTGAATATCAATTATTATTTGTAAAGGGCAATATCAAACAAAGCCTGCAAAAAAAATCAATCCAATCTCAGCAATAGAGTTGTGTACTATCAGTGGAAAAATGATGGTAAAATTGTGTAAATAGTACTATAATACTTCATAGGATCTGCCATTTTAGATAATTATTAGAAACCTGGGATGACTAACACTCACTATCAATGTAACTGGATTTGGAATCACCTAGGAAACAAACCACTGAGTGTATCAAAGAGGTTTAGCTCAGCAGGAAGTGCCACCCTGGATGACAGGGTGATACTTTCTTAGGTGACTGAATAAAATGGAGAATACAAGAGACATCATTCTCCCCACCGCCAGTTTCATGACAAAAGTGGAATGTGGCCAGCTTCCTCAGGGTCTTGCCACCATGCCTTGCCCTCAAATTGAACCAAGAGCCCTTCCATTATTTAAGCAAGGCATTTAGTCACAGCACCAAGGAACGTAACCAATACAAATATTTTCAAATACCTTCAATTTTAGGTGCTTTTTTGGTCCCCAAACACCCCATCGTTAACCTTGAGAATCAGCCACAAGTAGCTGCAGTGAGCGCTCGAGCCTTATGCCTAAGCCATTGCTAACTTGACTGTTTGTCCTGGGTAATGGATAAGACTAGCTCACCACTGCAGCAGCCACCTGCTCCGAGTGCAAGGTTTCAGAGACAAGCACTTCATAGACATGTCTAGGTGTTTACCCTGAACTTAGCAAACACTAAAATCATTGCAGAAAGTCTGACATGTTCTGCAAATTGCTTTTCATATGTCAAGGGCCTTTAGGGACTCAATGAAAGAACATGGGAAAGGGCTGGAGAGCAGATCTTTCCGTTTGACTCGATTTACTTTGAAAATCAGGCTCGTCTTCACTCTGCGACCTCTGGGCTGTTCTCTCCAATGCATTTGGTCCCGTCTTCCCTCTGTGTCTCAGGAGTCAGAATGACAAGCTTCAGAAGTCAGCTCAGATGGTTATCTGCACTCTCCCTCTGTAGTGCTCTTTGAGGTCAAATCCATTACAGCATATGTTCAGACTGACTTTTCACACTTAACTCCATTGGGCTTTCACCGACATCCTACGCGCTTCACCTGAGAACCTGTTATCCATAGATACAAGAGATGTTAAAAATGATACATACAAGGAAAGAAAGAAGGAAAGCCCGGCTCACGCCTACACTGTGCATGCAGGACTGGGCAATCTATAAAGGCGAGGCCACATTTTTAAGTATTAAAATCACTCCAACAATGACTGGAACTCTTCTGTTTCAAGTCACCTGGGCTTCAGTTAGATGTGCATCAAATGTGGCTTCCACCGGCTTCCTGGGTAGAGGAGGGACAGAATCTTGCTACTGTACAATTCGCCACTTACTAAGGAAAAACGTTATAGTAGATGAGGGCTGCATGCAGCAGCAAATGATTCTGAACACAAAACACGAAGCAATTTTCTTTTCCCTTAAGGATCTCAATATGCTGAGCTTGAAGCGGTGTCACTCAGTTTCCATTGACTTGAATTCTCTTGAGGGATTAATTATTACTTTTAATATAACCTGATGTGATATTCAGTGCTGACAACTGATTAGAGCAGGGAGTCTTGGAGATGACGATATTCAAATGGTGGTTATTTCCCTCTCTTTTAATTTATTTTTCATTGCTTCTGGGGAAATAAGTGTTTTCATCTTTATTGTCTATGTGTATAAGGAAAAAAGAGTATTTAAATCATTGTCTTCACAAGTGACTCTGTGGAACAGTCAGTACTAGAGGCCATTCTGTGCTTTCATCCATCCATGACAATAGTAAAAACTGAAAACACTCCTCCAGTAGATTTAATGACATTTTGACCAAACATCCAGCACTTACAGTGATTGGGAGCCAAGAGCTTTCCTCCAGGAGCTATGATTCTAGTCTCTCTCTCTCTCTCTCTCTCTCTCTCTCTCTCTCTCTCTCTCTCTCTCTCTCTCCCTCTCTCGTCTGCAAGCCCACAGGTGCTGACAGTAGTCAGATACCTCCCAAGTCCTGTCATCAACACTACCCCCCTCACATCTGAGAGGATGTGAGAGGAAAGACCCTTTTTACCTATTTTATATATGCTCCTTCTGAAACATTTTTTGCAACAAATTTTTATAAATTCAGCTTTTTGCCAGGTATGGTAGTGTACACCTTCAGTCCCAGGACTAGGGAGGCAGAGGCAGGCAGATCTCTGTGAGTTTGAGGCCAGCTTGGTCTACAAAGTGAGTTTCAGGACAGCCAGAGCTACACAGAAAAACGCTGCCTCAGAAATCCACACCCCCACCCCCTTCAAAAAAGAAAATTTTGTTTCTAAATTCAAAGATGTAAAACTCCAAACTGCACAAAACAAACTTCTACCTTTTCTTCCAAGAGCTTATTCCAGCTGTTCACTTCATTAGTTTCTACTTTATCTGATCGATGACAGAATCTTAATATCTCTTTGGACATTTTATAATATCTTATCACCTCTTACTCTTTATTTTACCCCCCCAAATACCTGCCCCAATCTTGTGTCTTTATATTTCCTTTATCACTTACAGCATCCACTCTGTCCTCTGAAGATCCTCTAGCAAGAGCTCTCATAACTTAATTGTTAACTTGTAAGGCTATGTTAAGGTTGTGTTAGCACATTATAATTATCCAAAGCTCTGAATAATCTGAGCAATTACCTTGGTTTCAAAGATACCACAGCACTATGAGAAACTATATTCCTTGCAAGTTAGTCCCAGTTCCACGAATGCTGAGAAAAGAGGTAAGACCCCTAGGCTAGAAACCAGTTGCTTAGAGCTCACAGCAGCAGCAAGAAACCGATGTGTCACAAGTCATCCTGTCCCTGGAGCCTCTATTCCAGACAGCTGATAACTCAGGTGACTCCTATACATGCAATGGGTCACATTCTAGAAGGGAAAACTGAATCTTTTACAGTAGACATCAAGTCAGAAACATACCTCATCTTATGATGTCAAACAATAAATATGTCTGTTTCTTTAGAATACAATTCAGATCCCAGACTAAGTTCATCAAATAAATCTGGACCTCAACTTAGGAATGGTTGCTTGTCACACTGACCATTTCCAAAGAACCAAATAAATGTCAAGCCTCAAGTCAGAATAGGAGGCATGAATGCAAGACAGCCAGGGATGGACAGCACAGGGCAGCATGGGGTTATTATGAAGTCTTGACTGACACTCAAAGTGAAACCCAATTATTATGTTTCAAAGATGTTTACCAATCAAATACTCACAAAACCTGAAATCTAGTACAAAGAACTGTAAGATGATTATGAGTTAATAGCTCTAAGTTTCCTGGCATATAAAACATGATTAGTAATGTCTGCTTCATTGGGTTATTGGGTAAATTAAGCTAAATATTGTGTTTTGAAAGTTTTAGTCTGTTGCCCAGCCAGAGTATGCAATGAGTCAACTGGAGTTTAATTACTACATCATCACTCAAGGCCAGTTCCCTTTTGCCTGTACTGAACTGAACATGTAAACTTACTTGCATGTATTTCTCACCCACAACCTATAGTGCTAAATAAGGATGCTAGATTTACTTCCCATGATAGAGGACAGGTGTTTCTACAAGCTAATAATCCTTTATCCTAACCAAAACCACTCCCAGCTTTTTGCCTTGATTCTGAAAGTCACCACTGATAGCCAGGTAAGCTCTAATTTTTCAACATTCTTTCTATCACTGCCAGTTCAGAAAACCCTGCTTCCAGAAATTTTCTACATTTGCACACACCCTGTAATACATGTCAGGTCCTTCCCCTTATTATATTTGAACAATGGAGGCTTCATTTTTTTTCCAGATGATCTCTCTCTTGACTTCTTTATATTATTTCCACATGGCTTTCTTGATTCCCAAATAAAAATCAGTTATATGATGGTAATTGAGTAGCAGCGTGCAGTCACCAGAAAGAACCCTTCTTTCTATAATTATCAATAGAATCTTCATTTACTTATTTATTTTAATTTACCGACCAAGCTTTATGTTTTCAATACTTGGAAGAAGCTTTCCAAATTTTCTAAGCCTGAAAACACAGTTTCACGTGGGAAAGGACTGATTGTAATCTTTAGCTTACTCCCTGAGAAAAATAAAGTAGAAAGTGGAAGTCAATGCACTCTTCTTGGGCAAGTGATCTAACTTGAAGTGAATTGAGAATTCAGCGCAGGTGGCTGCCTGTCACCAGAAATGGCCATCATCCCTGATGCTCTGGGTTACAAAACCTTAGTAAAGGGAACAGGATGTATTAAGCTGTTATTTGAAATGGCATGAGGCAGAGCTCTGGGCAATCCCTCAGAGAATGTGGTTTAGATCCCAGGGTAGGTTCCCAAGAGAATCATTCATCTCATCTTAGGAGCAGTTTTCTTATCACGCTAGTCATTTCCAAGGGAGCCAGGTATAATTCCAAGCTGAGAGTCGGGATGGGCAGCAAAGCTGCAACAGCAAGCCGGGATGGCCAGGGCAGGGCAGCACAAAGCTGCTGTGAGCTTGACTGACATCCCAAAGGAAAATCCCATTTGTACCTAAGTGCATTCTCAAACTTTATTTTACAGACTTTGTAAATGTACATTATCAACACATGAACTACGTGGTTCAGAATGCTTATGAGTTCAGGAAAGCAAGGGAAACACTTTTCTCAAACATCAGTGCCCAGTGTAATTCTCTAAATATATGTGTTCTTTGGGGTCCTTTCCTATATAGCACACATCAGCCACATCTAGCTATTGCACCCTGAAAATGTAGCTAGCATACCTCAGAAATCAGTGTTTGCACCATTATTTGGATTTTAATGAACTGTCGATGCTGCTGTACCATATGACAACTCGAGAACCCATATATCTGTTACGTTAGCTCTGAAACATCTGAAGATGTTTTCCTGTTCGTGTTAGCATATGAAGAGCAAAGAGAAAGCCATGTACCATTATCAGCACAATACTAAAGAAGTAATAGATGGAAAAGCCACTTTTCAGTCCAAATTTTTGCTTTATTTTATCTTTTTTTCCATTTACATCTCCTACCTCTCTAGACCAAACTCACATTTTCTAGCGTGCCATGAAGTCGTGTAACCTAAACTAGTCCATGTCTGCAACCCCATCTCTATGATCACCCACTTCTTGTATTTCACACTCCAATGCATTTTCTTCACCCTTTTCCCTTCATCTCCTCCCATCATGGTCCATATATTCTGAAAGTCCCTTCCTCTACTCCCCAAGCCTCTCCCTATCTGGTGAGTTTACATATTTTATTTGGATTATCTGTTTATATGTCCATCTCCTCATGTTGAAGGCAAGCTTAAAGAGGATGTCTATTTTTCTTTATAGTCCTAAGATGTAGAAAAGTCCATGGGCAATACTCTGAACATGTTTAATGACAAAAAAGTGAAAGGAAAATCAGATATGAAAGAATTAAATGAATCATTTATTCATATAGTCTTATAATGTGTGGCCCTACTCTAGCAAGGACTTTGTCTTGAAAACTAAATTTTAAGAAAGAAAAACCACCAAGTGTAGAGGCTTATGCTTCTAATTATAATACCTGGGAGCTTCTAATTAAGCCTGATGACCTGAGTTCAATCCCTGGAATCTACATGGTGGAGGGAAAAAAACAAGCTAACAATGGCAGAAGACTCTCTATTAGTTCAAGACTGTCTCTGGCTACATAGTGAATTCCAGATCAGCCTGAGCTACAAAGTAAGATACTGTCTAAAAAGAAGAAAAAAAAGGAAAGAATAAACCACATATTTTGCCAACTATATTAAAAAGTATGAGTTAAAATTTTGTGAGGAGAGCCGGGTGCTGGTGGCACACGCCTTTAATTTCAGTACTCGGGAGAGAGGGGCAGGCAGAACTCTGTGAGTTTGAGGTCAGCCTGGTCTACAAGACCTAATTCCAGGCAAAATCCAAAGCTCTGTCTCAAAAAAAAAAGTGAGCTGAACATGTAGACAGAACCACATTTGTCCTGTCATTGAAGATGATGACCACACAAAGGAAATCAAGACAAGTACAATTAAATAATATAGTTTGCCTAAATTGAGTGTCATAGGCATATATCCCAAACATTTGTCTAAAAATTTTTAGAACATTTGGGAGATATGCCCACTGGGTTGTGGACACAAGGGAAAGAATCAAGTTGCTTTATTCATCCATGAGCACATGCAATTTCCATTGCTTCTCATGGTGAACACTGACTTTTCCAGAACACCCCTATTGCCTGTTCCTCTCAGAGGAGACCTGATCCAGCTTCTCTGAGTATCCTGAGTATACTCAACATTTATAAACATGTTGTTGTCCTAGAAATTTGATAGTCTTCCTCAAACTTACCCTCTCATTACATATGTGCAAACGTGCAAAGAAATGACAAATGACTGAGCTGCCACTGTGGTATGAAAGTCATGCCTCTGCCTGGAAGCATGGGTTTAGTAGGAAATTTCAATTCTCATTTTGTAGTTCAGATGTTCACGGAGATCTTGGACCACTTGTGAAACTCCCCAAATATCCCAGATCAGTGGCTCTGCATCCTAGCTAATCATAGGGATACCATAGAAAATTATTTTTTATTACACTTTAATGTGTGCCTCTCCCTGCACCTTGAGGATTCCACATATCAAACCCAGGCCATCAAACTTAGAGGCAAGCACCTTTATACACTGATTGATCTAACTTGTCCTAGAGAGTTTTTGTTTATTACAGATAGGACCAGCCTGTCATAGGTCAGTATGATTTTCTGACCTTAAGGCAATGTGAAAGAAAGTCACCCTTCTCCCTTCTCCCTCTCCCTCTCCCATTTGCCCACCCCCATCCCCACTACCGTGCTTCCAACTTTTGCTTGGCGATCTTGTTTGCTTCCAATTTCCAGGAGAATCTATATATGTTTTTCTTTGGGTTCACCTTGCTATTTGGCTTCTCTAGGCTTGTGAGCTATAAGCTTAATGTCCTTTGTTTATGGCTAAGGTCCACTAATGAGTGAGTACATACCATACTCATCTTTTTGGGTTTGGGATATCTCACTCAGGAAGTGGGAGGGTGGAGATGGAGGAAGAGTGGTTATTGGAGAAGGGATTAATATATCTACATTAAGGGAGTCATTTTAAGATTGGCAAGAGACTTGTCTCTAGAGGGGATCCCAGGTGTCCACAGGGATGTCCCCAGCTAGGTATTTGGGCAGCAGAGGAGAGGGTCTCTGAACTAGCCTATTCCCATAGTCACATTGATGAATATCTTGATCATCACCATAGAAATTTCACCTGATGGATGGAGATAGAGTCAGAGACCCACATTCACATCAGAACAAAGGACTGAGCTCCCAAGGTGCAGTCGAAGAGCAGAAGGTGGGAGAAGATGAGCAAGGAAGTCAGGACTGCAAGGGACTGGCCCACCAACTGAGACAGTGTGCCTGATCTATTGGGAGCTCATCAAATCCAGCTGGACCAGGACTGAATGAGCATATGACCAAACTGGACTCTCTGAATGTGGCTGCCAATGGGGACTGACTGAGAAACCAATGATAATGGCATGGGGACCTATCTCTTCTGCATGTATTGGCTTTTTTGAGAACCTAGTCTATATGGATGCACACTTTCTTAGGCTGGGATGGAGGGGGGAGGGCCTTGGGCTTCCCACAGGGCAAGGGTACCCTGCCCTCCTTAAGAAACAGGGGGAGGGAGGAGGGATACTGAGGGAGCAGGAGGGCCTGGGTCAAGGGGAGGAAGTGTAAGTTTCTCTTTTAACAATAAAAAAGGGAAAAAATAAAAAAGAGAAAGTCGCACTTAGTAGAAATTGAATATACAATTTTGAATATTGGTTTTTATCCAGACTACCAGTTTGAAACCTACTCACTCTATTGATTCAGGCCAACAAAGCCCAGCTCCCTGTCAGCCATTCCAACTCAAGAGCAATCACCAAATCTCTGCAGTACACTATATTGCTGAATTACGATGTTGAGTAGAGTAGGCACATTTTCAACTTATTGCCGTTTTGATTTATGATGTGCATATTAGACATGTCCATACCTAGTGTCCCATACTCACAACTTCTGGCTCAACTGTTACATGATGAGGCAATTTTTTTAAAGTTACCAAATGGTTCCACCGGACAGCTCTGGTTGAAATCCATAGCCATAACTAATGAAACCAGCAGCTTAACTACTACCAGAGGTTCCCTAAAGAGGAGAGTACAGTCAACAGGACATTGCAGCTAACTTATAGGAACAAAAGCAGGGCTAAGGAATGAATGGTGTCCTTAGGAGGAAGGCACCAGCCTGTAGCTGAGTTTGCAATACTCTGGCACCAAGGCATTTGCCCCACAATTCATCTACTGTCTAAGTTAAGCTCACTTTACAATAACATATGATTCCTGCAACTATGACTTGCCTACAGTTGTAATTCAATTCAGCAAACAGTCATGGAGTGTTTGTAATGTGTGCTCAATTCTCTGGGCTAGGTACAGAGAAGAATGAGATTGGAAAACAACATTTAGGACCAGAGTGTCCAGCAGGAGAATAAGACACAAGCAGTTTAACATGATGTGTTACTTGGCTGAAAGAGATGTAAGCACAGATGTGCTATTGGAGTTCCAAGTATAAAGTAGGGAGTGAAATAAATTAATTCTGTCACTCAGAGGAAAAAGCCAAAGGCCTTACAATGGTTTACCAAGACCTTGATCGGGTGCTCCATTACCTCGGTGACCCCATCTCCTATTGCACGTTGTCATCTAACCTGAGTCAGATGTCCCACATGTTGCTGGAACACTCCACGCTTGCTCCCAAATTAAAGTCCTTTGCTCAAGCAATTCCTACTTAAGTTTTCTCACTGGAACAGCATACAGCAATGCTCCACTACTCTGCCAGAAAGATTTTCCCCACCTGCTGTCATCCCAGCAGGGTCCATCGTCTTGCAAATACTATGAGGATGAATGGCACCCAACTTCCTTGCCTTGTTAAGCCCTCCACTCACACCTACTCTGTCCTGCTGTTCCATGCCTCTTTTGCAGCATACTATGAGATTCGCTTGTGTCTCTTCATTCATTGTCTGGCTGCCTACACTAGCATTTAGGTCCCTGGCTGATGAACTGTTTTGTCTACTGATAAATCTCAATGCCTGAAAGATACTACCTAGCATATGCTAGACACTCAACAAATGATGCTTAATTAATAATGAGGAGTTTAGAAAATAATTCATTTAGCAATGACAGGCTTCCATAGATTATTAAAGGAATCAAATTTTCTGTTCTACAGAAAAATTTGTATGTTCTTAATTTGGGGGCCATTAATCATAGCACACTGACCTATAAGAAAGAGCTATGGGAAATACTGCCCGTCATCCAACCACTCAGTCAGCTAGTCAACAGATGTTGATTTAGCAGCTATCGTTAAGGCTACCTGGAAGATACCATGGCCGTTCAAATTTCAACTTTGATTGCTCCAGTTCTAACAAAAGGGATGAGTTCGGCACATGAATTAATACAGGAAGTGGTACAATACGCTGCCCCATGAGAAGCACGCAGGAAGCAATGCAGGTTTAGACTCCACGGTGTGCTTCAAGCAGCGCATCTAGGAGAGAATATCCAGCCTCTCTGGCGAAACGCAGTGAGGACACAGGATGACACAAAGCAGTCCAATTACCAAAGATGGCATTTCTGACTTTGTCCTCTGATCATCTGCTTCCCATCCCCAGATGCCTGCCCAAGGAGCTGAGCAACGTCATTAAGCTTTCTAAGCACACTTGAACTGACTTTTCTGATAACCTTTACCTACCAAATCAGGCATGAAAACCACTGAACAATGGTTAAAACGCTTTCTCTTTCCCATTTCCCCCCTGGCTTTAACGTTGATAGTTGTTTGTTTTAAAGCCATATGCAGTACAGAATGTTTCAGGAGAGGCCTGCAGAGCAGAGCTCAAAAACAGCTTAGCATTTGGGCTACTCTTTGAGAGCTCGCACACGTCCCTACTGTAAATGTAAAATAGCTTAGATCAAATTGCATCGTTGATTCCACATGGAGGTGGGTGACTGATTTGTCCCTAGGAACAGAAGCCCTCAAACAAACAGTGTTAATGGGTCTTACCACAGAGCAGTTGGTGACAATAACAGAGTTAATTTTAAAGAAGGGAAAATTAAATGGTGGTTGTAACAGTCCTAGCCACTCTTAATTATTGTGATAGCAAATTATGAACAATTTCCTGTCACATTTCCTTCTAAAGCAATTATTGATGTTTGCCTTATGGCTGAACTGGGCAGAGCACTCTCTAAGCAGGAGCTTGTCTGATTCGATGCTTTGTGGGCTCATATTCAGAAAGCCATTTGGCCTGCAAAGTTGCTGGATTATCTGTAAACACAGTGAAAGGAGACAGTGATTGCACGAAGCGGAGGGAGTGCACCTGAATGCCAATAAGGCCCATGTCATGACAGGAACACAAAGCCAGTATTCCATGTGACCTTTTCGATAGAAACCAATTTACTTTGGTACCATCTCAAACAGAAAATTATGGTGTAATTCTTCATGTCAATACATAATTTATTCTGTAATAAATAACTACCCGCATATTTATGGCGCGCCTCTCCCTGCTGTTTACGATGCTCCAGCCCCTCCGTCAGACACCCGCTGCAGAATCTCAGCCGAGCTTTCTGTGTTTAAGGCTCTTCTCTTCTCTAAGCTCGGTGACGGCCAACGAAAACATTATGAGATTAAAAGCCACTCTTTATCTCAGCAAAGAAGCCCAAGTTATTTATTTTTCTTATTTTCAAATTACCTACCAGGCTGAAGGATTCATGAGACCAAGTCAGAATAAGAAATCAAAGAAATGCCGAATTAAGCCCAGGCCACAGTTCCTAATAAAAAGAAAGCTGCTATACTTAGAGAAGCTTTACCATCCGGCAGTGAGTCAACAAGGGGGAAATTCTGCCTTATCAGCACCCCCTTGTGTACGTCTGCTTCTTTGGGGGGCGATCTAGGGGCAAGGGCAGTTTCCCCAAACCGCCTGCACTCTGTCTTTAGGATACAAAGAAGGCAGGCGAGCCTGGAGCAGCTCTGCCCTCTCCCCTCGGGTCAGCACTCAGAAGCTCTTCGAAGCTGGCATTGACTAGACTCTCTTCCCAGCTGACAGCTGGTCGCTGACCTTTCTGAGAGCAGTTGGGGGTCTTCCCTGAGCCTTGAGCCATCGGTGACCTCAGCACTGACCATGCCTTCACAGCAAGCAGTTAGCACTCTGGGTCCATGGCCTCTGTCAAGGACAAGCCAGCTGGAGCTCGCGCCGAAGTTGGTGCACACAGCACAGGGGCCGGAAGCAGACCTGCCAGGCATATGCCTCTCTGCAGCTCACAGAAAGAAATCTCAGGCTAGAATAACAGAAGTGTGGCACCTGGGTGGCTACCGCCCAGCATCTTTAAAAGGTTTCAGAGAAATGAAAAATCAGGCTGGAAAATAAAGAACGTTCGGCTCCATAGCTGACTCTATTTGTAATTTCTGGCTTTGAAATATCTGTTTTGAGACCAATTTGGTGTTAATGATTATAAACATTTGTTTATAATGTGATCCCTGGCTAACTTCAGCTGGTTTAAGAAATAGCAAAGCTAATATGACTCGCCACAATCCTTCCTTTGGAAATTAGTCACCGTGCCACACAGACGGAGCACACACGTGCACACACACACGCACCAAACAAACACATTTCTTCGGCTTCACAGATGAACTGGCAACTCCCTACGAGGAGGAAATAAGGGCTCCAATTCAAATATAACATATTGAGAAGCAAAAATCAATACCCCGAGAAGGTTTTACATGGCGCTCGTGTTATTTTTAATGAGTTGCTGTATAGAACGAGGCAACAGAATGAAGCCAGGATTCTCCCAGGGCTAATTGGCTTTCCTCTTCCATCATGCCCACCAAGTAGTTTCTGCTCTGCTCAGAAAACATATGCTGAGACCAAGATCAATGAATCAATCAGAACATATTGGGCATCGAATGGGTGTTCGCAGAAAGACCTCTGATGAGAGTTCAGAGGGAATTTTCTGTGAGAACTTGGCCACTCCAAGGTCAGAAATGCCTTGCTTGAGTATACAAAGAAAATTCAGATAAAGTGGACAAGATCGCTCAATTGTTTTCAGGACTCTTAATTTACCTGGGTTTAGCTCAGTCTGTGTGGATGATCTATTTAGCATTTCCTTAAAATTAAAGACACTGTCAAATGTATGGACAAAAATGTATCTATACTTTTTTCTTATAATACTTTCTAAATAATAATAGTTAAGCAAACAGAATTTAACAATGTAGTGTTGTTGTGTAAATGGTAAACAAATGTAGCATTAGTAAATAAAATAACAGGAAATTTTGAGAGTGTGTAGAAGATAGCTCACACAATGGGTAGGGGTTGAGGCAATAGGCATTCTTGTCTTTTAATATTTAGAAGTTTAGTTTTTCAATAATTAATACTATTCATCATTATTGAAGTTCAGAATTGGTAAGAAATTGCTTATGCTAATACATGAGGATGTTAGATGATTGTATATTTGTTAGCGGCCTCAAAGGTGCTCTTGTACAATCAGTGAACAAGTAAAAAGCAAAAGCACAAACCAAGGCACAGAAAGACAAAGACTCACACAAAAACACAAATTCACGATTCACAAAAATATAAATACCTGTATCTCCTATTGCTGATGGGAATAGGGACATGTGTTCGCTGGGTGTCTCTGGCTCCAGGTCTCTCAGGAGGGACTGATGACCCTGAACTTTCAACCTGGGCTGCAACCTCATTTGAGGACTAAAGAGAACAAGCAAGAGGTAGAAAACAAGAGGAGCAATCTCCCTGAAGCCCCTCCACTGGCAAGCTTTGGCCAGAGGCTCCCAGATGCTCCCACACAAAAAGCCACTGCTTCCATCGAGGAAGCAATCTAAGAGAGAGAAAGGGATTCCCCAGATGATAGTCACTGCCTTTTTATAAACTATTAGCATAATCAGCATGCCTCCAGTTTTTCTGTAATCTTATTAGAAGCAAATCACTAGTCCCACCCTATACTCCACAACGGGGATGACTCACAGGCATGAACATGAGGAAGTGAAGGTCACCGGGGGCCATCTAACAGGCTGCTGAAACCCATATACATTACAGGCTAGGATCACAGATGAGGTGAATGTGGAGGCAGTCAATGTCTTAGTTTGGGTCACCTTGCTTAATCTACATGCATTATATTTTATAGTTCATTATTCAATAAAAATACCATCCTAACGTTAATTCTTTACAGACAAAGCAAGTTGTGCTGGCAAAGCTGGATATCCACCTGTAGAGGAACGACATTAGATCCATATCTTTCACCTTGCATAAAAATCTATTTGAAGTGAATCAAAGGCTTTAATTTAAAACATGAAATGCTGAAACTGCAAAGGGAATACTCTTTAAGGCACTGGCATAGGCCGGAATGTTCGGAACAGAACTTCAACAACACAGAAACTAAGCCTGCCTATGGCAGATGGGACCACATGAAATTAAGACAGTTCTGCACAGCCAAAGGGACTCCCAGCAAAAGTATGAAGAGCACATAGTGCGGGAGTAGATATTCCTCAGCAGCGCTTCAGACAGCAGACACACTATCCAGAACTTGCAAAGAAACACACACCAAGAAATAAAACTGCCCACCAATAAATGAGCTAATGAAATGAGGACTTTCCAAGAGGAGAAACACAAATGGAAAGTAATTGTTTTTAAAGTGTTCAGCGTCTGTAGGTATCTAGCCGTTTGCTATAAAGAGAAAGCTCTTTGATGAGGGGTGGTGCTACACTTTTCTGTGGGAATAAAGAGAAGATTTAAACGAAGTAAGAAATTATGCTGGTCTAGCCAAGTGGCAGTACTAGACTCTTTATAATGTCCACTTCTAACACCTTTATTTACACCTTGCCATGCACATAATTGATGAGAAGTGTTCCTTCCTAACTACCCTATGTGCCCATCGCATGGCCACCATTTGCACGTTGTCATTACTACTCTGGCCAGAGCCTCGGAGCATTTCTGTGGCTTCTTACACTCCATTCATAGCATCCCTTCAGCGTGAACAGCCATCCGTTTTACATTCTAAGACAGATTCACAAAACTAAGCTCTTCCTTGCATTTCCCTCAGCGCCCCTCCCCCCACTCTAAGCCATCACACTCATGTATGTTCGCTGGTCTGCATGAACCTAATGACCTGTTCTGTCCACAGTCGTCCCCCCCCCTTTCTCTAAACTATGCTGGAGAAAATGATAGAGCTGGACACACTGATTTCACTCTAAATTTGTGAATGCAAATGAGCGAGCCAAGCTGCTGAGCAAGGTAGCGTGATGCCTCTCTGAGCATGCCAAGCCCTCTTCCGTGTGCCTAGGACTCATATACCATCACACTTTCTTTCCCAGGGGTTCAGTTTGAATATCTCAACCTGAGACTCTCTGAACCAAATTCTGTGCTGCTGTAGTTTCCTCGTTCAGCCAAACTTCTTCCTCCCGCTGCTTGTTTCCTTCATGGTCCTTGATCTCAATTAGGAATCGTGTTGCTTGTTTGTTGCACACAGACCATTTGTCTTCCAGGGTATAGATGCTTCAACTTCCACAGAGATCTAAGACCATTCCTGTTAATTATTTATAAGCTTGGACATTGTATGGGTTTAGCAAATACTTGATAAATGCCTTAACAAGTACATGTATGTGCAGGATTCCATGTCATTTGTTCCCTTATTCAATCAGTACTCTTTTGAGCAGAGATTTCTAAAGGGAATTCTGGCACAGACTTTGCTTCAGCAGCATAAATGGCATCAGCAGCCAATATGCCCCCCACTGTTGCCACTGGCAACAATGAAATTAGCTATATAAAACCTGACACGAGCGCTGCAGCATCCATTCAGCAAAATAACCCACTCAGTCTTTCAGCAAACATCGCACCAAGCTATGACTGCACTTTTAGTAGGTGAGCAAGTGCAGAGAGCATTGTCTTGCCCAAGACAAGGCCCTAGCACAGCTCCTGCCTCCCACCTCCATTGCGGCTCAAGGTGATGCCTAATCAATTGGTCTCACTGTTTCTCCCCCAAGGCACATCTTGGGGGGAGGAGCTGAGGAGCCGAAGAGCTACTTTCATACAAGAAGGAGCTGTGGGAGATCTTGTTGTGTGCTGTATTTCATTGTAAATAAAAGTGCACTTGACACTGTTATCTTCTGCTTAATGCCGGTAGACATTGACAATCATTTGGAGACTCTGTGCTCACAGAAAGACCGGTTATCCAACCCGACAGATGTCCTGACTGCTTTTTTTTTTTGGTTTTTCAAGACAGGGTTTCTCTGTAGCTTTGGAGCCTATCCTGGAACTAGCTCTTGTAGCCCAGGCTGGCCTCGAACTCACAAAGATCCGCCTGCCTCTGCCTCCCGAGTGCTGGGATTAAAGGCGTGCACCACCACCACCCGGCCTCCTGACTCCTTTTTTCTGTGCTCGCTCCCACTCTTTCCCAACACACTTGCAGGATGTACTCCATAGAAGCAAAAGTCCAGCATAACAAGAGCACTGCTATGGAGCAGATAAGCTGTAGGAAGTCCATCAATATTGACAGAACACCCACGGCGACCATTGATTCCTTGCCTCATCAGATAGTCACAAAAATCTTTGTGTATACATTAACATTCTTGTTTTGGCAAATTAGGAAATTGAATCTTAGGGATGTGAGGACTCTCAGACCATTTAGGCCACTATAGAGAGTACTTTATACCGGGTAGTTTATGAGCCACACAACTTACCTTTCACACTTTAACTGCCCCAAGAACAAAATGCCAGGAGATTGGCCATCTAGTGGGAGCTCATTTTCTGTTTCATTGATTAGGGGAAATTTCTTTTTGGCTGCTTTTGTTGTGGTTTTGTCTTGATTTTTTAATAGTCCACCAAGTCCCACCAAGTCCAATCTGTGTTGCCATATGCTCACATGTGTGGGACCATCCACTGGAACTTGGTAGGTCTACAGGAGTGATGGCATCATCTTGCTGTGTTCTCATGCATTGGAAAGGTTGTTAATTTCACCCACTAAAGCTCTACCCTCATGACCTAATCACCTCCCCAATTCCCTGCCTCCTGAAACCATCATTCTTGAGATGCGGTTTGAAGTACAGTAAGATAGTAAAGATCCATTAATTGACACTGCTTATTGATTTAGTTAGTGATTTACTCAAAGCACTGCTTGTACTGCCTATTTGCCAAACATGACTTAACTTGATACTGGGAGAAGAATTAGCTAAAGAAACAGTTGAAACAATTGGGCTATTTTCCTTAATAACCTGTTGATTATCGTGTGGGCTTAAAATCTTGCTTTCCTGCCTACCCCACCTTCCGGTTTTGGAGTATAAAATGAGAACGCAAGCTGGACCCAATCCTGAGGCCAGGAGCTACCCTGGTTTTGGTCCACTGTTATCTCCTCTCTTCCACTCTCATTAGTGTCAGGGTGCTGGTTCCAAAAGCATTCCCCCAACAGTTTCAGCATATACAAATGCAATGCAGAAACTATCCAACAAACTTCTTAATTTTACAGATCTGTAATCCAAATCCCACAGCAGAGCTAAGCAACCCAAGTAAGCAATAGACATAGAAATGAAACTAATGATAAAAGGACAGACGTGAGAGAGATTTACAGAACCACAGGGACTGTGTCTTTCTTGAAGTGGAACAGGGTCACAGTGGTTTCTGATTCAGGTAAGCAGACAGACTACAGAATCATTTCTCAACCTGTAAAGGAGAGAGTATCTGGGCAGACAAGGAAAGAGGAAAAGATGAAACATGCAAAATTAGAATTTTACACAGAAAAAAAAATTAGTAATTTACTGGCATGGAGTGAGCAAAATTTGTCTTGAGGTGGCTAGAGAGGTGGTTCCATGGCTAAGAACACTTGCTACTCTTCCAGGGGACCCAGGTTAGATTCCCAGCATCCACGTGACAACTTATATCAATCTGTAACTCCAATTCTAGGAGATCCAACACCCATTTCTGTATTCCTCCATTGTCATGTCCAGTATAGCCTGGCGGAAACCTGCCTGAGGCAACAAGGGAATAAATAAAGGACAGATAAGAGATAGATATACAAAAATAAGCTGATGGGATAGAGCTGCAGCAACTAGCAACAGTTCTGAGGTTCAGCAAAGGAGGAGGCTGGGTCAGCCAGTCTCCCCAAGAGGCCGACATGGGGGTGTCTCAAGTTAGAGCCATCCTGGAGGAGAAGAATGAAGTTGCTAGCTTTTACCCACATAGATCAATCTTTCCTAAACTCTGTACTTGGACCAGGCAGACGCTCTGCCATGCAGCCAAGCCTCACCAGGAGGAAGGCTTTGACTGGCTGCCGAGCCTCACCAGGAATAAGGCTTTGCCAGGCCTCTGAGCCTCACTAGGTGGAAGGATTTGCCAATGCCTGTGGGTCTGCATTATTGGTTCCCATTAATAATCCACATTCATTCACTATGGGCTTTCTCCCTCCATGGGCTCTGGACATACACCTAGTACAGAGATATGCATCCAGGCACTTTCATACAAAAATAAAAATAAATAAATAAAAGATGTGTATTGACAAATTTTTATTAACTGGAAAATTATTGGTCACCTTGAAGTTAAAATTTTACGTCGAGGTGACAAGTACATTACACAGAATGCATAGGTAGGTATCATGTAGAGAGACTAAAACAATTTGTATGAGGTGTGCGGACTAGATAATAACATTGTACCAAAAATTATTTTCTGTTATCTATTGATGACCTATTAATAAAATTGTTTTTAAAATCTATTCCAAGCTCAATCTCAATCTTAGAATTTCATAAACTCATAATTCATGGGAATATCTACATGGCTTACTTTCTTTGTCTTTCCCAACTGTGATAGGTTTTAAAGAATGCAGATCATTTATCTCTCGACATTGTACCTTATATTAAATATAATGAGATGACACAGAGACTTCTAATTAATTATGAAAGCTCAGCCTATCTCTTAGGCTTGTTTCTCTAGCTCTTATAACTTAAATTAACCTATTGATATTAATCTACGTTCTTCCATATGACTTGTGACTGCTACCTCTCCTCCTGCACATCTTGCTTGCTCTACATGTCCTGGCCTCTCTGCCTATTCTTCTTTTCAGAGTCCTCTCTGTTCCCAGAAGTCCCACCTAATCTCTTTCTGTCTAGCTATCGGTTGGCCATTTAGATCAATCATAAGTTGCCTTGTCAAAGACACAGTTTCACAGTATAAACAAATATTCCACAATGGCTAAATTTACCTGAGGTTTCTCCTTCAGTAGACTGAGCTTATGCACTGGTACAGACAAACACAAGGGTGAAGTAGGAGCTCTCTGTTGCCTTGTGTCAGCAGACACAGAAACCATATATCCAATTACTGCTAATGCCAATTGGGGTCATTTGGTGAGGGTGCATTAGCCCATGTGCTTTGCTGTAAAGTTTCTAAGTTCCTCTTTGTGCCATGTATGAAAACTTCTAGATACATGCCAGTATGCTATTATTCATAAAAATATTATTCTAATATTTTCCATATTTTTACTTCAATGCTATATATGTATATATATATGTATATATATATATATCATATGGTTTTGCTAGAACATTTTCATACATATACATTATTTACTTCAATCATATTTACTCCTCTTAATTTATCTCTTTTTCCAACTAACCCCTTTCCAGGTCTCTATATGTGAGCATGTATTTGTGCCTGGGTGTGTAAGTATGTGACATTTTTGGGAGCAAGAGAGGAAGCTGGTTTTGAGAAGTACATGCACCTCTCTTGTGTCTACATCACTGAAGGCAATACCTCTCCTTTGCCCATCAACCATCTGCATATAAATTCTCAAGAAAAACTGGCTCTATAGTGCTCCAACTCTCAAACAGGGTTTAAAGAACCACGATCTGAATTCTAGTTTTTGTATCCACATATGATCTTTATTTAAACTAAGTACTAAGTTATCTGTTAAATTCTGATTTTTTAACTGCATTTAGCCTTCTAATAGTTAATAGATAGATTTTTCTATACTAGTTATTTTCTCATATAATTATTTAGATCACTTAGTACTCAGGAATTTGCATTTCATTCTATAGGTTAATCTTACTTTATATAGGTTAATCTCCTAAACTGACCCAGATTTGTCCAATAGAATCCAGACAAAGGCATCTTTATAAAGGATTAAGTAAAGAATGACTGAAGACAGAGGTGAGTTTGGTTTGTGCTCAAGAGACTGACAGTCCAAAGTCATGAGACTGTATCTGGATGAGACTTCACGCTGCATCACAGCAAAAGGCAAACATCACAGGGCAAAAGCAGCAAGAGCGAGAAAGGGCTAAACTCACTCTGTTGGCAACCTCTCAGAATAGCTAACCCACTCCCCAAATAACATCATTAGTCTACTCATGCATGGGGAACATGCCCACTCGCTCCTGAAAGCTCGCTTCTCCCAACACTAGTGACTTGGGGATTAAGTTTCTAACTTGTGCACCTTCGTGGCCAGATTCAAGTGCAACAGAGAAGATAGGGAACAAAGGTTGGGGACAGTGACCCAAGACAGGAAGAGACCACTCTGTCCATTCAATGAAAAGAAGGAAGATGGAAGAGTTCAGGCAGACAGAACTCTAGAGATTGAGGAACTTTTGATAATTGGGATGTCGGAGTGTTTCCTGGGAGTGAAAAGTGATGGAGGACATGAGTCCAGATGAAAGAAGTAGCAGTTTCTGTGGCACTTCTATGACAGTGGAGGCAGGTGCTTAGAATCGCACAAATCCTTGATCTTCACAGAGGACCCCTCTTCCCTGCCTCAGCTGTAGAGCTGAAATAAGTTGGTTCACTGTCCTCTTCCCTCCCGTCTCCACAAAGTTCCACATCAAGTGTAACAATTCTGTTGTTACATAGTTAAAACTCTTTTAAAGGTGTTTTTATGTACCTTGAGGTTTAGCCTGTGTGTGTGTGTGTGTGTATGTGTGTGTGTGTGTGTGTGTGTGTGTCTGTGTGAGGGTGTCAGATTCCCTGAAACTGGAGTTACAGACAGTTGTGAGTTGGCATGTGGTTGCTGGGAATTGAACCTGGTCCTTTAGGAAAGCACAGAGCTGTCCCTCCAGCTCCAGGTTGAAAAATGTTTAAGTGACTGAATTGAATGTATGACAACATGGTAATATTTTTAGATTTATTTATTTATCATTTATTTATCTGGGAGCATGTTGGGGTCAAAGGACAATGTAAGGCCTCTACCTTTCCTTCCTAGATGTGGATGCTGATAATCAAACTCAAGTCCTAAGGCCTGACATCTAGTCATTTTTCTCTGCTCAAGCACTTTTTAACAGTGCAACGGTGAAAAGATATCGAGTAATATATTTAAACTAAAGAACGAAAACCTTTAAAGGGAGAACTCTGCTATAAAAAAAAATGAAGGATCCAGACACTAGCAGTTCTCCAAGGCTTAAGAAGAAAGAAGAGGAAGGATTACGTTGATAGGGCTCCATGTTAGGCTCTAAGACAGAGGCCTAGCCTCTCTAGACAACAGCAGTGTCTTCTCACTTAATCCACAGAATTTTACATGTCTCAGGCCTGGTCTAACAAGACAAGAATGTAACGGCTCACTATCTCAGGCCTCCTTTATCCTGACATCCCAAATGCAGGCAGCATCTAAAACAAGAGCAGAAACTGCTATGAGCACAAGTGAGCTCAGTGAGAATACAGGTGTCAAAGGATTGCTGCTTCTCTGGGTGCTTTCAAAGCAACCACTACCTATCATGCCTCCTTTATTTTCCTTCTTCATTTTTGAGAGAATATTCTGACCAAGAGATGTGTCTAGCCTCCCAGACAGTGAGTAAGATAAAGGTAATTAAGCTTATAAAGGACGCTGATTTGATAGGCCATTTTGTTATGATGATTCTAACGTGAATAATCAGCAAGAATGTTTGTGACTCCAAAGATGCTGAGGTCCACTGAGTTGAAAGCTTTTGAGCACCCCAGCCATCAACATTCTACACTGTGGGATGGGTACAAACCTCCAGAAGCTCAATCTGTTTCTCCCTAGGAGCATATGCGCCCTAGGAGCACAAAGCCCTACTTCTGCCTGTGATAAGATCTTTCAGAAAACACCAGAAGTCAGCATGGTACATTATGACCCAGCTCCCTTACACCATACCTCAGCCTCTGCCTCCTATGCAGAAGACAGGTTTGCCTGAATGTCTACACACTGTCTTGTTTCTCGTCTTCGCCTCTAATTTTCACATAGGGAAAAATCATAGAAGAAATTCCAAAACAAATATAAGAACCCCCAAAGAACATCAGCTTGGTGTGCCCTGCCTGGTGGAAGAGCAAAGATTCACTGTTATCAGTCATGCCCGAACCAGAATCTTGCTAAAGCAAAAGTATTATAACTTGCATCCATTCCACTAGCCTGGGGTATCTGGAATGGCAGCTGTGACTGACAGGAAATCTGGGACACCTGACTGCATTCTCAAGAGTTTCTATATTCAGGAGTGAGGCAGAGCCTGTGTTTTGTGCCTTCAAAGAGATAAGTTTTAGTTATTGGCAACAATCACTTCTGGGGAGCTCTGAGGACCCATGAGAGCAAACACACAGGCCTACAGAATGAAGCGCCCAGAGCATGTGTGCTGAGCATTTTCCATCTGGTGGACACTGAGCTCAAAACTGATGTTTCATTTCTTCTAGCTCTTGTAACAGTATCTCGAAACTGCTACTGTCAGTTTCCAGGTTTAAGAGGGGGCACCCTGATGTACTAAAGGGGCTAACTTGCAGGGAAATGGCACTTAGAAGTTTGGCTCAAGATCTGGTATTCTGGGGGCTGTTTCCTTCCAACTATGTGGCTGTGGTGAGCATCCTTTCTGCAAAGTGGCTTCAGAAAAAGCAATTTCGAAGATGAACATAGAACTGCATTTTTGTATATTTTTACCCCAAATATATTAATGAGGCTGATATACACAAACTGCAAAGGAGCCCAAAAGTGGCATGGTTTAGAGATCCAGTCTTTTCATGTTGTAACTTCCCATTTTACAATTCTTCAAGAAAACTGTATTAACGGATGCCGTGCCACAGTTGACAGTGCTATAAAAGAAGTATTGGATCAACAAGCTTCTTGTCAGTGAAGCAAGATTAAGACCTTGATGTCCTGACTCAAGAGTTGACCTTAGCCAAAGATGATAGTAAAAACCTTCACTGCCCCTTTTTTTAAAATAGTTTTTTCCAGGAATGAAATGGAATGGAATGACATTATGCTCCCTAATTTAATTTTCTATTCTTTCATAATTAATTAAAAGATATGAAACTGAGTCATTTGGTCCAAAGACACAGACTCTGGTCATATTAAATGTTATATCCATTTTCTGTTTCCCAAAATCTCTCTTCTGTTTTTTTCTCCCACACAGAGCCTGAGAGCTGTATGTGATGCAGAACCACAGAGGCTTTTCTCCAGACTCCGGCCTCAACACTGTCTTCCCCAAAGCTGGCCTAGCTCATTCCACCTCTCTAGTACAACATTTCTAATAGCCTCATCCTAGCTTTTGCAAATATCAGTCTAAATTTGCCAGGCTATAGCACAGAGTCATTTCAACCACGGAGAAACATCAATGAACCAAGAAAAGTCATTTTGTGTGTATGCCAAGTGTCACAGAGTACCAGATGGGTTGCTGAAATATTAGGAGAGAAGTGAGAATTTGTGTCACCCTACCCAGATCCAAAATTCTGGTAGAGGACTCTGTCCCATAAGATTGCTTTTATTATTATTATAAGATCCTCAGCTGCAAGAAAAATTCCACTCTTCTGGTGCTAGACTACCTCAGCGTAGGAACGACAGTAATTAACAAGCAAATCACCTACTGGGGCACAATTAAGCACACAAAGACAAGCAGTTGTAGTGGTTAAATTCAGCCTGGCTATTTGGGATTAAATAAATGCTAGCATTGGTATTTGACTTTCCTTTACAAGGCATCTCAGAGATGAGGAGGAGGGACTCACGTGTCAGGGAAATTCGTATTTTAATAGATGATCATGATACTATTTAGGGCTAATTTTCTAAGCCTCGGATTTAATCTTAGCGTTTTTAAGGAAATTATAATGACCGATGAAATCTCAAGACCATAAAGTCCTTTCCTGCTAGATGCATAGGACACTGTGTTACAGCGACACCTAGTGGTTCCTTTGGCTCAGGCTCCCAAAGAAGTCGTTTTAAAAACTGCTCTCTCCTAAGAAATCTGAGATAATAAGTCAATGTTTAAGATAGTGTTTGCTCTCTGGTTTTTCAGGCTTACTTAATATTTAAATTTCCATTTGATGCAACATTTATCTAAAACACTGATTTCTATTAATCTGGTGATTCTCTCACCGGATTAAAGAGAATTGACTTCATCACCATACCCAAAGAAAAGTGTGGCTGTTATACAAGAAAGAACTATTATTATACAGCCAACATGATTCAAAACAGAGTTACCTGTAGGGAAATGCCAAATGTCAATATTTAATAACCCAAGCCACTACTACATAAGAATTGAACAAGATACGTTTCAATAGACAAAAAAATTCATGGAATGAATTTGAGTCGTTGTTATTTAGAGATATTTTTGAAAAACAGTTGGCATTGCTTTCTGTCCCAAAAATGGGGTTCAGAAACAAGTCTCAAGTGCCTGGGACATTGTTCCTCCGAAGCAGGTGATTTTACATTCCTTTTTGTCAGGAACTATATTGAAATCCTTTCACTTCTCCCAGCAATACAATCATAAGTGGGGAAATTCTGCACTAATCATTTACAGTGTCTGCAGAGGTCTGCAAGATCGCAATCTTCAAATTGATTCAAGAAATGTTGACATTTATACCGTTCCCAGTCCTGTTATAATCATTGTCACCAGCATGAATTTGTGAGGATCTTATTTTATGTGCTTGTCAAAATCTCTGTCGCAAAAAAATGAGACTGAGAAAGTTTAATGGTTTATGTGCTTGCTGAGAGACGGTAATAACCCGGCTTCCCTGACCTCCTCCATGTTTCAAAACGCAGTGTCTGGTTACTTCTAGCACTGCTTTTGCAAGCTCAGCAGCCCAAGGCGGCCAGATCATCAGCCAATCACAGTGCAGGGAACAGAATGCTGGGCACCCTCCCCTGCTGCAGACCGGCTTTCCATCTTGATCTCCCCACAGGCAGGGGTGCTCTGCACACACTTAAAGCTTTCCCACTGACGTTCTAAACACAATGGGAAGCAAACAACCAAGGCACCTTTTTAGAAAAACATTAAAACTTTTCAATAACTGACGTTAAACTCAGAAAGCTGTCCCGCTCTGCACGGGTCAATCAGCTTCTTTTCTTAAAAACGGGCAAATGACCAGAATAGACATATCTTTTAAAAGGGCACAGAAAAATGTTTAACGTCACTAAGAATTAGAGAACTCAAATCAAAACTACAAAGAAATGCGATCTCACCCCAGTCACATCAGCTGTTACCAAAATTAGCCCATTCATGCGAGGAAAGGGGAATTCTCATACAACCCGGACAATGGAGAGCAACATGGAGGCGCCTCAAGAAACTAAATAGAGCTAACATGCCCAGCCATCCCAACTATATATACAGTCAAAGTAAGTGAGTTCAGCGTGAGGAGACGCCTCCATCCACTGTTCTCAATAGCCGAGCTCTGTGTATGCTAACAACTGAACAGACAAGGAAAGTATCATATGCATTCATGTAAAAAAAGAATATAGATATGAAAATGAGGGAAATACTTGCCATTCACTATAACACAGAAGGAATTGAAGGACACTGTGTTAAATGAAATGGCTCTGGCTTCATACTTAGCTTTACTTCGTATTTAGTGGCATCCTTTAAATGACATCACAGCTCAGTCCAAGCTACAAAAAGAGAAATCTGTTTATGAGTCAATTAAAAAAATTATCTAAGGAGGCACACCAAAATTTCAATTTTTCTAAATTCTTTGATTAAATCAAATAAATCACAAGTTAGGATAAATCATATTTATGCTACATATTCATAAAAATAAATGTGTGTGTGTGTGTGTGTGTGTGTGTGTGTGTGTGTGTGTGTGTAAGGGAGAGAGGGGGAGAGAGAGAGAGGACTGAGGACCAAACCCAGCCAGGACCTCGTGCATATTATGCAAGTGTCCTACCATTGAGCTACATCCCAGCTCTAATCTGGATTTTATAGTTATTACAGGACTGAAATTGTTTTTCTTACAGTTGCTTCTTTCTTTTCGATTCTTTGCCTAACATAAATCTGCTGTTATACTCATTTTCTTCACTATGAGATCACATCCTCAAATGCATGCAAAAAGCAGCAAGAAAACATGCTGTAGAATGAGCTACAAACTCTGGAATCTGCCCCACAGTAAAGTTCTTACTCTGGGGGGGGGGGCTGTAGCATCCACCCAAACAACACCATCAACTGGAGACCAAGTGTTCAACTCTCTGAGCTTCTGAGGGGCATTCCCCATTAAACCACTGTCCCACATTTCTGGATGCACGTAAGTGTGACTAGAATATGAATGCATTTTGATTATAATATAAATTTCAGTGGTATGAGATTTCCTCTTACATGGCATGCCTGAAAAGAGTGATGTCACCCTCACATTTTTATTTATGCATCGTTCAGTGTAAAATACATTTTAAAAAAGTATATGCACACCTACAATGTCAATTTCCATTTCTACACACCCCACTGTAAATCAGTTTCAATACTTAGCTGCACTGCATGATGATACACTAAAATGGGTCTTTGTGCTCTACAGTAGTATGTAAATGTTGAGAGAAAGATGCCTGCTTAAAGCCCCAGGTGAGTTTATCTTTCTGCATCCAGAGAAGCCCTAGTAAGAGAGCCGTCAGAAACACCAAATGGTCCTAAAAAGCATCTATTGAATTCCTACTCTCCAGGCGATGCTTTCTAAAATGTAGAATTTCATCAGTTCTGAATTGAAAAGATTGATCTGCTTGTCATGTTGAATAGACTCTAAAAGTAGTTTAAGCAACAATTGACCCTGAGCACGGTACTTGCAGGTTCTTCTGGGCATAGGGCTAAAGACAGCCTCAGATTTCTGAGATAACTGAAATTGTCTCTGTTGTGAAAAACAGCGAAGCAGCTTACAACAGACAAACGCTCAAGAGGATTTTCATAATTATAGCTAAGAGAAATGAGATTTACTGGAAGTGGCATTTATAGCAGCAGGGCCATGTCTTTCTTCACAACTCCTTATGATTAAAAAAAAACCAATTTCATCTACTTTTCCTAATTCCAATTTCTTTCTCTGAAAATTAGCCACTAAATTTAAGCTATATTACAGAGGGCAACCACAATATTTTATTGTCATTAATCTATTTATGTTATTGACTAAAAATTTCTGTCGGCTATTTCAAAGCACACTCACCAAGAAGTTGTGGATATGTGCTTGAATCCATATGCTTGGCCACTGGTGAAGCACATGGGTGGAGACACAGGGCAACTGGCGAGCCAGCAGTGAGCAGGTAAACCTTCATGTGAGCAACTGAAGCCTGGCATTGAATAACAAGAGCCCCTTCGGGACCTTCCAGAGCTGCACTAAGACTTTAACCAAATACAGCCGCATTCCCTTGTGCTCCTAGCATGATATTGCCTTTGGTGGCTGGGGGTGACTCATCGTGGAAAGCAGCTGCTAGACCCATAAACTCTGTACCTTCCTTGCTTCCTCCTTCAGCTTCCTTGCAGCCTGGTCTGGGTGTCTGATTTAACTCCACGAGCCAGGGCTGCAGCTCCTGCTGGACACCCCTCTCAATGAGGTCAGAGGCAATACAACCCACAGTATCCAGCCTTGTGACTTCATCTTATGCTCTAGGTTCCAAAGCGCTCATGGTCTCCTGTTCCATGAGTGTAGTGCTTTCAGTCACACAGAGACAACAGTTGGCAACAATACAAAAACAATGAAATACATTTATTATGCATGTACACACATGTGTTGCATATACATTTTTGCTGTGATTAAACTCTGACTTGATGAATAATGTGGTCCAGGTTTCTGGAAAAGCATTTGAAAGCCCTTACCTAAGTGATAAAGATTTGTTACTCAATGTTTTAGTGGTGTTTAACTCTTGGAATAATTTCAGGTTCAAAATAAATGGAGTTACCCTGAGGACTTCCAGTCTAGTTCTTACTACACTACCAGAATTTCCAGGAGGTGTTATAGACAAGACCCAAAAAGCACAGTAGCAGTGTTTGAAAATGTGTGATTTTATTTTACAAAAGAATAAGAGACTTTGGAGCATATCCAAGCATCAAATTACCATTATGAGAACGGAGGTGATCAGTAGTGAATGGTGTGTCTGCCTTTCATAGCGGTAGAGACTTTTAAGAAGAGACTATGGCAGCTGACTGTTCTCTTTTGAACTTTTCATGCTCATGCATAGATATTGACATACATTATAGAGCAAGAAGCAGACATTGCCCCTAATAGAAAACCTCTAGAAAACATGCACAGTGATGCAGTTACGTGGCTTTGGGTCTGAATGCTATCATTATTTCTTCAAACGCAGCAGATTGGTTCATTTTTACGAGAATCAGTTAGGAACTGACATGATCCCTCCCAAATGATAACTACTGCCTACGTCCCAAGGACATTACTGTCTCAGCTGCAACTGTGGCTCTCCACCCCTCTTTAGAGCAAGAGTTTGAGCTGACAGTACTACCGGCTGTATGCTTTGCACTCTCAGTGGCTATTAGTCTGCAACTGTCTCGGCGTGTATTTTCAAAGATTAAACTTGTTAGCTTTAAGTTTACATAAGCTAAACAGGAAAGCAGTACTCAAAATAGCATCAACCACATAAATTCTGTACAAAAAGTACCTTAAAATTCTGATTAGGGCATGCCATAAACTAAAACGAGTCACAGTATATTTCAGAGAAAAACAATGCCCTCCACACCACACTGAATTTTCCCTTTTATGTTTGGGAAACATCTTTTCTTAAAATAGCTAAAACTCACCTTGGGCTGAGTCCACTTCCCAGGCAGACATCTCTCTGTCTCTCCATTTCTTTATTCTGTCACTCAATTCACTCAACTGCTCTGCCCATTCCATGCATGTTCCTATTGGCCTAACAAAATATAAGGAATTTGTGTTTACTTTTTATCCTAATGACTCAACAATCAATCAAGATTGACTTCTTTTTGCCAATTTTCCTATAATTTCAGAGC
This sequence comes from Dicrostonyx torquatus, assembly GCA_028555095.1. Classification (NCBI taxonomy): domain Eukaryota; kingdom Metazoa; phylum Chordata; class Mammalia; order Rodentia; family Cricetidae; genus Dicrostonyx; species Dicrostonyx torquatus. The sequence continues at coordinate 2,247,055 of JAQHUG010000282.1, forward strand.
AGCAGGGCCATGCTGAAGCTAGATTTGCCTTTTTATTCCATCTTCATCATTATTCAGTTTTATTGTATAGAGAGTTTTCTGACATTTCTGTAACTCTTTATACTACACTTGGAAATGGAGTTTTTCCAAATTCAAACAAGAGTTTCCATTGTTCGGTCTTACACAACTCGGTTACAGGCTCTACATTATTAAACCACATTTTTCTAATAGCATTTGTGCTACTAAAGTTCCAATTGTTCTTTTTAAGAAAATGAAATTAGTCCTCAATGTCAGCCAACAACAAAAGTAAAAATGAAAAACTTCTAAAGAAGGAAAAGTACTGATATTGTTAAAGATAAAAAGGCAATTTGAGTCATTATCTAGTCATCTGCAGAGAGAGCATTGGTATCCAAATATCATAAGACAGGGAAATAAAGAAAACATTAGTTGTCCATATTCTAAAGTTTCTTACCACCTACTTCATTTTTTTAATGATAGGAAGTAATCTGATACTTTAAAAGTCTAAGTTAAAATCCAACTTTCCTCTATGTTTAGTGACAATTTCATCTTAGAAAAATGTGGATCTCCTGTGATTTTATGAAACAATAAAATATTCCAACTTTAAAAGATCTGTTCTGTGAAGACTGGGAATGCCACTCTTGCTTCCAGCTGTGTTAACATTCAACCTACCACTAATGCTATCCAGGAGATGGACAAATCTTACCAAATTTGCTTCCCATGATTCCTATGAATGCTCCCTCTCTACAACTCAACAGGTGGCCCTTTCACTGATCATTAGTGTCTTAGAGTCATTGTGGAACTTTTATTAAGATATTAAATGCATTTAACTTAAATAGCACATTTATTCTTGGAAAAATCCCAACTCTAAGAAATAAAATCAAATAATATCATGTTGTAATTCTCTGCCTGTGAAGCAATTTGAAGAATGCAATAAAGGAGTAGACTCTCTTTTCCTTCACTAGGTCCATGCTCTATTCAAGGGAATAGAACATCTACATCTCTCAAGTTGTCTGGTAGTAATCAGAAACCAAGCAGACTTTTACTTCTATATTTGTTGGCACTGAAAGATAATTACCATAAAAGAATTTAATAGTGATACAAAAAACCAGTAGTGAAGAAATTTAAGGTCTAGAGACAACAAATTGGTTTTGGGTAATTAAGAAAGGTTAATTAGCAATGAAGCTTGAACTAAATCTATAAATATGAGAAATCTGAGATTAGTAGAGAAAAATAAACAGTTTCCTGGGAAGATAAAAAGAAAAAAGGTGGCATGGTAATGGGGACCTCCAAAATTTCAGTGATGTAAAATCATCAGCTGTGTTTCTGTTTATGCAGCATGCATACTCATGCTTGGTATATTTTCCTAGTGTGGGCATTCCATCTGAATGCTACTCTTTTTCTTGAGCCTTATACTCAACAGATGAAAGAAGAGTCTAGCAAAGATGCACTCAGTTTTAGAGCATCTTGGCAGTTACACCACTGCTCACACTGATTTGGCACTGGTAAGTCTGGGTTCTGAAATAGAATCATGATTTGTATGGTCTTCTCTCTATCTCTGCCATACCAAAAAAGAACAGAAACTTGAGTCATCATATATATAAAGTTATCCTGGGTAAAGAAGATCCTTAAAAGTACTACTGGATAAGTTGAAAGGATGTGGGAAGGTTCTAATCATAGAATAAAACAACCAAATAGACACTGTAAAATGAGAATGTACAGTGGTGTCCAGCAGGATCTGGGGTAGAAGACATACTTTTCAGACATGAGATCTGGCAGAGGGAATGCAAAACTCAGGTTGAGCTAGAATCCTAAGTACACAATGAAGTTAGTACAGAAGGAATGGGAAATCTTGGCTGAGCTAGCATCCTACCAATTAAGTTAGTACAGAAGTAGAATGGAAGTAGGGTGGGAAGCAGGCAGATAAAAAGCATATTGAGCACTGAAGCTTGGGCAATAATATTTGTAAGGATAATTAGGAGACCTTTTGGGGAAGAGGTGAAGTCAGGATCATATTGAAATGACCCATGTGGCACCTATGATCATCATCATAGCTGATGATCTCATTAGCCAAGAGGAGGAGGATGAAGAGTCAGAGAAAGAGGTTTCCTCTTCTGATTCTAACCACTGTGCAATTTCCCCTGATCTACTAGAGTGTCTACAATGAACTAGCCTGTGACATGGCAAATCTATTGTTTTGCCCATCAACACAATCAATACCAATTGCCACAGCCAAATCGATCTGGCTGCAACTCAAATGAATTCTTCAAAGGCTAAGAGGAATGGATAGGCCACGCAATAGGCCAGTTATTTCACATCCTCAACATGCCCTATTCTGTCTCAAGAGTTACTGGGTCAGGGGAAGAAGAAACCAAGGTTACCACCTCATTCATTTTAACAGTCCTGACTACCACATTTATGCTCTGAGTCTCCACAAGTGCTTAAGTAGTTTTGATGTGAAAATTTAGAAGCAAAATACTTCAGTTCTTGTGATATCAAACAAATATTTGAGTATCCCTTTCATAGTATTTATTGAAGTTTGTAATATGGAAGACAATGTGACAGGAAGAGAAGAATGACAATACAGTCACTCTGCACACTTCTCAAATCCCGTCCTAGCCCTGTTAGAGAGAAGAGAACAATGCACTGGGCATGCCTTGTGACTGCACCCTGTGCATTTTAGATTGGCTTTAGCATAATCATTACAATCACTATCTTAAGTCAGCTTAATACTGTTTCCCAAAGTGACACATCAAGGACATGAGAGTTGGCAGTGAAATACTTAGTAGGACCCAAGCCAAGAATGTTTGATATAGTACAGGTCTCACTGTAAATATGGTCAGGTCCACTGAAACAGCTATATGAAGACCCAATTCCTGCTGCCAGGTGGCAAAACTCTAAAAACAGTGTTCTGTGCCATTTATTTCTGACATTCAGAGCAAGTTCAAGACCAACAACAAATATCTCCCCTTGATATATCATTGTATTTATGTGGAATTAAATGATTATTTTGAATCCTGTTGTAAAGGGCAAGAAAGCAAACTCCACGTTCATCAGTTCTGTCTGTGAAGCATACCTGAACTTTCCACATGTCAGGAGGTGTGCTATTGGCAAAGCAGAGCCAGATATAGAAAGCAAGTCTTCTTAGGAGGAGGGATTCGGCCAGCCTGTGGTCCATAGAGCATTTCTCTGTGCACCTGTGTGGACAAGCTAGACTCAGAAAGTACAGCAGACCTCAGCAAGGTGACACCTCACATGTCTGAACAGGATTCTGTAGGCAGCCATGCTTGCCCCTGCTTCACCTGTGGTGTGCCTTCAAATCTCAATTACTTAAGGTAAGGAAGCCCTAGCTAGCCAGTTTGGACTTCGATCACTCATCCAAATTGGGTTAAGCAAAGGGTCAGACCCAAAATAAATATATATAGTCATTAAAGGAGTGTAAAGGGTGAGACAGTACTCAGAACCAATAGACAAAAACAAAAACAAACAAGCAAACAAACCAAAAAAGCACGGTATCTGTTTTGTTGATTTGTTTTGTTTGGTTTTAGTCTGGAATCAGAGCAAAGCAGGGGAGATATTAAAAGCTCTCCACAGAGCAAAATACCATTTTACCCTGCAAGCTGAGATATCCACAGGCTGTGAAGGATCAAACAAAATAAAAATAATATTGTTATTACAAGGGCATCATAGAGAGAAACTCCATTTGGAATCACCTGAAACAAATGGACTGAGCTTAATCAGTTTCTCCTGCAGCCTGCTTTACGTTCACTTGTCAGCACACACTCCGGGTCAAGTAGTGGATCATTTCTTTCCTCAAACTGCCTAGAACGTGTGGCCATTCTTTGTATTACATTTCCTCAACACCATAAAATAAACCGTACTATGGAGTGTTTTAATTTGCTATCGTCTTTGGGAAATCATGCTAATAAGACATTTAGTCAAAAGAGTAGTCGCCCAGTAAGTAGTAATAATCTTTCATGAGCGCTGCTGTGAGTGCCGTGAGCAAATATGTTGACCTTGAAGTTCCAGGCTTCCCGTGCAAGCAAGAACAATGACACAAATATTCATTTAGATGAATGCTGACCATGCTCGGCCTTATCATTTCCAGCTCCCCAAATTTCAATTTTCCTAGTTATGCTCAGAAACTATGGCTTGTGATGGAAAGCAAGAGAAGGATTCAGTTGCCATGGCAGCAAAAACATTTTTCTCCCTCAAAAATAGTATGTCAGAGATCAGTAGGGAAAAAAATGCTAACTGCACTTGCAGAGAAAATTAAATTTAAATACAAATTCTTACGATTTTATCAAGGGTTATTTGTGGGTTTTTTTCTGTTTTAATGTACAAAGGTTTGTTACAACAGACTTGCTAGTTAAATTTTTTTTCCTCGCTTTCAGCAGGTTGCCCAATGTGCAAAATCCAGCCTTTAAGAAATCACAAATGGAATGGTGAGGATTTACCACTTGTTTGAAATGATACTCAAAGTAGGATTTTTCAAAAGCCTCTCAGCTTCACAGATAAGTTTTAAACAACAAATATGCAACGACTACAATGACAAAAACAAAAGTGGCCACTGTCATCCTTTCAGATTCCTCTGCTTGTCATTCAACCAAGATATTACGCTTTTCACGACTGGCTGAATAAGTCTTGCTAATGTATCAACCTGTGCTGCTTAGGCTGTCTTCTGCATTCCATTTTGGTGATGTTGCCTTTGCAACTACAACAGTGGCTTCGTGAAAAACAAAATGCCTAAATTTTTCAGCCCTCTGTGAGCTGCTAATACTTTCTAATGAGAGAGTCCAGCCCTGTTGTTGCTGTCTTAATGCTGGGCATCGCCTTCCCGCCAAATTCAGCAGTGTGCTGATGGCACTTTGTTAGAATTACAGTTGGCTCTGCAGCTGCTGTTGCAGCCCCTGCCCGTGCTGGTCCCGTCCTCTGTGTTTTCTCTTTTATGTTCGAAGATAAATATTAGTGTCAGGTATTCAGAGGAGCGAGTGATCTCTCTACTGCATATTCGGTAGCAGGTTGATACCTCTTGTTTCTATTCCGTGACAGAAATGGAATTCTGAAATGTTCTCTCTTTTCTTCCTTTTGCACAAATGCCCTTGAGAAAAGTCAGCACATGACATGTTCCAATATAACAATAACCCATAAATTGTTGTATGCAAATATATGTAAGGTTATTAATTGCTTATCCCTGCTGCTAAGTTTAGTTTATCACTAAAGTTTATTTAGGGACAAACCTATTTCCAGTCTTTATCCTGAAGCCAGTTGATTCTGTGCAGCATGTCACCCAAATAAACATCCTCTACTGAGCAAATACTGAACAAACTGGTTACTGTATTACAGGGACCAATTGTATTACCCTTTCCTGGGAGAAATAAAAAGCGCAGCTATTATGGCTCCGTTTGGCTGTAGGGCAGGCTTTCTGTCCAGTCAGTGTTTTCCTTGGAACCAACACAGGGGCCTCAAAATCTTTCCCTTTGTGATTATAATCAAATAGGTTTCAAAATACAGAGAAACAAGAATGTTCTTTGGAAAATAGGCTTATTGGGTTTGTCCCAAAGCACGACCCTACAGGGCTCAAGAAAATAAAAAGTCGTATTTTAGCTCTCTAAGGAATCGTCACAGTAAAATGTATGCTTCCTCTAGCTCGAGTCAATGAGGTGAAGGGAAGGTAGTGGTTGGCTGTGGCGGGGAGCTTCCCAAGGTGACGCTATCAGAGTTTTCCTAAGACTGTACTACGTTCTCAAAAGATCACTCTATCTTTCCACAGTCATTTCCTGATTTTTCTTTACTATTATGATGTATAAAACCATTGTGGGTAATTGTGCTTTGGAGTGTGATTCAAAGTTTGTGTTTCAGCCAGGGCCAAAAAGCAGCCTTGGCTCTGAGCCTAGCCAGGCCTGGCCTCTGCAGATGCCATCGATCAGCATGCCAAGAGTGGTGCCGAGTGAGCAACACCAGGCAGCACTGCCCTTGCTCTGCGGCCTCACCCCATTGTTCCCCCTGTCTCAGATTCTTAAGGAATGCATTTGGCTAAACTGGTTACCAGTTGCTAAGATACCTAAAATAGGAACAATTATTTCTGTTGGACTTCAAGGGGATGAAAATAAATTAACAAGAATGAAAAGTGCCCAGAAAATTAGTCACACAGAAAATAATTATACAAGGTTCTCTGAAACCAAAGGGCCATGTTTTATCACAAGGAACAACTTGACGGATCTTGCCATCGCCACTGCTGTACCTGCTTCTGTATGCAGCTATGAAAGTGACAAATCAATTTTGTTTTGAAAATAATCACTTTCTAATTACCCAGAGTGTCACTAATTCATGTGGATTGCACCAGGTCTCGGCACTGAAAAGATCTCCAGCCATGTACCATGTATCTCTAGCCCTCGAACTTTCCCAACCATCTCAGGCAGTGGGTTGTGGGGGAATTTATAATGAAGATGGGACACAAGCTGATCCAGCTAGAAAACAGAAACTTAATGATCCAGCTCTGAGAATTCCTAAGCACTGTAACTCTCCAGGCCAGAACCCATTCGACACATGAGGAAACCCTGGACAGTGAAGTAGCATTAGGTTACTAATATCAAGCCAAGGAATTGCAACCGATCCCAAGTACACATTCACACAAAACCTCTAGGTACACACCCCTCAGCTACTTCCAACTCTTGTTCCCCACACTGACCCCCCTATCTATTTCCTATTGTAATACACATTCTCATGTTGCTTTTCTTAAGCTCAAGCTCAAGATAGGTATCCTTGGACCTAGTACATCTCTCTCTCAACTTAACTTGATACACTCTAATGTCTCAGGTTGTTTATCTCGAATATGGCATCTTATCTATAATCCTTCAACCTTTCTGGCTACCATTGTCCAATTTAGGGTATGGATATTGTTTGTTATGTTTTTGTTTGGTTTGGTTTGATTTTTAAATGTGGCCTGGCTATGTTGCCCAGGCTAGACTTAAGTGCCTGGATCCCCACCTCAGCCTTCCACGTAGTTAAAATTAGAGGTTTATAAATTCTTCTCTTACTCTTTCACTACAGATAACCCATTCTTTTTTCTTTTTCGTGAGATTCAATGACCTGGTTTTATTCACGTGCTCACCCACCATGACAACAACACTGTGCTTAGATCATTGCAACTAACATATGTTGAAATATCTTTCTAGAAATCCAGATGCTCTGAAACAGAAAGTGCAACTACAGCACTGTCCTGCAAGTTTCCAAAATTTTAAAATGGAGATAAAAACATAATTACTTTTCTGTCATTGATGCCAAATTTTAGAAACTCTAGTTAAGCACTAAAGATATGTCTTCCCTTTTAATGTAAGTAAGTGTGCTCAGTAGAGATTTTGCAAGTATACTGTAGCCACTGTTCATTTGTTTTCACACCAAGCCTTTTAAACACCCAAGACTTTTGTGAATCATAATCCCTTATTGTCATTTATTCATTGTGTAGAAGGGATGTACTTCATGTGTAGAGATGTCTCATAGCCTGGATATTTAAAGAAGTATTCAGGCTAGCAAAGTGTCCTTCCTGGATGCCAGCCTTCATATAGAAAAGGATGTATAAATGCTTTAAAAAGATCTGGTGACTTTACTATCAATCTTAGGAAGTATGCCCAGTCCTTAACTTCAATCTCTATTCGTCACTGTTTGCCAGTGATAGCCAGTATTTACTTTACTGTCACAAATTACCAAGGCAAAACAACTTAAGGGAAAAAGATTTATTTTGATTCACATTTTCAAAGATTTTTAGAGCACCGTAGTGGTGACTAAATAAAGTAGGGCAGCTGACATCATGAAGGCCAGGACAGAGAGAGACACCGATACACAAAGAGACACAGAGAGACTCTGAGACAAAGAGTAACAGTTAAAGAACTCTGATATCCTCATATTTCTCCTGGACTTCAGCCTTGCTTGCTGACCACATTTAAGATGGGTGCTCCTGCTAAGTAACTCTCTCTAGAAATGGCCTCCCCGAACTGTGTGTTTTAGTGTTCTGTTTCTCAACCTGATCAACTTAACAATCAAAATTAACAATCACACTGCCTCATCCCAGATTTAAACTTTAGAATTTCCTTTGGTGCCTGGCTCTGAAGCTGTCATGACTGCACCTGCCATAACTCCCAAGTCCAGCTTCCAGAATGCTTGCATTTGTGCCACACTCATCTTTCCTTTGCCTCCAAAGAGAAAATTTAGGAGAAGCCTAAAGGAGAAGTGAGAAATGTATTCACTCTATTTGCTTTCTGAGTTTCAATTAAAAATTGCTTTGAGCATAGAGCTGGTGACTGTCCAAGACTAAAGTCATCAAATAGCCCCTGAATTACATTTTATGTATGGCTGATAAAGAAAATTCATTTGTGTTGTCTGGGGTTTTCTGTCCTGCCCAATTTTTGCAGTCATTAAGTCTTTCCCAAAGAAATCACACAGAGGTCTACCTTGTTTATAAACTGATTGGCCTAGTATCTCAGACTTCTTGATAACTCTTATAACTTATATTAGCTCATAATTCTTGTCTGTGTTAGCCACATGGCTCCGTACCTTTTTGGCGAGGCAGTCACATATTGCTTCCTCTGTGGCTGGGTAATGACTTCAGACTAGGACTTCCTTCTTCCCAGAATTCTCCTGTTTTCATTGGCCTACCTCTACTTCTGTCTGGTTGTCCCACCTATACTTCCTGCCTGGCTACTGGCCAATCAGCATTTATTAAAATACAATTGAAAGAGTGCAGACCATTGTCCCACAGCACTTCCCCCCTTTAAGAAAAAAAAAAAGAACTTTGAATCTAATGTCCTTTGCTTAGCTTTTCTCCTGACCATTAACCATAACAACTTGTAACCAACATTCTAAACAAAGGAAGATATCCATAGTCCATTTTT